>CM051239.1:325948950-326193950 GCA_027917425.1 Gastrophryne carolinensis
GTGACAGTAGTCTGGTGGCAGCAGGGTTGCTAGTGTCAACAGATATGTTGAAGTCACCCATGATGATTGCAGGGATGTCTGTGGACAGAAACTGAAGGAGCCAGGTAGAAAAGTGGTTGAAGAAAAGAGCAGTAGTTCCAGGAGGGCGGTAGATGACTGCGATTTTCAGGTTACAGGGGGGAATATAAGCGGACACAGTGAACTTCAAAAGATGAGAAGGATAGAGATGGCAAGGCAGGGAGTGGGTTAAAGTAGCAGAGTTTGGATAGAAGGATGCCGACACCCCCACCCTGTTTGTTGTTGGATCTGGGGGTGTGGCTGAGATGTAGTCCCCCATGTGAGAGGGCAGCTCAGAGGCACAATAGGCCAACACAGGGTAATGGCTAAAAGAAGCTACCCGGGATGCCCCCAAGGGATGCCCACAGAGAAGGGAGAGGGAGAGTATCGGACCGGGAGAGGGAGAGTATCGGACCGGGAGAAACCACAATATGCAATCCCCTGAAAGACATAAGCATGAGAAGCCATAAGTAACCCGCAGCACATACCCAACAGTAACCCCCACAGAGAACTCACGTACCAATAGAAAGCAAGCACCGTGGTCACAGCAGCGACAGTCAGAGCCACAGATGAAGGCTACAGGAAGAGCCCGGCATGCGTCCAAGATCGCCAGCGGCAGACAGAATGGCCCCAGCAGCACACGCCTGTCTTACAATGGGCAGCAAATGCAGCAGAATGGCGCCGCCGTACGGAGCCTCGAGGAGCGGGCCGCGGGAGGATGGCGCGATATGAATCATCCCACGGCGCTGTGAAAACGGCCCTCGCATCAGAGAAGGCGCCGAGCGCCATGGGAGGGGCGCACCGATGCAGCACCAACAGCGCCTCCCGGAGCGTAGTACGCCTGCGGCGGCGGCACAGCAGCGCGCGCTGCCACCTGACCACCACCTCCCTCCGCACCCCCCCCCCCCCCCCCGACAACTGCACGCCGGGGAGAGGGGAAGGTGGGAGAGGCAAGAGGACACGGCAGGAAAAGCAGCAGCGCAACGGAGCGGGGGGGGGGGGGGGGATGAAGGAAAGGGCGAGAGGATGCTAAGGAGCCCGGGACATACAACCCCCAAGTAAAACACAACTCACCCCAAACACAGGGACACACAGTCAGCAGGGTTTCTCCCATCCCTCTATAGGCTCACCATACGCCTATGGCCGGCTACCCTTCAGAGCAAAGCTCACCGAGCACACGACCCAGGTGCTCCCCCACCATCACCCGATCCGTCAGCCGAGGCTGGGAGGCAAGAGGGTCCAAAAGAGGGTGGAAATAGGCTTGCAGGGCCGCAGGCTTGTTGCCCCGCTCGCCTGCGAAAAATACCATTTTGTGAATACTCACCTGTAAAATGGGTATTATAAGTAGGTCACACACCCCGCTTCAAACATTAATATTTACACTTGGGTTACTCCACCAGCAGGTGGCGACGTTGCAGAGAAGTCTTGAAAAACTAGCCCCTCCTGACCTACAATACCTGGGACCTCCCACCCATCTCGAGCTTTTAAACAGCAGTAAAGACAAGGTACCAGGAAAAAAAACCATTGGTATCAGATTATCTCTCATACCTTGGAGCTCTGGGATAGTCTTAAGAGCTCTCAGGATCTGGCTTCTCCCCATATGCCGTTGATGCATTTCTGGGGTAACCCCATGTTTCCCCCGGCACTTATGGACCCAGATAGGTTTGAGAACTGGAAAAAAGCTGGGGTAAACTGTTTATTGGATTGTATAGAAGGAAGTCGGATGGCTGAGTTCCAGGTAATGCTTAGAAAATATCAGTTGCAACCCAGAGACCTTTTTAGTTATTTTCAGATAAGACATTTTGTTAGCTCCATGATGAGGAAGTCATCGATAGGGTCTCAGCTCACTTTCTTTGAGAGAAGGTGTAGACTTGATCCTAGGGGTAGGGGATTGATCACCGAGATCTATAGAGAGTTGAATAGTGTAAGTCAAGAAATGGCCCTACCATATAGACAGAAATGGGAAAGAGACCTGGGTGAAGCTAAAGATGTGAAAGATTGGCTGAGGATGTGGCATACTTCATTTGGCCCAGCGGCTTCAGTTTGGGCGATTGAAGTCAATATTAAAGTAGCCATGAGATGGTATATGGTCCCTAAACAATTGGGGCGGTTTGGTAGAGGACAGTCGGGATTGTGTTTTAGGGGATGTGAAGAAGAGGGGTCATATTGTCATATTTGGTGGGACTGCCCCAAGGTGAGGAATTTTTGGAGGAAAGTCTTCTCTGCTCTTAGTAGAGTAATAGGAAAGCGCATTCATTTGGGTCCTTGGACTGCTCTCCTAAATGGATCAATTGGCCCTTCCTCAAGAAATCGCGCTTAGCATACCATATATTGAAGGCGGCTAAATTGACTATTGCAGGAGCTTGGAAAACCCCAACTCTGTCTTTCAGGGAGTTTAAAAACCGGGTGCATTATATAATGTCAATGGAAAAAATGTCTGCAATTCAGGATGGGGAACTGGACAGATTTCGGGAGATGTGGTCTCTGTGGACGCGTAAGTTTATGCCAGACAGTTTTGACGTTAGCTTATTGACTGTGTAGAATGTTAGAAATTATTATTATTATTTATTTATTTTTTTTTCTACCCCTCTTCCCTCCCCCCTCATTCCCTTCCTCCCTCCAATTCGGGATTTCCCGAAGTGTGTGTGATATATTAGGGGTGATTATGTTGTTGATTTGGGACTACGATTGATGATGCCCCAAAATAAGAGTAATACTTTGTTAGCATTACATTGAAATGTTTATTTTAGCTGCTATACCGTTTCGAGGTCGGTCGGCCTCATATTATTTGTAGAACGATAATTGTGTTGAAAGATGTAGATTCTTTTAATAGATCTGCTGTTATTTGTATTCTAATATAAGGGATGTAAAAGATGATACAATGCTGAATAAAAAAACTTAAAAGTAAAAAAAAAACCATTGGTAACCCTCAACTGTAAACGAAGCTTCACCCTACAAAGAATTCAGGATACCAAAAAGGGCGGGTGAAGCGGGGTGTGTGACATACTTATAATACCCATTTTACAGGTGAGTATTCACAAAATGGTATTATTCTAAGTCACACACCCCGCTTCAAACATTAATATTTACACTTGGGACATCCAAAAGCAGTGTCCAGAAAGGGCGGGTATCCAACAAGGCAATAATGCAAAACTCAAACCACTGCAGCCTGCAGAACCTTGTGGCCAAACACAGCATCCGCTGAAGCCCGCACATCAACCTTATAAAACTTGGAAAAAGTGTGAACAGAAGACCAAGTAGAAGCCTTAGAAACTTGCTCAACAGAAGCCTGGTGCAGAAAAGCCCAAGACGCCCCAACAGCACGAGTAGAATGAGCAGTGATACGAAAAGGGGGAGCCTTCCCCTTGGCAGAATAGGCCCCAACAACAGCCTGACAAATCCACTTGCTAATAGAAGACTTAGCCGGAGCCAAACCCTTCCTAGGCCCGCAGGGCACCACGAAAAAGGCTTCAGTCTTACGAAAAGGAGATGTAAGCAAGCAAATAGTACTTAACACAGCGTACCACATCCAAACAATGCAAAACCCTCTCCTTGTCATTCCTAGGCTTAGGACACAAGGACGGAAGAACAATGTCCTGGTTAAGATGAAAAGCAGAGACCACCTTAGGAAGAAAGTCCGGTTTGAAGCAGAAAACCACTTAGTCCTGATGTCTCTCAAAGTAAGGAACCTGAATCGACAAGGCTGCCAACTCCGAAACACGCCGAACCGAAGTGATGACCACCAAAAAGGCAACCTTCTGAGTCAGAGTAGAAAGAGCAATATCCTGCAAAGGCACAAAAGGAGGAGCCTGAAGAGCAGAGAGAACCAAATTCAAATCCCAAACAGGGAGCAAAGGCTTCCTAGGAGGCCGCAAATGTGAGACCTCCTGGAAGAAAGTCTAGACCAAAGGATGAAGCGCAAAGGACTTTTGAAAAAAGACAAACAAGGCAGAAACCTGCCCCTTCAAAGTACTCAGCTGAAGACCAGAGTCCAGCCCCGATTGAGGAAATTCCAAAATCCTGGAAACAGAGAAGACCCGACAGGGCAAAGATCTAGCCTCACACCAATCAATATAAGATCTCCAAGTCCTATAATAGATGGTAGAAGAGGACCGAACAGAACAGAATCCGAAAGACCTTCCTCCCTTAAGATGGAGGTTTCAGCAGCCAGGCCGTCAAAGCCAGCGTTGGTAAATTGGGGTAACGCAGTCGACCCTGTGTGAGAAGATCAGGCCGAAGAGGCAGATCGAACTGATCCACCGCCAGATGAACGATGTCTGCGAACCACACCCTCCTTGGTCACCTTGGAGCCACGAGAATGGCGGGAACCCCTTCCAGGGCCAGCTTTCGCAACACCTTGCCTAGCATGGGGATCGGAGGAAACAGATAAAGGAACCCCAGGTCCCCCCAGCTCAGGGACATGGCATCCACCGCCAGAGCCAGAGGATCCTGAGAGAGCGACACGAATGTCGGAAGCTTGTAATTGTGACGAGAGGCAAACAGATCCACCTCCGGCGTCCCCCACCGGAGACAAAGCGACCGAAACACCTGGGGGTGGAGAGACCATTCCCCCCGGCGGGAAGAGCACCTGCTCAGGAAGTCCGCCTCCGTGTTTTCCACTCCTGGAATGTACACTGCCAAGATGCAAGGGACACGAGTCTCCGCCCAGGCTAGAATCAGAGACACCTCTCTGAGGGCACTCAGACTGCGAGTCCCTCCCTGGTGATTGATGTAAGCAACCGCCGTCCGATTGTCCGACCGAACCTGAACCGGCAAGCCCTGTAAATGCTGATGGCTCTCAACTCCAAAACGTTGATGGGCAAGTGGGCCTCCAGAGGACCCCCACCGCCCCCGGAACTGAAGGTCCTTCCAGAAATCTCCCCATCCCGACAAACTGGCGTCTGTGGTGAGTTTCCCAAAGAGGCGTCAAAAAGGACCTGCCTCTCAAGAGATTGTCCGAGACCATCCACCACTGGAGAGACTGCCGAACCCGGGAGGACATCCGGAAGGACCGATCCAACGACCGCAGTCGCCGGTCTCACGACGCCAACAGATGAAGCTGAAGCGTCCTCGTGTGAAACTGAGCAAAGTGAACTGCCTCGAAGGAAGCTACCATCAACCCCACCAGTCTCATCCCTAGCCGGATGGACGGGCAAGGATTGGAAAGAAGAAGCTGCGCCAATTCCTGAATCAAGAGGACTTTGGCCTGAGGCAGAAACACTCTGTGTTGGCAAGAATCCAAGGACATCCCCAGGAAGGACACCACCCTGGCCTGAACGAGAGAGGACTTGGGATAGTTGATCACCCAGCCAAAACTCTCCAGAGTGGATACCACCGTCCTGGTGTCCATCTCCGCTTGACTGAAGGAAGGAGCCACGATGAGAAGATCGTCCAGATAAGGCACAATGCGAATCCCCTGAGCTCTGAGAAGGGCCATCACGCCCGCCAACACCTTGGTGAACACTCTTGGAGTCGAGGTCAGGCCAAACGGAAGAGCCACAAATTGAAAATGCCGATCTTCCACCACGAAGCGAAGAAACCTTTGGTGAGCCGGAAAGATAGGAATATGAAGGTAGGCATCCTTGATGTCTATGGACGTCATGAAGTCCCCCTGCCGAAGAGAATTGATGGCAGAGCGCAGAGTTTCCATGCGAAACTTCCGGGGACGAATAAACACGTTGAGGAACTTCAGATCCAGGATGGGACAAACCGACCCGTCCTTCTTGGTCACTGTGAAGAGATTGGAATAATACCCGCGGCCCACCTCCGAGGGAGGGACCGGGCAGATGACTGCCATTTCCAAAAGATTCCTCACCACCGCCAGGAGCACCTGCGCGGCCAAAGGATCTGAGGAAACACGAGACCTGATAAATCTTGGAGGAGGTCGAGACTCGAACTCCAGCTTGTAACCGGCCGACCCCACCACCCGGATCTACCTGTCCGAGACCGCCTGGTCCCACACCCAGGAGAAGTGTCGCAACCGTCCCCCCACCCGCAAGGGTGAGGGCGCCCCCTCATTGCTGAGCGGGCTTGGGTTTGGCACCCCAGGAGTGACCGGGACGGCCTCTACCCCTGTTCCAGCTTGCACCCCTGGAGGCCGAAAAGCCCGCACCTCTGCCAGCTCTGGCTCCCCGAAAGGAGGGATTAAAAGAGGCCGCCCCCCGAAAGGAACAACGAAGTTTCTTGCGCTGAGGTAACTTACCTCCCTTGGCAACCGAATCCAATTTCTCACCAAACAGGCGCAAACCCAAAAAGGGAAGAGCCGTAAGCGACTTCTTAGAAGTCAGCAGTCCATTGCCGCAACCACACCGACCGTCGGATAGCCACCAACAAGGCCGTGGTCCTGCCACACATCACCATGGCGTCATCCTGAGCGGCTAGGACAAACGAAACAAAGGACTCACAACGTTTGAGAGCAACAAACTCATCATAAGTAGGATCAAGGTCCGCAAGTAAATCCCTGACTATGGACCTAACCGCCAACAACAAAAGTGCTGAAGCACAAACAGGCCTCAAAGCCGAACCCGCACAGATAAAACCGTGGCGAGCCAGCTGGTCAATCCGGCGATCTTCGCCATCCGTAAGGGTAGTAGTGTCAGGAGAATGCAACACAGCCATGTTAGACTGCCCCAAAACCGGGGCATCAACCTCGGGAGGAAAAGACCAACGCTTCACCAAGTCCGTCGGAAAAGGATACTTCTTATCCCAACTAGGCGGAACACCAACGAGACGCGTAGGCTGCTCCCATTCTTTAAGGATGACATTCTCAAAATGTCGTTGACTGGGAAACTCCAAACGCGGCTTGGCCACATCAAACAACTCACCCTTAGGCGGAGGAACTGCCTCGGGAGGGTCTAAATCCAAAACATTTGAGCCAATATGGAAGGGGTGTCAAATACCGTTCCCGCCGCCTGGTCACCCTCAGCACCAAGCAACTGCTGTGCCTCAAGGTCGTCCAATTCATCTAGAATAACCCCCTCTTCAGCCGGGGGGGCAGTCTGACCAATCCAATGCCTCAACAACATCCAAGTCTGAGTCCGGCGGAGGCGGGGACAAGTGTTTCCACTTAGCCGTAGCCTTCTGAGCTACCGCGGCGGAAAAGATCTTCTCGAGGCTAGTCAACCGGGCGCATAGCTCGCATTGCGAATCCCCACCTATGACCACGTCACACGGGGTCCGGAATAGGCGTGGGGGGGTAGGAGATGACTGACGTTGTGAAGAGCCAGAATCCGGAATGCCGGACTGGCGCGCAATGTTCTGCTGAGCACATGGAATGCATAATAAGACATCATCATCACCCGGGAGCGGAGCCCCACAACCCCAACACAGCCTGGATTGCCCCGAAGAGCCATTTCCGGTATTTGCGGAAGCCTCCATACGGTGAAATTGTGGTATTCGCAACTTACCCAGGGATTTACGCAGAACGCGACCCGGGATGCCCCTTATAAATGTCCCGGGAGTGGGAGAATTATCAAGCTAAGGAGGGAAGACCCACTATCCTAGGTATAGTAGACCGGGAGACCCCTATAGCGCGGGATCCCAGGATCTGCTAGAAAAAAATCACAGTAAATCCCAAGCAATTATGACACAATGACAATAAATGAACAGAGCAAGCACAAGCACGCAACATGCACAAAGGGACATGAATTCTGCCCAATCAGTTCAAGAAAACACTTGGGATGAGACAAAATAAAAATGGGAGTGATCCCATGACATACTGTGTCATACGCACTAGTCCAAGAATTAATGAGCTCCCCCATATTAAAAATAAAATATACAATATACACATCTATGCAGAAGGGCCAAACACCTATGTACAGGAGAGCAACCGGAAGTGGTCAATATGGACAGCGGGGTTGCGCTCTGCTGCTAGGGCCAGCAGTAATAATTACCACAGCGCCAAACACTCATCACGCACACGTATCTAAACTAAAGAACCTGAATAGCCAGAGGAACACAGGTCCGGCGCGAGGCAATCCCTGCAGCAAGGGGAAGAAGAAGGGCAGGCCCCGCACAGCGCGCAAAGCGCTATGGCCCCGCCCCCTGCCAGACCCGTGCAGCGCGGGCCGTGAGACGAAGCCACGCCCACGGAGCTATAAAACGCGGCCCGCAAAATGGCGGCCGCGAGGAAGAAGACACGAGTGCCAGCATCCAGAGCCCATCCATGGCAAATAACCTAGCATACCAAGCGGAGGCCCGTAGAGTGCAATAAAAAAAAAACACCCACGGCGCCCAGCCCTGCAACTGCCCAAAAACGTGAAAGACACAAACACACACTACACACGTCTCAAAACTGACACAACACACTCTGAACACCTAGACTGAATGCCCCCCCCCCCCCTTTCAGCGTAGGGAGAAGAGACCAGCAGGAAGGGGCAAGACTAAGGAGATAACCGGGACGGGGCATCCCAAATCCGGATCACCTGCCGGATAGCCGCGCTGCCCCATGCGTGGGGTCTAGCGGAGGAGATAAACTCCTAGGCACCACTAGGTGCCATCTACCTTTGCCCAGTCAGCAGCCTAAGCTGGGAGGCTTCCGTCTTAATAGGGGCATAACAAATAACTGGGCAGCAATAGACCATGGGGGGTGCCGGGGTTTTACCCCCGGCTACCTGCAAGCAGGAGACTTCTTTCTTCTGTCTTGTCGCCATCTTGCAGAGAAGAACACTGGGAGATGGGTGGGAGGTCCCAGGTATTGTAGATCAGGAGGGGCTCGTTTTTCAAGACTTCTCTGCAACGTCGCCACCTGCTGGTGGAGTAACCCAAGTGTAAATATTAATGTTTGAAGCGGGGTGTGTGACATACTTAGAATACATAGAGAGCCATCTTCTGGTCTTCGCAGTCATGACTACAGAGAAACACTGGGGGCCTATGAGTGATTCCTGGCTTTTTATAGGGCCGGGAGGAGCCACAAGTCTTCTGCAGTCAACTGCGCCAACTTGTGGCGGAATACCCAGAGGTAATGATTGAAATGAAACAGGCCGTGCTGTACATTTGGAAAAGGCGGGTTAAGCCCCTTTCACACTGGAGCAAGGCAACAGTACACCGTTGATTTGCCGGTAATTGTTATTTGCTATAGCACTATTGCAAATGAGTGCAATCGCAGCTAAAACGCTGTATGCAGGGCTCTTTGGGCCAAGTGTGAGCGCACCGCAATTGCCTCCAAAATCGCCAGACTGTATAAGGAGCCTTACTTAACCCTATAAGTGCCAAGCACGTAACACCTACGTGCTCGCATGTCCCAGGAGGGGTGACCCTATGTCTTTTTTTAAATTAACCCCTTATGTTTATAGTGTGGATAGTAGTAGTATTTTATTTGTAAATGTTATAAAGTGCTATTTTCAGTTCAGGGGGTCTCCTGGCCAAGAATAGGGGGGCTACCAATACATATGTGGTACCGTTGTATTCGGGAGAAATTGGGCTTTCACATGCAATATGGTTTTCTCTAATAAAGTAATTTTTTTGTTTTATTTAAAATAAAGGAGACAATTGTCTAAAAAATATTTATTTATTATTTTGTTTTTTTACACAAAAATATAAAAAAAAAACAGTAGAAAAATGACAAACAAGACATTTCATGTTAAAGCTGCAAAAATACAATTCTGTGAAATACTCACCTGTACAATTGGTATTATACGTATACAGTACGTCCTGCTCCAGATATAATATTTGGACTATCCTCCGCCAGATGGCGCTGTGCAATGCAGACATGCAAAAACAGGCTCCTCCCAGCCCTTCATATACCCAGGGACCTCCCACAAATCCCCAGCATTGAAAAGCAGTGAACCAGAAGCCGGGAGAATTTAACCACCAAAAACAACTGGTAATGATAACAATAACAATCACCATACAGGGGATCCAGAATAATGCAAAAACCAGGGTGGGGTGGAGCAGGACGTACTGTATACGTATAATACCAATTCTACAGGTGAGTATTTCACAGAATTGTATTATTCTAAGTATACAGTACGTCCTGCTCTTACTTACACTTGGGACATCCAATAGCAGTGTCCATAAAGTAGGGTGGGATCCTCAACAAAAAAGGCACAGCAGACAGCAAAAGCACTGTCACCTGCAAACCTTGCTACCAAGAGCGACGTGAGCAAAGGCTCTAACGCCAACATCATAACGACCTTTGAAAAGGTACTAACAAAAAACAAGTAGCAGTCCAGTAAACTTGTTCAACAAAACCTGGTGCTGAAAGGCCCAAAGATACCAAGGCACCAGTAGGATCAAAAATACCATTTTGTGAGTACTCACCTGAAAAATGGATATTGTTGGTGTGCCACACACCCCGCTTCACTTCTTAAATATTCATCCATTATTGGGTTAATCCACCGCAGGTGACGTAGTGCAGAGAGGAAGTCTTGTAACGAGCCCCCTTCCGGCCTATATATACCTGGTACCTCCCTTCAATCACCAGTATATTTAAAAAGCAGAAAGACAAGGTACCAGTATTCCACCGGTAACCTCAAAAATCAATTTTGATATAAATAAAAAAGGGCTTCACCATATAAATGCTTCGGTAATACCGAAAAGGGTGGGGGTGAAGCGGGGTGTGTGGCACACCAACAATATCCATTTTTCAGGTGAGTACTCACAAAATGGTATTATTCTTGGTGTGCCACACACCTCGCTTCACTTCTTAAATATTCATCCATTATTGGGACATCCAAAAGCAGTGTCCACAAGGGAAGGGCATCTAAAGGCCAGGTGAAGCACAACTTAAACGACTGCAGTCTGCAGAACTTTGCGGCCAAAAACAGCATCCGCTGAGGCCCGCACATCAACTTTGTAAAACTTAGAAAAAGTGCGAACAGAAGACCAAGTGGCGGCCTTACAAACCTGTTCAACAGAAGCTTGGTGCTGAAATGCCCAAGACGCCCCAACAGCGCGAGTGGAATGAGCAGTGATACGAAAAGGGGGAACTCTTCCCTTAGCCGAATAGGCCGCAGTAACGGCCTGACGTATCCACTTGCTAATGGCAGATTTGGCTGGTGCCAAACCCTTCTTAGGCCCATGGGGCACAACAAAAAAGGAATCCGTCCTACGAAAAGGAGACGTGATAATCAAGTACTACTTAACACAGCGTACTACATCCAAACAATGCAAAACCCTCTCTTTGTCATTCTTAGGATTAGGACACAAGGAGGGAAGAATAATATCTTGGTTCAAATGAAAAGCAGAAACAACCTTAGGAAGAAAGTCTGGCTTGAACCGAAAGACCACTTTATCCTGATGCCTCTCAAAGTAAGGCGCCTGGATAGTTAAGGCCGCCAACTCTGAGACACGCCAGACAGAAGTGATAGCTACCAAGAAGACAATCTTCTGAGTCAGGGTAGACAAAGCAATATCTTGCAAAGGCTCAAAAGGAGGAGCCTGAAGAGCAGAAAAAAACAAATTCAAATCCCAAACAGGGAGTAATGGTTTCCTGGGAGGCCGCACATGCGTAACCCCCTGGAAAAAAGTTAAACTAAAGGTTTAAGCGCAACACAATTCTGAAAAAAGATAGATAAGGCAGAGACCTGCCCTTTCAACGTACTTAGCTGGAGTATACCAGAGGTATTTCTGGGTATGAACCGGCCCAGTGTTTGTGGGAACTCAATGTGTGACCACGCCTGAAGTAAAACTGACTATTACACTTTTATAAGAATCAAGTACATTAAATTTATTTTAGCTACAATATTAAGTTAAAATACAAACACAAAAGTTTGTTATAGAAGAATATCCTTGGTGCTTGCCATGCTACCAATTCAATTCCCCATTGAATTCCACAATGTCAACCACAATACAAATGTAATCATCATTGTACTACAAAAATTTTTTCTTTTTTTTTTTTTTTTTACACAGTTGTCAACTGTCTTACTTGCCAATGCGCTGGTTATTACTAATACAATTGAACATATTGCACATTACAGACAATTAAACTTGTTCAATGATTCAGTTGCCCAAATCATAGCAGTGAGTAATATCATGTAATAAGCGGTAAACTAGATTCACCCCCACTAGGGGGCTTCTTCAGTACCAAACCGCACTTAAGGGCACTTGATCAGCCCATCCAGGCCCGTTAGATTATTGCCAAAAGCCTCATGTCCAGGTGCACAATCCCAAAATTGATGCTGGATGGACAGGTTTAGATATCCCAAGTTAGTTAGTGCTCCGTACGCCAATTATGAAGGAATGGCGACTGCCCTATGTTGCGAGGTTCTCTATTCCTCAATGATAAGGGAAGCAGAAATACAGGCTTGGGGTCCGCTCTCTCAGCTAAGATGTAATCCGCTGGTCTGCCCGGTAACCATCCAGGGCAGATCTAAGGGAGCCCGCCCAGCAATACACATCCGTGCATGTTGTGCTGTATGCTTGACCCGGATACTTAGCTGGAGACCAGAGTCCAGCCCTGATTGTAAAAACTCCAGAATCCTGGAGACCGAAAAGACCCTACAAGGAAAAGATCTTATCTCACACCAAGCGATATAGACTTTCCAAGTCCTATAGTAGGTGATGGAAGAAGACCTCTTCCGGGCACTGATCAGAGTCTTAATGACTGAATCAGAAAGACCCTCCTCCTTCAGGATGGAGGTTTCAGCAGCCAGGCCATCAAACCCAGCGCTGGTAAATTGGGGTAACACAATTGACCCTGAGTGAGCGGATCGGGCCGAAGAGGCAGAACGAACTGGTCCACTGCCAGCCGAACGATGTCTGCGAACCTCACTCGTCTTGGCCACCTTGGGGCCACGAGAACGGCGTACACCTTTTCCAGAGCCAACTTCTGAAGAACCCTGCCCAGCATGGGCATCGGAGGAAACAGGTATAGAAATCCTAGAACTCCCCAGATCAGGGACATGGCGTCCACTGCCAGAGCCAGAGGATCCTGGGAGAGCGACACGAAGTTCGGGAACCTGTGATAGTGATGAGGGGCCAACAGGTCCACCTCCGGGGTCTCCCATTGGAGACACAATAAGCGAACCACCCGGGGATGGAGAGCCTATTCTTCCAGACGGGGAGAGCCCTTGCTCAACCGGCCCGCTACCTGTTTCATCACCTCTGGAATGTAAACCGCCGAGAGACAGGGAACATGGAACACTGCCCATGTCCGGATCAGGGACACTTCTCTGAGAGTACTCAGACTGCGCGTCCTTCCCTGAAGACCGACGTAAGCAACTGCTGATCGATTGTCTGAACACATCTGGACCAGAAGGCCCAGAACGTACTGAGTCAGGAGAGCAAGCACCTGACGAATGGTTCTCAGATTCAGAATATTGATGGGTAAGTGGGGCCTCCACTGCCCCTGAAACCGCAGCTCCTTCCAGAATCTGCCCCATCCCGACAGACTGGCGTCCGTGGTGACAATTTTCCAAAGGGGGGTCAGGAAAGGCCTGCCCTACACAAGATTGGTCGAGACCCAGCACCACAGGAGGGACTGCCGTACACGGGAGGACAACTGGAAGGACTGATCCAACGACTGAGGTTGCTGGTCCTAACACGCTAACAGAAATAGCTGAAGCGTTCTCGTGTGAATTTGGGCAAAAGAAAGACACACTCCGTCTTGATGAGAGTCCAGGCCGGGATGAACCGACCCATGAATGGACCGTGAAGGAGGGTGAGACTTCCAGGTCGTAACCGGGCGACACTACCTCCTGGATCCATCTGCCTGGAACCACTTGGTTCCAATGGTAGAAGTGTCGCAATAGTCCCCCCCACCCGCGCGGGTGAGGGCAGCCCCTCATTGCTGAGTGAGCTTATCAGCAGGTTTGGGCTTGGTGCCCCAGGACTGAGTGGGCCGGCCACGGCCCCTCCCGAGTCCAACCTGCGCCACTGGTAGCGGGAAAGGACGCACCCTTGCCCGCTCTGAATCCTCGAAAGGAAGGCCTACCGGAACTTGCCCCCCTGAAGGGACCACGAGGCCTTTTGCGTTGTGGCATCTTACCACCCTTTGGGACTGAATCAATTTTCTCCCCGAACAGACGCAACCCCAAAAAGGGGAGAGCTGTGAGCACCTTTTTGGAAGCCGTGTACGCTGACCACTGACGCAGCCATACTGACCTGCGAATAGCCACCAGCATAGCTGCTGCCTTGCTACTCATAGTCAGCGCATCATCCTGAGCAGCCAGGACATAAGCCACAAAAGATTCACACTGCTTAAGCGCAGTGAACTGTTTGCAAGCGGGATTAAGATCCTCATATAGCCCCTGAATTAAGGACTTAATTGCCAATAGAGGAAGGGCTGAAGCACATACCGGGCACAACGCTGACCCGGAATAGATAAGACCATGTCGAGCGTATTGGTCAATCCGACGATCTTCCCCATCTTTGGGGACAGTGGTCTCAGCAGATTGTACCATAGCCGAGCTGGAGAGCCCTAGTACAGGGGTATCGACGTCCGGAGGGACAGACCAAAGCTTCACCAATTCTGGCGGGAAAGGATAACGCTTTTCCCAACTGGAAGGAATTCCAGATAACCGCGTGGGATGTTCCCATTCCTTAAGAACCACCCTCTCAAAGTGGTGTTGTCTGGGAAAAACCAAACGCGGCTGAGGCTCCTTAAACAACTGACCCTGCGGCGGGGCGGCCGCCTCAGGCGTATCTAAACTCAAAATTTTAAACATTTGAGCCAGAATAGAGGGGGTGTCAAAAACAACCCCCTCTGACCAATCGCCAATCTCATCAGCCACAAGCTGACCTGTCGGCTCATCTGACTCCGACGGGAATTCATCCTCGTCCGGGGATCCATCGGACCATTCCACAGGTTCACAAAACTGGTCTGTGGAGCCGAAGGTACCGGAGTCAGGTGCCTTCGTATTGCAGCGGCCTTCAACGCTGCTTTAACGGGCATTACTTTCCAGGGGCTGGGCTGTGCTGCCGCCTCGGAATGCGAATCCCCACTTTTGACAGTGTCATGCGGGGTCCGGAATAGGGAGGGAGAGGTAGGAGATGATGAAGGATGCGATGGCCCCGCAGCCGAAGCAACGGACTGGCGCGCAATAGTCTGTTTTGCACAAGGGATGCAAATAAAGACATCATCAGCTGGGAGTGGAACCCCACAACCTACGCACCCCCCAAACGGCTCAGCAGAACCGTTTCCGGAAATTACGGAAGCCTCCATATGGTGATTTTATGGTATTCGCAATACTGGGACTTTTAAGGCATAAGCCAACCCGGGATACCCCTTTATTAGTAATGTCCCGGAAGGGAGGATTTTTTTTTTTTTTTAAACATATATATATATATTTTTTTTTTTTAAGTTAAGGTCCCCTTTAATAAACTATATATATATATATTTATATATAGTATATGTATATATACATCACAAAGCTATCCCAATAATTAGCCAGGCACATAGAGCCGGAGGGCCACCATAAGCAGGGATCCCAGGATCTGCAAGGAAAAGAAAAACCATCAGATCCTCAAATGTGTATAAACAAACATATAAGCATGGCACCAAATTGCCCTTAAATCACTCCCCCTTAATACAAAGTGACTCCCCACTATATTACTGCAAGGAAAGCATTCCCCATTTAACGGCCCCAACGGGAGGGGCCGCTTACCTGGTCAGCGAAGGCAGCAGCCGGAACAAGACTGCAGCCAGCAGCCAGCACGGAAGACAAAGTGCGGCCGTGCGCCCACGCGACTTCCTGCATTTGAAGGAAGCAAGAACGCTGGGCCCGCCGCAGACGCCGCATGACGTCAGCGCCGCGCCCCTGACGCCGCGTTAGCGGGACCCGCCCCCCCCTACGCCGATAAGCTGGAAATCACTCTCAGCTGGGCCACTGCATGTGCGCCCAGGCGGCAGAGGGGGGAGGGTAAAGACCGCATGGTGCTGTTCAAATGAAAACATAAAATGCCAGGTGGGGAGAGGGGAGAGGAGAGGGGGTAGGGGGCCACAAAGCAACAGTCTGCAAGAGAAGTGGCCAGCCCCTACCCAGCGCAGCCTGCCCTTAAAGCAGACCCAAAAAT
This sequence comes from Gastrophryne carolinensis, assembly GCA_027917425.1. NCBI lineage: Eukaryota > Metazoa > Chordata > Amphibia > Anura > Microhylidae > Gastrophryne > Gastrophryne carolinensis. The sequence continues at coordinate 325,964,962 of CM051239.1, forward strand.
ATACACATGCTGAATACAGTGAATGCATAATCATGAGCACACATACATGTTAAAATGCAGTGATACAAGTGAAACACACATACTAAAAGCACACCCTCACCCCCCCCCCCCCATAGTGAAGGGAGAAGGGACCGTAATGGGAGAGTAAGGGGCTACGGGGACCCTCGGGTCAGGGGCATCCCATTTCCGGATCACCATGCCGGATAGCCGCATTGCCCCACGCATGAGGTTGAGCGGTAGGAGATAAGCTCCTAGGCACTTAAAGTGCCATCTACCATTTGCCCGGTCCGCTGTCTTCAGTACCACATCTGCAACCACACTCCACTAGGCCACCATTATCACTGATTCCCCCTTCCAGAGCAAACTTGCGCAGAACCCCGCCTAGCAGGGTGAATGAAGATAAGACATACAGAACAGAATGTCCAGCCATAAAGTTACTAAGCCTCATGACCAAGGTCAGGCAACCTGAGACAGGGAAACAAGGGCCTAGAACCTATGATAGGGACAGGGCCCAAAAAGATCCACACTAGATGGATCACATAGAGACACAAGAATTTGCACATCCTGTCGCAGAAGGACATCCACCGGAGCGAATATCGCAGAGATGCAGGGAACGCTGTCCTCCACCCAGATCAGGGTCAGATACCTTCCTGGAGGATCATCCTGCTCTGAGTCCACACAGATAATTAATACAGGCCACTGTCGTAAGACAGACCAAGGAGCCCCCAAGGTCTCACCTCCCCCGGAACCACAGGGGATTTTAGAAGAAAGAATCCCCCCTCAGTCAACCTGATAGATTTGGTATCCATCTACAGGAAGACGCAAGGGAGGGGGTGCCCCCTGACTGGTTCCTTGAGTAGAATAGTCTCAAGGGGAACCACCGTACCAAGGTGGAAGGGTACACAGACCCAGCTCCAGGGAAGCTGGAACCCAGTCCAGCATTTACAATATAAGTTGCAGAAGGGCCCAAGGGCACCGAGCAAAAGGGACAACCTCTGAGCAGCCACCAATAGGCCCACCAGCTGCGATCCAGCCTGGTGAAGAGACGGGAACAGCAAAGAGGGACCGAGCCCATGTAACCAGATTGTCCACTTTATAGTCAAGGAAGCAGGTTCCCGCCTGAACCGAATCCAAGTTCAACCCTAGGAATGGAGATACCAAATAAGGGGAAAATGAGGAATTGAGGTGATTGAACACCCATCCAAAGACTCCCAAGGGACACCACCAGCCAAGTAACAACTCGGCCTGACGTAGAGATTGGGAAGCAAAGAAGGACGACCAGGCAGTTCCTTGCGCGGACGCCTCCTTGGTCTCATCAGAGACATCACCCCCGTCATCGCCTTGGCGATCACTCTGGGAGCAGAAGAGAGGCCAGATAACAAGGCCATAATCAACAGTGTTGGACCTCCAACACTAACCTGTAAGATCCTCGGTGCCCAGAAGACACAGTGGTAATGAAATAAACATCTTGGATCTCCACAGACAGCAAGAGGTCCCTGGACACAGGGCACTGGCAGCCCAACTCAGAGAAACCATGCAGAAACTGCCTGTGAATGTAAATTGCCGCACCTATGGAAGGCCATAATGGGCAGAGTGCCTCATCCTTATGGGGGAATGTGGAAAGGTTGGTGTAGAGGCCCCTGCCTCTGCCTGTTAAGGGCAACCTGCAAGTGACCCCGGACCTCGCAGGCCGCGCGTGGCCCGCGCCAACACCAGAAGCATCCTGACAATCTCAGGAAAGGGCCACCCAGCAGACACTATCCTGCATCCAGAGGAAACTTCCTCCTGAATCCATCAGAATGAGGCATGACACCTAATGATAGGAGCAAGGTGCTGCGCCCCATCATGCTTGGGGGGTTTTGGTGAAAGATTTGGACTTAGCTCTGCCGGAGGGGCCAGGGCGTTGTCTGCCACCCCTGGGGCAAGAATCTACACCAAAAAGCTGGAAGGACACCCCTGGTTCGGGTTTGACACTAACACAGGGGGGGTGGAGGGGTGCCCCTGCCCCGAGAAGGCCGAGACTGCCTTCATGCGAAGGGGTGTTTTGTCCTTTTTTCCCCCAAACAGGTCCAGACGGGCCCCGAATAGGCGTAGCCCTCTAAAGGGAAGCGTAGCATCGTCAACACCCCACTGTCGCAGCCAGACCAGGCGGTGTATAGCTACCGCAAGGGCGGAAGTTCTTGCGCACATCCTAATGGAGTCGTCCAGCGCTAAAAGGATAAATCTTACAAATACATCACAGCTGGAGAGTGCATTAAACACCTCCCAGGGGAGATCCTAAGGTTGATGATCAATCATCTTTCTGATGAGGGTCCTAGCGGCCACTGCAGCGATGGCCGCGGCACAGACCGGGCGCAGAGCCGTCCCTGCACAAGAAAAGGCTTGGGAAGCCAGCCTATCAATGCGCCGGTCCTCAGCATCCCGAAGGGTACGATAAGTAGGGGCTGCAATAAAGGGGGGGGTTAACTACCCCAATGATCAGTGCATCCACCACGGGAGGTGATGACCAACAGTTAACCACATCAGGGGGAAAAGGGTATTTCCAAACCCAGTCCCCTGGAACCCCCGGAAGTTTACTAGGGCATTGCCATTCTTTAAGTACAAGAGCCTGGAAGTGATCCTGCTCCAGAAATTCCAAACGCGGCGTCGCTGTATGGAAACTCTCCCTTCTATGCCTGGGAGCCTCACCAGGGAGAGAGATAGACAAGACCTCGAAGATCTTTATCAGTAATTCATTGGTGTCACACAGGCCCCAGGAACCGGGGGCTGTATCATCATGACTCCTCGGCCCCTCGTCAGATGAGCCTGAGTCGGAGAACAGTTCACCTTCATCCGAAAGAGCAAAACCCTGCTCAGCATTGAACTCCTCAGTTTCAGAAGGAATGGGCGAAACCGGAGGCGTCAGGGACCGCTTCTTACCAGGGCCCAAGCGCTCTGCCAACCTCGAAATCACCTGATCAGCCGTAGGCAGTCTGCGCGGCACGACTTGCTGGTCATTCCCACTCGAGTGCGACTCATCAGGAGTGAGATTTAAGCACGGGGAGACTGGCAACCATGACTGCAGGACCAGTACTTGATCAGCACAGGGTCCGCAGACCCGTGTTCTGTCCACACGCAGCCAGTCACATCATTCTGAGATGCCTCCATATGGTGATTATCAGTGCAATATATGCCAGTAGGGATTTACGCAATAGGCAACCCTGGATGTCCCAAAGACCCGCTAGGAATGTGGGAGAATTTTGTAAACCCGCTACAATATATGTTAGGCCGGGAGAAGCCACCGGAGTCTGACGTCTGAAAGACAGAAGGGGAATAAGGAGGTGTCAGGGCCATGCGCAGCAGAAAAAATACTAATGATGAAATCGCCCGCGAGGGCACTTACCGACCTGGGGAGGAGAAGGACCGCAAACACGCGCGCAGATCAACAAAATGGCGCCAACCGAACCTCGAAGGGCGGGCCCAATCTGGGCGTGACGCGGAACGCGCCACGCCGGGTCCCCACCTCCCCCAAAGAGCATGAAGCTCTGAGGCAGCCATCAAGGCTGGACAAGCAAAGCATGGGATATGCTAGTTAAAGGCATCTGCTAATAGATACTCGTAGTCTGACGCCGCCGCCACCCAGCACAGTACATTTTAATAAAAAAATGAAAAGGCGAAGACGGCGGCTGAACTAAAAGAGCAAGCAGGGCGGCTCTGACACCCAGTTGCCGGTCAAGGGCAAAACTACGGCCATAAGCGTGACAATACAGTACACAGAGACCACCACACACACACCCCCATTCTTTTCCCCCAAACACGGGGGGAAAACGAGGGAGGATGGCGACCCTTTACACAGGGTCCACCGCTGCACGGGGCATGGGGCAATAATGCGGGAGGGACATCCACTAGAGACTCACCATCAGCCTAAACCGCCTACCCTTTGGTGGGGGACTACGGTGGAGCATGGCTCCGTTAAGCAAGCATGGTGCTGCCTACCTTCACCCGACCAGCGCAGCCCAGGCTGGGAGGCACATCGCAAGGAGGACGGGTGGGAATAGTCCAACAGGGCCGCAGGCTGTAATAGCCCCTCTCACCTGCGAGAGAGTGATACTTCATGTCTTCGCAGTCAGCACTGCAGAGAAATCTGGGGATTTGTGGGAGGTCCCTGGGTATAAGGGCCGGGAAGATCCTATTTTTGCATGTCTGCAGTGCACAGCGCCATCTGGCAGAGGATAGCCCAAGTGTAAGTATTATATCTGGAGCAGGACGTACTGTATACTTAGAATATATATATCTATAATTTTCCTGGAAATTCCGGCAAAAATCACGGTTAAACATGGCGCAGAATGGGGAAAAATGACCTGTCAACAGAGGGTGACAAAACTTCAAGTAGGCTGGCAATTAAAAGAGTTAATAGTACCTATGCATGTTGGGTATTGTTCTGCTCGGGGGACCTTGCTCTTTCAGATTTAGCTTGTTTTTTCTTGTTTGCATATTTATATTTTAGGAAAACATGTTATTCAGTTTTTTTATTAATTTTTTTTAGGGAAACCCTGTGCAACCTAAGAATTCTTCGAGGGATTACTTCCATAAAGGTGAGCCTACTACAACAAGCTGGGTACTCTTAGAAAGCTTAACATGTGTACTTTCAGGGAATAATACAATTCTGTGAATACTCACCTTGTAGAATTATTATTATAAATATGCAGCACGTCCTGCTCCAGTAATGATTCATAACAACTGGGCTATAGTCCACAAGAGGGCGCTTTACTGCAGAGATGGCAAAAAAAGAGGCCCATCCCGGTCCATATATACCCGGGACCGCCCACTAATTCCCCAGTATAAAACAGCAGTAAGGGAACCAGGAGAAGCCAATAACAAAAGTAACAATTTAACAAGGAACTAATCACCATATAAAGGATCCAAGAATAAAGTACTCAGGGTGGGATGGAGCAGGATGTGCTGCATACTTATAATACCAATTTTACAAGGTGAGTAATAACAGAATTGTATTATTCCAAGTATGCAGCACATCCTGCTCCAGTAATGATTCATAACAACTGGGACATCCAATAGCAGTGTCCAACAAACGGATGAAGATCCCAAAAGGCAACAATGCGCAGTTCAAACCACTGCCGCCTGCAGAACCTTGCGGCCAAAGACAGCATCCGCTGAGGCCCGAACATCAACCTTGTAAAACTTGGAAAAAGTATGAACAGAAGACCAAGTAGCAGCCTTACAAACTTGTTCAACAGAAGCCTGGTGCTGAAAAGCCAAAGAGGCCCCAACAGCACGGGTAGAATGAGCAGTTACTTGGAAAGGAAGATCCTTCCCCTTAGCAGAATAGGCCCTAACAATGGCCTGACGAATCCATTTACTAATAGTAGACTTAACAGGAGCCAAACCCTTCTTAGGACCCGAGGATACCACAAACAAGGCGTCCATCTTTCTAAAAGGCACTGTAGCCACCAGGTAGTATTTCAAATTCCTGACCACATCCAGAGAATGCAGGGCCCTCTCCTTGTCATTACCAGGATTAGGGCACAAGGAAGGAAGCACAATGTCCTGATTGAGGTGGAAGGCAGAGACAACCTTAGGCAAGAAGTCTGGTTTAAAGCGAGACAGAGCCGCCAACTCAGAAACACGCTGGACAAAAGTGATAGCCACCAAGAAGGCAACCTTCAAAGTGAGAATAGACAGCGCAGCCTCATGCACAGGCTCAAAAGGAGGACCCTGAAAGGCAGACAATACCAAATTCAAATCCCAGACCGGTACCATGGGTTTGCGGGGAGGGCGCACATGAGTGACCCCCTGGAAGAAGTCTTGACCAGAGGATGAGAAGCGAAGGACCTCTGGAAGAAAACAGCCAAAGGCGGAGACCTGCCCCTTCAGAGTGCTGAGCTGAAAACCCAAATCATGTTGAAGGAACTCCAGGATCCGAGGAATGGAGAACACCCGACAGGGAAAGGCCCTAGCCTCACACCAGTCAATGTAGGTCTGCAAGGTCCTATAGTAGATGGTAGAAGAGGATTTCTTCCTAGCCCTGAAAAGAGTCTGAACAACCGAATCCGACAGACCTTTTTCCCTTAGGATGGAGGTTTCAGCAGCCAGGCCGTCAAAGCCAGCATTTGTAAATTGGGGTAACAGAGCCTTCCTTGAGTGAGAAGATCCGGAACCAAGGGCAGAGGGTACTGATCCACTGCCAGCTGTATGAAGTCTGCGAACCACACCTGTCTTGGCCACCAGAACAGCTGGCACCCTTTCCTGAACCAATTTGCGCAGAACCTTGCTCAGAAGGGGAAAAGGAGGGAAGAGGTACAGGAGACCGAACCCCTGCCAGGACAGAGACAGTGCATCCACCGCCAGAGGATCCTGGGACAGTGAGACAAATGCTGGCAGCTTGTGATTGTGGCGGGAAGCAAACAGATTCACGTCCGGCATCCCCCACCTGTGACAAAGAGATAGGAAGACCTCGCTGTTGAGAGACCATTCTCCCCGGCGAGAGGCCCCCCTGCTCAGGGAATCCAGATTCTCCACTCCCGGAATGTAGACCGCAGAGATGCACGGGACATTGTCCTCGGCCACGACAAGATCAACGACACCTCCCGGAGGGCACTCTTGCTCCGAGTCCCTCCCTGAGTGATGTAGGCGACCGCAGTCCGGTTGTCGGAGCGAACCTGAACCAGCAGGCCCTTGAGGTGAGGCGTCAGTTGCGCCAGCACCAACCGAACCGCCCTTAGCTCCAGAACATTGATGGGGGCGTGGGCCTCCTGAGGGCCCCACAGCCCCTGGAATTGGAGGGCTCTCCAGTAGCCCCCCCAACCTGACAGACTGGCATCCGTAGTGACTGTCTCCCAACATGGAGTCAGAAATCACCTGCCCGCCAGAAGATTCCTCGAGTCCAGCCACCACAGGAGGGACCGCCGGACCAGTGGGGAAAGAACAAAGACCTGATCCAGAGACAGGGGACTCTTGTCCCAGACTGACAGAAGATGGAGCTGAAGGGGTCTCATGTGAAATTGCGCATAAGGGACTGCCTCGAAGCAGGCCACTATCTGTCCCACCAATTGCATCCCTTGCCGGATGGAGGGATGAGGGCTGGACAGCAAGAAATGAACCAGAGCTTGAAGAGAGTCCACCTTCTGCTGAGGAAGGAAAATCTTGGCCTGAATGGTATCCAGAGTCATACCCAGGAAGGGGGTCACCCGGGACGGGGAGAGGGAGGATTTGGGATAATTAGGAACCCTGGACCTGAGGAATCTGGGAAGAGGCCAGTCCGCGAACTCCAGCTTGTATCCGGAGGAGACAACCTCCAGAATCCAATTGTCTGAGACTTGTTGAGCCCAGACTTGAGCGAAGAGCCTCAGCCGTCCCCCCACCCGCAAGAGTGAGGGCGCCCCCTCATGGCTGAGTGGGCTTGGCAGTAGATTTGGTTTTGGAGCCCCAGGAGGATCCGAGCCGGGCACGGCCTCTGCCCTTGCCCCAGAAATCTCCCCCGTGCAACCCCCCCCACCCGAAGGCTACCCCCCTGCCTGACCTCGATCCGCGAAAGGAGGGAGTGAAGGACCCGGAGCCCCGAAAGGGTCGCGGCTACTTTTTCGCATTTGGGCAACTTACCTCCCTTTGCAAAAAGGTCCAAACGATCACCAAAAAGGCGCAGCCTCTTAAAGGGGAGCCCTGTGAGCACTTTCTTAGCAGCATTGTCAGCTGCCCACTGGCGCAACCAAACCGAGCGGCGGATAGAGACAACCAGGGCCGAGGTCCTGCTACACATCCGAATGGTGTCATCTAAAGCAGAGAGAGAACATAGGTGATGAACATCTCACATTGTAACAGGGCTCTAAATGAAGGATCCTCATGGGAGCCGTCCAGAAGGCCCTTGATCAAGGTCCTAATAGCCACGGCCGTAATAGCGGAAGCACAAGCTGGGCGCAAGGCAGAACCCACACAGGCAAAGGTGTGGGAAGCCAGCTGGTTAATACGCCTGTCCTCACCATCCTTCAAGGTAGTGGAATCAGGGGAATGCACCACAGAAGTGTTAGACAACCCCAACACAGGGGAAGTTGACCAACATTTGACTACATCCGAGGGGAAAGGATACCTCTTACCCCATCAATTAGGGATACCGGGGAGCTGACTAGGCCGCTCCCATTCCTTGAGAACCAGATTATTAAAAATGCGTCTGTTCTGGGAATTCCAAATGTGGTTTTGCGGTACCAAACAATTCCCCCTGCTGCTTAGGTGCTGCTGCGGGAAGGGAAATTTGAGTCAGAAGTCTATGGGTGTCATCAGCATCCCAATGCTCTGAGCCGGCATCAGCGCCAAGGCAATGCTGATCATCAGAAAAATCTGAATTTGAGAATAACTCCCCTTCCTCGAGAGGGTTATAGCCAGACAATTCAAGGAGATCATCTTGCTCCATAGTAAAGGCTGGCGCAGCAGGCGCCACATGCCGTCTTTTAGCTGGAGCCTTACGGGCCCCAGAGCTAGCAATTAGTCTCTCAATGTTAGCCAGCCTAGTGGAAACATCAGGTTTAGACTTCCCGCTAGTGTTCTCTCACTGGGAGCCATAATCAAGCGAGGGGGTGTCGGGGGGCGATACAGTGGGGGGCGACCCAGACACATGCAGCCCAGATTGCCGGGCAAGTGCCTGCTGGGCGCAGGGTACACAGACCCGCACATCATCGCCCACATGGGATGCCCCGCACACCACACACAGATGGGCTTGCCTCAATGGGACCCCAAGCACAACATCCTGAGAAGCCTCCATATGGTGATTTTTATTGTCACAATGACCAATGGGAATTACGCTGTGCAGCTACCCAGGATGCCCCTTAAATGTCCACTAGTGGGAGGATTTAATAATTAAGCCTCTAACAGTGTCAATATGGCTAATAGAGGGCACAGGACCGGGAGAAACCTCTAATTAGATTGTCCCGACTGAAAGACAACACAATACACACAGTCAGCATGATAAACACAATAAATGAAAAAAAGGCAAATTTAAATACAAGCCCGCTGAGGGAACTCACGGATGCCGAAGAGCTTGCACTCTACCACAATGCCGGGACAAGATGGTGCTGAGAGGCTCAGGAGAGGTGGGCCACCTGCGGAACGCGCCAATCGCTAGGCCAAGCCCCCTCCAGGAACGCGGGGACAGGCCGAAGACAGGCCACCCCGCAGCCAATCATCATGCAGCCGGCCCCAGAGTGACGTCACCCCCCGCTACCGAGCACGCGCGGGCCGTTCAAATGTGAAGCAGGAGGAGAGGAGGAAAATGCTGAGCACATGTGCCAGCGCGGATTGTACAGTGTCACAAAGGCATGAGTTTACAGTGCATAATCACTCACACACACACGGACAGTGACCCCCCGCCCACGACTAACAGGGCAAACGGGGAAAAGGGGGGAGTATAAGTCCTTGATTAAATTTGGGACATGTAAGGGAGGGCTAAAGCGGACGCTTTGTGGCGTTTGCCAACTCTTCCCTTGACAGTACCTATGCATGTTGGGTATCGTTCTGTTCGGGGCATGTTACTTTTTGAGATTGTACTTGTTATTTCTTGTTTGCATATTTTTTTTTTTTTTTTTTTTTAGGAAAATGTGGCTTCATTCTTCCGTTTTATTCTTTTTCAGGGAAACTGTGCAACCAAAGAATACATTGAGGGATTACTTTCAGAAAACTAAGCCCACATATGTGGTACTGCTGTGACCGGGAGAAATTGGGGTTACGCACGCAATAAAATTTTATTGACAAACTTTAATTTTTTATTACAAAAAAAAGACTACAAAAATTGCAAAAAATAGTTTTTATTTTTTTTGCACATATTTCACCAAAAAGTATTGAGAATACACTAAAAAGAGGCCAAACGAGACATTTCACGTTGAAGCCCAGACTCTGTTGAAAAAAAAACAATATATAACATTTTCCTGGAAAATCCCTGGAAATCCTTTCAAAAATCACAGTTGAACATGTGTAACGCAAAATAGTGAAACATGGTCTGGCAACAGAGGGTTACAAAAGCGGCAGGTAGGCTGGCAGCGAAAGGGTTAATCATGCTGCAGAAAAAAAAAACAGTTGTCGGTCTTTTTCCTCTAGTCTCAAGGAACCCACCTGTGGATCATGGGATAGGAAATTAGAAGTTATAAATTTTAGCCCCACCCTACAATCCCCAGCATATAACATAGGCAACATCCCAGCTTAACTCATAAGATAATAAAATTCACTTTGGTAACTCTGTGGGCAGGACATCATGGAGACTAGAGGGAAGAGACGTTACCAGTAAGCAACTAAAGTTTTCCCTTACGCTCAATAACATAACCACGAGAGATATACCGAAGATTTTTACCTTATGGGTGGGTTACCATAGCCATTTAGTTATATCAGTACTGAGGAAGCCTTGGCCCATGAGGTAGAGATGGCCCTGGTCGAGTGTGCTTTTATTGTAGCTGGAGACAGTTCGTCTGTCGTTATTATGATAGGCCCACGCGATCATGTTTCGTTACCATCTTGCAATGGTTGGTTTAGTCACTTATTCCTTCCTGAGTAAGACATTAACACATTTTGTCCTGTCTGGAAGTATTTTGTTCTTTTCATGTAAGGGATGATGCAGTTCCTGACATCAAGGGAAGCCTCTCTCAAAAAGGCATCTATAGGAAAGGAAGGAAAAATGACTCCGTTGATGGTTCATATTTGAATTTACCTTGGGAAGAAATTAAGGCTGCAAAAGGAAAATAATCCTATATATCCTGATCTAACAGTAGGGAGGTTTGATTGAAAGCAGCATCAGCTGAGGCCCTAACATCAACCTTGTAAAACTTGGAAAAAGTATGAACAGAAGACCAAGTAGCGGGCCTTGCAAACTTGTTCAACAGAAGCCTGGTGCTGAAAACCCCAAGAGGCACCAATAGTACGAGTGGAATGAGCAGTAAGGCGGAAGGGAGGATTCTTCCCCTTAGCAGAATAGGTCTGAATCACAGCCTGACGGATCCATTTGCTGATAGTAGACTTGGCAGGAGCCAAACCCTTCTTAGAACCAGAAGGGACCATAAAAAGAGCATCACTTTTCCTGAAAGGTGCAGTAGCCACCAGATAGTACTTCAGACACCTAACCACATCCAAAGAGTGCAAGACCCTCTCCTTAGGATTACTAGGATTAGGACACAAGGAAGGAAGAACAATGTCCTGATTCAAATGAAAGGCAGACACTACCTTAGGCAGAAAATCTGGCTTGAAGTGAAACACCACCTTGTCCTGGTGTCTCTCAAAGTAGGGGGGCTGGATAGAAAGCGCCACCAACTCAGAAACACGCCTAACAGAGGTGATAGCCACCAAAAAGTCAACCTTGAGAGTAAGAATGGCCAGGGAAGCCTCCTGCACAGGTTCAAAGGGAGCACCCTGCAAGGCAGACAAGACCAAGTTCAAATCCCAAACACGCAACATAGGCTTACGTGGGAGACACACATGAGTAACCCCCTGGAAAAAAGCCCTGATCAGAGAATGCTGGGCAAAGGACCTCTGGAAGAACAGCCAGGGCAGAGACATGACCCTTCAGAGTACCGAGTTGGAGCCCCAGAATCCTGGGAATAGAGAACACACGACAGGGAAGAGACCTAGACTCACACCAGTCAATGTAGGCACGCCAAACCCTATAGTAAATTGAAGAGGACGACTTCTTCCTAGCCTTTATCATGGTATCAACAGAGGCAGACAGCCCCTTCTCCATCAAGATGGAGGTTTCAGCAGCCAGGCCGTCAAAGCCAGGGTTTGTAAATTGGGATGGCGTAAGTGACCCTGAGTGAGCAGGTCTGGCACCCTGGGAAGAGCATACTGATCTACTGCCAGCTGCACCACATCTGCGAACCACACTCTTCTTGGCACCCCCTCCTGAGATATCTTGCGCAGAACCCTGCCCAACAGGGGAAATGGAGGAAAGACATACAGGAGCTGAAAGTCCTGCCAAGACATTGCTAGAGCATCTGTAGCCAAGGCCAGAGGATCCTGGGACAGGGAGAGTAAGGCCGGGGACCTTGTGATTGTGATGGGACGCAAACAGATCCACATCTGGTTGGCCCCAACGGTGACAAGAGTGAAACACCCTGTTGCAGAGGGACCATTCTCCCAGGCGAGAGGTCCCCCTGCTCAGAGAGTCTGCCTGCAGATTCTTCACCCCCGGGATGTACACCGCTGATATGCAGGGAACATTGGCCTCCGCCCAGGCCAGGATCAGAGACACTTCCTGGAGGGCCCTCTTGCTCCGGGTCCCTCCCTGATGACTGATGTAGGCAACTGCCGTCTGGTTATCCGAGCGCACCTGAACAGGCAGGCCCCGAAGGTGATAAGTCAACTGAGTCAGAACCAACCTGATTGCCCGCAGTTCCAGAATGTTAATAGGTGTGTGGGCCTCCTGAGGGCTCCACCACCCTTGGAACTGCAGGGACTTCCAGAAACCCCCCCGACCTGTCAGACTGGCATCCGTGGTGACCGTCTCCCAGGAGGGGGCCAGAAAGGATCTGCCCCCCAGCAGGTTCCTGGAGTCCAGCCACCACGAGAGGGACCGCATGACTAGGGGGGAAAGCAATAAGACCTGGTCCAGGGACGCAGGAACCTTGTCCTATACTGACAAGAGGCCTTATGTGGAACTGAGCATAAGGAACCACCTCTAAGCACGCCACCATCAGGCCCACCAGCTGCATTCCCTGCCTGATGGAGGGATGAGGACAAGATAGCTGGAACTGAACCTGTGCAATCAGACTGTCCACCTTCTGCTGAGGAAGAAAAATCCTTGCCTGAACTGTATCCAGATTCATTCCCAGGAAGGGAGTCACCAAGGAGGGGGACAGAGAAGACTTGGGATGGTTGATCACCCAGCCAAATGACTCCAAAGTGGACACCACCAGCTGAGTATCCAACTCTGCCTGGTGTAGGGACTGGGAAGTGATGAGATTGTCGTCCAGGTAGGGCAGCACGCAGATGCCCTGAGACCTGAGCAGAGACATCACTCCTGCCAGCACCTTGGTGAACACCCTGGGAGCTGAAGTGAGCCCAAAGGGCAATGCCACAAATTGGTAGTGCTGATCCTCCAGAGCGAACCTGAGGAACCTTTCATGACCTGGAAACACAGGAACTGATAAAGCGGAGAGCTCCATGCGAAAGCGCCTGCATCTGACAAATTTGTTGAGGATCTTCAAGTCCAGGATGGGCCTGACTGACCCATCTCTTTTGGGCACGGTGAAAAGGTTGGAACAGAAGCCCTTGCCTCTTTCTCGTAAAGGGACCCGACAGATGACCCCCCAGCTCCAACAGGCTTTGCACCGCCAGCACTAGAGCCTGAGCTGACCCAGGGTCCTGAGAAATCCGGGATCTGATGAATCTTGGTGGGGGCCAGGCAGCAAACTATCTTGTAACCGACACTACCTCCTGAATCCACCGGTCTGAGACATGAAGCTTCCAGACGTGAGCAAAGAGCTGAAGCCGTCCCCCCCCACCCGGATGGGTGAGGGCGCCCCTTCATGCCTGAGGGGGCTTGGGAGAAGACTTAAAGCGGTCCTTCACTCTGAATAAGAGTCTATCTTATATGTTTCCCCCACACTGTACATACAGATTGCTCACATTAAAAATCATCCTACCTGCATCTACTGCATGTTATGAGCCTTTAAACATCCAAGATGGCGGCTTATGGAAGCCGCCATTTTATCAGGCAGCCTGCAAACAGGAAGTGCCTACAAACAGGAAGTGACTGTGCTGCTCTGCATTCTGGGGCTGCTGACCTTTCCCTGACCCCAGCTCTGCTCTGTCTGAGCAAAGCACAGCTATAACCTGCCCCCCTGTACCTTATCCCACTCTCCTCTCCTCAGTAAGTGTGATGCTTCTGAGTCAAGATGGCGGCGCCCGTATCCTAAATTCCTGAACAGAGTAGCAGCCCAGTGGGGGAAAGAATAATAAGTTAGTGACTAAAAATGTAAAATATATTAATTTTAGATGCTGGGGAATCGTTTTTTAAGAGTTTGGGCTTTTCATTAAATCATGGTGAAGGTCCGGTTTAAGCTTGGAGCCCCAGGAGGAGCCAGGGCGACCACATTCTCTGCCCCTACCCCAGAAATCTCCTCGGGCCCCGGTATGGGAGACCCCCCTCCCCTGTCTGGCACCACGGTAGGGGGAAGAAAAGGAGCCCTGACCCCAAAAGGGCCCGAGACTGCCGCCTGCGCTGGGGTAACCTGCCTCCCTTAGCAAACAGGTCCAGGCGGTCCCCAAACAGGCGTAGTCCTTTGAAGGGAAAAACAATGAGGGCTTTCTTGGCAGCGTTGTCAGCAGCCCACTGGCGCAGCCAAACCGAGCGGCGTATAGCCACCACAAGGACAGAGGTTCTGCCACACATTCTAATGGTATCATCCAAGGCAGAGAGGACATAAGCAACAAATACCTCACAACGAGAGAGTGCATTAAACTCCTCACTAGACACATCATCAGGGGCACCATCAAGGATACTTCTAAGCAGGGTCCTAATAGCCACAGCCATAATGGCAGAGGCACAGACCGGGCGCGGCGCCGTCCCCACACATGCAAAGGCATGGGACGCCAGCTGATCAATGCGCCAGTCCTCAGCATCCCGCAGCGTAGTAGAGTCAGGGGAGAGCATGACAGAGGTGTTAGATAACCCTAGGACCGGGACATCCACCTCAAGGGGTACTTCCTATCCCAACTCTTAGGTACACCGGGAAGCCTGCTGGGACGCTCCCATTCCCTGAGCACAAGATTATTAGGATTATGGGCTTGCTCAGGAAATTTTTTTTTTTTTTTTTTAATATTCTTTATTTATATTTTCAGGACAGAAGAACATGCAATGAATGTACAGTCACAAGTAATGAATACAACAAGTCAAATCAATGCAGTAAAAGCAAGGAGTTGTCATATAAATCAAGCAATAAAAGTTATAACAAAATCAACTCAAGTGTATGAATCAATAAAACATGTTAGGATGGGAGCAAGGGAGGGGGAGGAGGGGGGGGGAGGGGGAGGAGGGGGGGGGGGAGGGGGAGGAGGTGGGGGGAGGCAGACACCTAGGCAGCGGAACTTCGGGCATCACCCAATAATGCAGCACACTCTGCCGACTCCGAATAACGTAACCAGTTATACCAGGTCGCCGTGAAACATTCAAACCTGTTATCTCGCGAGAGAATCACACTTTCGTATCTCATGAGCTCATTCACTTTCAAGATTCACATTGCCATCGTGGGCGGCTCAGGGGATTTCTACTTAAAGTGGACCAACACCCAGGATTTTGACTATCCTGGGTGTTGGTCCACTTTAAGTGGAAATCCCCTGACTGTGGGGGGTGCCCCGCTGTCTGAAACCCCCCCGATCGCCGCAAAAACTCACCTCTCCCCGCTCCCACGTGACCTTGTCCGGCCAATGACAGCGCTCAGAGCAGCTCTGGTATGCGCGTCCAAAGCCGCTTGGATGCGCATACCAGAGCGCTGTCATTGGCTGCGTCTCTCGCTTCCCTCTAACAGGGAGCGCGCCTGCGCCGGCCATTCACAAAATGGCCGGCGCGGGAGCGCGCCCTGCTAGAGGGAAGCGAGAGACGCGGCCGCGTCTCGCGCATGCGCCGTTGGATCGCCGGTAAGGTGAGGATTGTGGGCCTCCTGGGGGGTTCCTCCCCGCGGGACATCCCGATTTCGGATGCCCCGCGGGGAGGGATCTGATCGGTCCGGGAATCTTATAGATTTCCGGGCCGATCCCCCCTGGGTGTTGGTCCACTTTAAGAGGGATGCATAACTTAGCTGCATTGAGTAAGTGGCACAGCAAGGATTAGTCAAATGTAAGAGACAAGGGGCGGGATCATCAGGCACATTTTCCTCCGTCACTTTGCTTGCGATCTCCCTAACAGAGCCCCAAAAATTCCCCAGCACCGGGCAAGACCAAAAAATATGGAGCATATCACCTCTATCCCCGTTACAGCGCCAACAGGTATCGGAGACCCCCAGCGACCATTTACTGATTACCGTCGGGACCCTATACCATCTAGAAAGGATCTTAAAATTGCATTCTTGAATACGGGTGCATAAAGAGGTTTTATGCGGCATGCTTAAAAGTTTCCTACACTGATCAGGAGCCAGGGAGATCCCTAGGTCTGCCTCCCACTTACCCACAAAAGAGGGTCTCTCACCTTCCCGAGGAGTGATAAGCAATTTGTGTGTGTAGGATAGGGTATGCTGGACCACCTCCGAACTGGAGCAAAGGTTCTCAAAAGGGGTAGCGTTCCTCATTCCCCCTTCAAAGTTTTTAATAGACCGGAGGAAGCTGGCCAGTTGGACAGTCTGCCAGTCTGACCACTCTGGGAGGCCCCTTACCTGGGCCAACGTCCGTAAGTCCGACCAGGTTGCTCCTTCCCAGAGGTGGCACGCCCTGAAGACGCCCGCCTTCAACCATGCCTTCGGGGTGGGGCCTTCTCCTCCCGGGGGAAACCGTGGATTGCTCAAGATAGGGATCATCGGGGAGGGGCCGGGGGATATATCGGGGTGTTCAAAATGCCGCTGGGTGACTCTAATGGTAGCCCCAACCGTAGGGTGTTTCATGGCAACTGGGACATCCTGGGAATCCACCCAAGCGATCCCTGCAATATGGGTGTCAGTGGATCCCTGTTCCAGCTCCACCCACTGTTTGTGACTCCCATTCAGGCACCAGTCGACAATCCTACTGAGGTGAACTGCTGCGTGATAAATAACTGGGTCAGGGAAGCCCAGTCCGCCATTTTCCTTGGAGCGTGACAGAAGCGTGGTACTCAATCTAGGCTTCCTCCCACTCCAAATAAACTTAGTGAAGACCCCTCTGACACTCCACAGGAAACTCTGTGGGATCTGCACCGGGAGGGCCTGCAGCAAGTACAGCAACCGGGGAAGCAAATTCATTTTGGCAGCATTACATCGCCCGAACCAAAATAACCATCCCTTCGACCACCTCCTTGTCTCCTCTTCAAATTTCTTCAAGAGGGGCGGGAAATTTAGGTCAAAAATTTTGGCCAGATCGCTGCTCAGGTTAGTCCCCAGATAAGTGATACTATCCCTGGCCCATTTAAACGGGAAGGAGTCACGGATTACATTGAATCGCCTGGCCGGAATGTTGACATTCAAAACCTCTGATTTTTGGTAATTAATCTTGTATCCGGACAAGTCTCCGTAGAGTTTTAGCTCGGATACAAGATTGGGCTGAAAATTAAGTCATCAGCATACGCTGCAACTTTATACTGTTTTGAGTTACACGAGAGACCTGTAATATCCGGATTCCGGCGGATCCTACACAAAAAGGGCTCTAAGGTCAATATGAAAATAAGGTGCGACAACGGGCACCCCTGTCACGTCCCAATCGTAATCCCAAAGGGACTTGATAGAACCCCATTGACCCGAACTGCAGCTGAAGGGGCCCCGTATAGACTACCTATCCATCCCAAGGCGTTCGAACCTAATCCAATATGTCTGAGCGTGGCTAACATGAAATCCCAATTCACCCGGTCGAATGCCTTTTCGGCGTCCGTTGCCAGAAGAAGGGTTGGGGTTCCCCTTTGGTGAGCCAGGTGAATTAAGTTCAGTACCTTAATAGTGTTATCCCTGGCCTCCCGGTGCGGCATGAATCCGGCCTGATCGAGGCCTACTACGTGGTGTAAATGAGGAGCTAGTCTTGAGGCCAACACCTTTGCAAATAGCTTCAGGTCAGAATTCAGTAGGGATATCGGCCTATAACTCGCACATTGAGCCGGGTCTTTACCCTCTTTCGGGATAACCGCTATATGTGCTCTCAAAGTATCTGGAGGGAGGGCTGTCCCGTCTTTGACCGAGTTGAGGGCAGCCAAGAGCCTCGGGGCGAGGAGAGGAAAGAATTTCTTGTAATACGGGATGCTAAAACCATCCGGGCCGGGGGCCTTACCACCCGCAGACCCGTAGACTGCTTTATGTAGCTCGGTCAAAGTCAGGGGAGCCTCTAAGTCCTCAAGAGTTTCCAGAGGCCATCTAGGGAGTCCAGACTCCGATATATATTTCTCTATGGACCCTCTTGTCCCTTGGCCTTTATCTTTCGGGAGGTTATAGAGCTGCTCATAAAATTTCCTAAAAGCCTCCCCAATTTCATTGAAGAGATGCGTGACCCTCCCCCCAGAGGTAACTATCTTGGGGACATACGTTTTAGCCTGCTCCTCCCTCAGGGCCTTAGCCAGCAATCTACCACATTTGTCTCCCGATTCATAGTAGATTCTACGGCATTTACTAAGCTGGGCCTTAATTTTGTCGCAACATAGCGTTTTGAGCTTCTCCCTCAGGGAGATGAGGGTGGGCAAACATTCTGCTGCTAGGGATTTTTTATGTATCCTCTCGACTTTCCCAATTTCTGCTAATAAATCCTGCACTTGCTTAGCCTTCTCTTTTTTAATTCTGGACCCAATCTTTATGAAGATACCCCTAATTACACATTTGTGTGCTTCCCACAAAGTCCCTGGACCAGTTTCAGGGGAGGAATGGAGTTGGAAATAATTTTTAATTTCTGCCTGTATCTCTTCCAAGATGTTTTGGTCCTCCAGCAAGGACGCATTGAGCCTCCAAGACCAGCTCCTCGGTATTGGTGTAGGACAGGAAACTGTTAAAGTGATAGGGGCGTGGTCCGAGACCGTGATATGGCCAATAGTAGCGTCAGAGATCCGGCACAGGGAGGCCTGGGGCACCAAGAACCAGTCTATCCTGGAATATGACTTGTGGGGATTAGAGTAGAACGAGTAATCTTTCTCGTTGGGATGCAGAATTCTCCAGGGATCTATCAATTTATAGAGAGAGAGCAGTTTCTTCAGTTTTCTAAGTCTCCTATACGGCTCATGAGGACTTCCTCCCGAAGTGTCTAGAAGAGGGTCAGGGGCAAAGTTAAAGTCACCACCCATGACTAGCTCCCCCTCTCTAAAGGAGGATAGTGAGCTGAGAACCGAGTCCAGGAAGGCCACCTGGTTGGTGTTAGGAAGATACACATTGGCAAAGGTGTAGCTACAGGAGGCCATCTTTCCTTTCAGGAAGATCCACCTCCCCTCCTCATCTGTTTTAAAATCCTCCTGCTCCCATGGGAGTAACGCGCTTAGGAGTATACTGACTCCGCGCGACCTGGAGTCCGTAGAGTAGCTATGGTATGCCCTTGTGTAGTTCCTGTCACCTAGGGAGTGTGACTTACCGACCTTAAAATGAGTTTCTTGGAGGAAGGCCACCTGAGCTCTCAGACCTCTAAGGTTTCTGAGGATAAGGGATCTCTTTTCTGGATTGTTAAGCCCCTTAGCATTAAGGGAGACAATTTGTATGTCCGTCATATCGGGGAACACGTTAAGCCGCTTTACTGGCCCAAAGAGCAGCGAAGGATGCCCAGGGGTCTACCAGGTCCAAAGGAGTGGAAAAGGGGGGGAGTAGGGAAGATCTGCCTTTACTTTGGGGGAAGGGGGGGGGAACGGTCTAGAGAGGGGGTGAGATGAACTGGGAAGAACTGTGGAGGCAATTGCCTGCACAGGGGAAGCAACAAAAACTAAGTTTCCCTACAAACGGGGTAAATGCAGTCAACGTAGGACACGTATGTCCAGAGGACCAGCCTATTGGGGGGTGCTGTGTCCGGCAGGGGTTGGGAGACTCAGTGAGGGACCAAATCCGAACTCTCCCTAAACATAATGACACTACACATTCAACCACTAGGGGGTCAGAGGAAGGGGGGGGGGGGGGGGGGGGGGAGACCCTGCCCACGGACCCCGAAGGATCCATCGACAGGACCCCAAACCCCAGTACAAAGAGAATTGAACAAGTATAACACAAGCAGTATAATGCTCAGGGTAGGGTAAACCTGCAAACATTTCAGTGTTGAACAGAGAAAAAGCAAATCACAGCATCAAGTAAAGATGAGAGAGCTGAACCAGGGGGACCCGGCGAACAAGTCAGCCATCCGGAGGCGGATCCCGGCCTCCCCCCCGCCCAGCTGGGCATGCCAAGGAGGGGCGGGGACCAGGCCGGGCGCCCCCGCCGTCGACGTGCCCCGAGTTGCCCACTGTAGCCTCCAAGCTAGGCAGTGCTCCCCTGCCTGCCGGTCGCCGCCTGGACGGGCCCCTGAGGCACTCAAGGTCCCGAAAGCTCCGCAGACCCCGCTTTCTCCTTCTGGGCGGGCCCCACTGGCGGTGGGGCCCCCCCCCCAGGGCGAGCCAGTCAGGGACATCGACAGGATCACATCTCAGAAATGCAAAGAGATCTGATTTTTCAGGATGAAGACACCCCCTCCGTTCCGAACAATTAGATGGAACGGGAAGCCCCATCTATACGTCGCTCCATTGGTGGTAATGGTGTCAAGGAGAGGCCTCATCATCTTGCGCATCTGTAGAGTCCGCCTGGATAAGTCCTGCAAAATCTTAATCGGTGCCCCCTGGAAAGTGAGTGGGCCCTTGTTCCACGCCTTTCTCAGAATTTCCTCTTTCAAGGAGAACAGGTGGACCCTGCATACAATATCTCTGGCAAACGCTGGATCCGTGCTCTTGGGGCCCAGGGCCCTGTGCGCTCTGTCCAGCTCTATAGGAGGTGGAAAGGTCCCTGTCTAAGACTTCATTAAAGATAGAGGTCACGAAAGCTTTGATGTCTTCAGCGCCCAGTGCTTCCGGAATTCCTCTGATCCGCAGGTCGTTTCTCCTGTTTCGATTTTCAAGATCGTCCAGATGTAGGTGGCAGGCTTTTCAGCATTGCTTCTTGAGAATCACATCTAGCCTCCAGGATCTGCAAACGGTCAGCATAGGAGGGCCCCTCTTTCCTCCAAGGCCCGCACTCTGGATTCTACATCAGCCACCTCTCGACGTACAGCGTGGATTTCGCGCTTGTAGCTCGCCTCGTACTTGGCTATTAGATCTTCAATCTCGCCCCTGGAATGGATGCCCCTCAAAAGAGAGATAGTCTCCAGGTGAATCTGATTCTCGGAAGGGCCTCTCCTCAGGTGGGATCTCTACTCGAACATCCGTGCTCCAAGCGGACGGCGTCTCAGAGGCATGTGCCTTGGGCGAGGCAGTGGGCGTCATCAGTGTAGGGCTGTCAGCATGGTCAAACAGGCACTCAACCGGGGAGAGTCGGAGTGGGGAAACAGGCGATCCCAGTCCTGTATCCCTGTTGACTGAGGACTCGCTTTCGCCCTTCCTCGCAGGTTTCCGCCTCTCTGGTCTCTGCGGAAGCGCGACGCTCTGTGACTGCGGGGCTTTCATCAGAGGATTCAGCGGGGGGAGCGGGGCACCCGGCGTTCGTTGCCCTTCGTGAGGCACATAGGCAAATCTGCCAAGGTCAGCAGAGGGTCCCTGGCCGGCCCTGACAGGGCGCATCTGCCCAGGAGTAGCATCAAGGGTGTGTTGGCCCGCGACCAGATCAGTTGGTTGCGACGTAACCACAGATGAGGCAGAAACATCGCTGCCTGGGGGAGAGGGACTCCGGGCGGTCATGTGAGCTGGGTGGCGGAGGTGGGCCCGACGGGGCATGGGACACCCGCTTATTCTCTGCTCTGGTGGATTGACTGTGGCTGGGGGCAGCATCCCCACAACTCGGGGTCGTCTCCCCCCCCCGCACAGGGAAAACTGTGCCTTTCATTAATTTGAGGGTGCTGGCCCTTTAAGGCGCCGACATGTGACCCTCTATGGGAGTAGCGGCCGCCATCTTGCTACTCCTTCTTCCCCAGCAGATCTGTACAGCGGCCACACCACCCGAGGTGGGGGAAACAGCACCGCCAGCGGCCCCGGGTCGACCCGACACCATCAGCGCTCGAAGCACTGGGGCAGGCCAGCGGGCGGGCGCCGGCCGCCAATCTTAGTGCACCCAGCAGCGTCCATGGTGCTCCACTCACAAGCAGCGGCGACAGCTGCCTCCGCCAACAGCGGTCTCGTCGCCTCCTCTTCCCCGACGCGCGGTACCATCTCGCCTTCTCCGCTGGAGTCTTCAGGTGATGAGGAGGCCGCCGCATCCTCTCCTCCGCTGCCATCTTGGTCATCTCGGTGACCTCTCTAAACTTCATCTTCACCGAGTCCCCCCGGCCCGTCGGCGTCCCTCCACGGTTTCTGCGCCTTCCCTGTCCCTTCTGCTTTTTGGGCATGGTTTTTCCCGAATCCCAGCCGCCAGGTGAGTGGTATAATAGGAACGGGAGAGCAGGAGACTCCTCACACACGTCTTTCCCACAGCATGTCGGGACACGCCCCCCGCTCAGGAAATTCTAAACATGGCTTAGCAGTATGAAACAATTCCCCCTGTTGCCTGGGGAGAGATAGATAGAACCTCAAAAATCTGAGCAGACAGCTTATCAGTATCATCTGGGGCCCAGGGGTCAGAACCAGAATCATCATGACCCCTGGGCCTCTCAGATGACTCCGAGTCACAGAATAACTCCCCTTCTTCCAAAGGGGTATAGTCAGACAGTTCCAAAAACTCATCAGCTTCCATAGGGAAAAGAGTAACATCAGGCGCCAAGTGCCGCTTTTTAGCAGAGGCCTTACGCGCCAAGGTATTAGCAAGGAACTTCTCAACACTAGCCAGTCTAGAAGACACATCAGGCTGAGAATCCCTACTTGTATGCAACTCAATGGGAGTCAAATTTAGGCTTGGGGGAGTAGGTGAAGCCATACGAGGCGCAGGCCCAGCTACTGGTAAACCAGCCTGCAGCGCAAGCACCTGCTGGGCACAAGGTACACAGACCCGCACATTGTCAGCACTAGCAGGGGACACCCCACAAGCTACACACAGCCAGGCTTGTCCCGAAGGAACCCCGAGCAAATTATCCTGAGACGCCTCCATATGGTGATTATAGCGGCACAATAGGCAGATAGGGATTCACGCTATAAAAGCAACCCGGGATGCCCCAATAGCCCGCTAGGGAAGTGGGAGTAAATTACACACTAGGCCATGGCCACTTAACATATGACCCACCGATAGACAGGGGCAAGGGGCAATAGGGCGGGAGGGGCATCCCATAGAGGCTCACCATATGCCTATACCGCCTACCCTTTGGTGGGGGATTGCGGTGGAGCAGCGCTCCTAAGCACCTGACAGCGGTGCTGCCTACCATCACCCGACTAGCACAGCCAAGGCTGAGAGGCACATTAATAATGGAACGGGTGGGAATAGTCCTACAGGGCCGCAGGCTAATAGCCCCGCTCACCTGCGAGAAGAGAGAGCCATCTTCTTGTCCTTCGCAGTCCAGACTGCGGAGAAGATCTGGGGATTTGTGGGAGGTCCCGGGTTTTTGAGGGGCCGGAAGGAGCCAATTTCGCTGTCTCTGCAGTCCAGCGCCATCTGGCGGAGTAATTCCCATGTGTTATGAATCTTATCTGGAGCAGGACATACTGTATACTAAGAATAAAGGGAAGAAGCCACAATGACAACAAGGAACTGCTTATAGTTAGGGGGGGATAGGTTAGATTTATCCCAGTTAATAACCCACCCAAGTTCCTGTAATTTATTGCATACCTGTTTCCATTGCCTGTGTAGCTTGTCGGTGGAATTCTGGCACATTTCAGCAGATTCCTCAATCACTTTTATGAATATCCTCAGGGTAGAGAGGTAAACTGGAATTGTTGAATGGCCTGGTCCATGACCACCGCTACCCTCAGGAATGCCTGGTGACCGTGAAATATGGGGATGTGGTAATAGGCATCCTTTAGATCCAGCATGATCATTAAATTGCTTGTTTTTGTAATTGCAGATGATATGTGACTTACCAGTTCAATGGTTTCAGATATATAATAATCCTTATTTTCCCATTGGGTTTGAATACCAAGAAGACTGTTGAATAAAATCCTTGCCCTTTTTCCTGTTCTGGCACTGGAATAAGGACTTTCTGTTCCAACAGAGACCTGACTGAATCCTGATTGGCAGACTAAAGTTTGGGGGAAGGGCGCCTGGGAAAGGCTATAAATCTGTTCACAGGTATCCTCAGAAATTCTATTCAGTACACCTGGATAACTAACTTCATAAACTTCGGGCTCGCCGAGATCTTTTCCCAGACCTCTGAAAAGGATATTAGCCTTTCCCGACCTAAATCCTCTGGTCAATGTTGAGTTTCCTTCCCAGATTAATGTCCATGATTAATCGTGAAGGCCTTGGACCTAACCTTTTTTTTTTTATAAATTCTTTATTTATAAGGATATTTCCACAAAGTAAACCGAACGTGAAACAGGAAAGGTAGAGACATTGTATACAGCAAAACAATAGCTTAATGATACAAGCATCTAAATCACTCAGTGAGAGTATACAACGTTTTAAGCATCACAAATCAATAAAGAGAATCCAATACCAACCAATCTATCTCTAGCCTTATTGCAGTGTTCTCCGGAGAGACCGGATATCTATGGCATGGAACAATAAGCGGGGGGGGGGGGGGGGGGGGTATGGGCGGGATGGAAAAGTGATGGGGGAAGGAGGGGGAGGGGGGGAGGGAAGTTCTGCGAGGGGCAGGGATATCTCCTAGGTCAAGCCTAAAAGGCTCTTCCCTTCAGCGGACTCCGTAAAGACCATCCATCCGCGCCATGTGGCAGCAAACTGATATGTGCCATCCCGGGAGGCCATCATGCTCTCGAATCTCATTATGTCATTCACCCTTCGAAACCATGTCAATTTGTCTGGGGGTTCCCTACTCCTCCACATCTGAGGGATGCAGGCCTTCGCTGCATTCAACAGGTGACACAAAATTAATCTGCGATACCTTTTTATTGGAACCTCTGTCCTATGGAGGAGACACAGAGCCGGGTCGTAGGGGACCTCCGAACCCGAGACCTTTTCCGCCACCAATCTCACCCCGCTCCAGAATTCCTTCAATTTGGGACAGGACCAAAACACGTGCAGCAAGTCCCCCCTCCCATCGCCGCACCTCCAGCATTCCGCAGGAGTCTCTGGTGACCATTTGTTTAGGGCCACCGGGACTCTGTACCACCTAGTTAGCAGCTTGTAGCCGCATTCTTGGTATCTGGTGCATGTCGACGATTTGTGTTGGAGTACCAGAAGTTTTTTGCGCTGCTCAGGTGTCCATGTTTCCTGAAGGTCACTTTCCCATTTCACTAAGTAAGCGGGGACCTCTTCATCTGGGGGGTCTATCAACAACTTGTATGTCCTAGAGAGGGTGTGCCTCACAACCTCCCTGCTCTGGCACATCTCCTCGAAGGCCGTGGGTGCACAGCTACCCTCCTTAAAGTCTCGCAGGGATGTCAAAAAGTGGCACAGCTGCATGCGTTGCCAATGAGACCATTCGGGGACTCCATGCCTCCGTGCCAGTTCCGCTAATGGGGCCCACCCATCTTGCACCCTGAAGTGACCCACCCTATACACCTGCGCTCCAGCCCATGCCGCAGCCGTTGGCCCACTATTTCCTGGTGTGAAACTCCGGTTCCCCAGAATAGGGTACATGGGGGAGGGGAAGGGAGAGATTCCCTTACGTTGCAACGCAACCTTACACACTTTAAGTGTCGGACCAATGGTGGGGTGTTGCTTCGCCAGCGTCGATCCCTCTCTGGTTAGCCAGGGGGTGCCCCCGATCGGGCACGTCAGAAAGCTCTGCTCTAGACCAATCCACTGTTTGTGGCGTCCATGAACGCACCAATCGACCACCCTATTTAGGTGGACTGCCATATGGTACGTTGCTGGATCGGGGACACCTAAACCTCCTCTCTCCTTTGTTCTCATCAGCATGCTTTCCCTCA
Organism: Gastrophryne carolinensis; assembly: GCA_027917425.1. Taxonomy (NCBI): domain Eukaryota; kingdom Metazoa; phylum Chordata; class Amphibia; order Anura; family Microhylidae; genus Gastrophryne; species Gastrophryne carolinensis. The sequence goes on from CM051239.1 coordinate 325,990,649, forward strand.
CCCTTGGCCTCCTCCCATCCCAGATGAACTTAATAAATATAGCTCGCACTTTCTGAAGGTAGGGGCGCGGGATCGCAACTGGCAAAGCCTGCATAAGGTATAGCAAACGGGGCAAGAGAGTCATCTTGACCGCGTTGCATTTTCCGAACCACGAGAGTTTCCCCTTTGCCCATCTGTTGGTTTCTTCCTCAAAGTGCTTCAGCAGTGGAGGGAAGTTGAGAGCAAATATTTTAGAGAGGTCGCTACTGATCTTAGTTCCCGGGTAGCTGACGTTGCCCTCCGCCCATCTAAACTTGAAGGAACCCCGTAGCTTCTCAAACCTTGGGGCGGGGATGCCGACGTTTAAGGCCTCGGACTTCTGATAATTAATCTTGTACCCTGACAGGTTCCCATACTCTCTCAGGTCTTTCATGAGGTTCGGCAGGGTCACTTCTGGGCAGGACAAGAAAAAGATTAGGTCGTCGGCGTAGGCCGCGACTTTGTAGTGCCCCGACGCATTTTCCACTCCTCTGACATCTGGATTCCCCCTCACCCTACACAGAAAGGGCTCCAGCACCAGTATGAAGATTAGTGGAGACAGAGGACAGCCCTGTCTCGTCCCGTTGGCGATCCCGAAGGATCCGGACGAGAGCCCGTTTACTCTCACAGACGCCGAAGGGCCACTGTAAAGACTTCCCATCCAGCTCAGCATGATCGGATCAAGGCCAATATGCCTCAGGAACTAGCGCATGAACCCCCAATTGACCCTGTCGAAGGCTTTTTCGGCGTCTGTGGAGAGCAAGAGAACAGGCGTCCTCTGTCTCTGAGCCAGGTGGATTACATTTAACACTTTAGTAGTGTTGTCTCGAGCCTCTCTCAGGGGCATAAAGCCCACCTGATCAGGACCAATCACTAAGTGCAGGTGAGGGGCGATCCTGGACGCCAAAACCAAAGAGCTTGATGTCGGTGTTCAGGAGGGAAATGGGCCGGTAGCTGGCACAGAGGGTGGGATCCTTACCCTCCTTGGGGATAACCGCGATATGGGCTCTGAGTGTATCTCTGGGGAGTGAGGCCCCCTCTACTATGGAGTTCATCATAGACAGAAGTTTAGGGCCCAGGACAGGGAACAATTTTTTGTAATACTGAAGGTTGAACCCGTCCGGACCAGGGGCTTTCCCCCTGGCCGTGTTTGCTAGTGCTCCCTGCAATTCAAGCATGGAAATCGGCTCCTCAAGCTCTGCGATCACCTGTGCCGGGAGAGCCGGCATCCCTGAGCCTCTAATGTAATCTCCACAACGCTGCTCCTGCCCAGGTTCCTGAGTCTCTGGCAAGTTGTAGAGGTCTTTATAGAAAACACGGAACGCTTCTGCTATGCCCTCTGCCAGGTGTGTGACCCTGCCACTGTGGTCGGTAATTTTAGGGACAAAGGTCTTAGCTCTTTCGGTTCGTAAGGCTCTAGCCAGCAGTCTGCCACACTTGTCCCCAGACTCATAGAATGCGCGCCGGCACTGCACTAGCTGCGCTTTGATTTTGTCACAACAGACTGTTTTCAATTTCTCCCTCAATAGAGTCAGGGTAGACAAGTGAGCGGCAGACAGGGACTTTTTATGCAGTGCTTCCACCTTACCTATCTCCCCAAGAAGGTTCATGGTACATTCCATTTTTTCCCTTTTGACCCTAGCTCCGTGGCCTATGAGTAGCCCCCTAACGAAGCACTTATGGGTCTCCCACAGGGTCCCAGGTGACATCCCCGGGGTGGAGTTTATTTCAAAGAAACTTTTAGGTTCCCTCTGGACCTCCTCCATCACCTTCTGGTCGTCCAGGAGCGAATCGTTTAGGCGCCAGGACCAGCTCTTGGGGGCGGGAGAACGGCCCCTAACAGTAAGGGTTATGGGGGCATGGTCAGACAAGGTAATGTTGCCTATCGACGAGTCTTCTACACGGGGCAGCAAGGAGTGTGGAACCAAGAATAGGTCAATTCTGGAGTAGGAATTATGAGGGTGCGAGAAGAAGGTATAGTCCTTCATATCGGGGTGTTGGATTCGCCAAGGGTCCACCAGTTGGTGCAGATGGAGAGCCCTCCTAATTCGCTTTAGTTTGGCATATGAAATGTGGGGCCCCCCGCTAGATGTGTCTAACAAGGGCTCAAGCGCCAAGTTAAAATCCCCGCCAACTATCAGTACTCCCTCCCGAAAGTCTGCAAGTGCCTCTAGCAGGTTCTCAATGAAAGAGACCTGCCCGGTGTTTGGGGCGTAAACATTGACCAACGTGACTGTTTCAGAGAGCATCTTCCCTTTGACAAACAGCCATCTACCCTCTGTGTCCGTTCTGTAGTCCTCGAACTCCCACATTAGGGATTTCGCTACCACAATACTGACTCCCCTGGACCTGGAGTCTGGCGAGTAGCTGTTGTATGACCTCGGGAAATACCTATCACCTAGTGATGGAGGATTTGAAGCTTTGAAGTGGGTCTCCTGTAGGAAGCCCACCTGCGCTCGAAGGCCCCTCAGGTTTCGCAGGATCATGGACCGCTTTTCAGGGCTATTTAGCCCCTTGGCGTTTAAATGAGACAATTTTGGTGCCCGCCATCCCAGGGAACCCTCGGGAGGCTCAACCGCAGTGGGGGGGGGGTATGGTGGTGCGAGGGCCGATGGAGAGATGAGCCCTCCCCCTCCAGGGAGTAACAGGGGGAAGGGGGGAGGGGGAACACGAAGGACTATGAGGGGTTAAACACTACAACAACAAACACAAAATTCTACTCTAAATATCCGTTAAGGAGGAAAACAAAACCCGGCGTGTCTTCCAAACCCGCGACTTGGCCCTAACGTGGGGAAGGGTGTCTGTCGGAACTCGCCGCAAGTCAAACCACTCCCTCCCACATCAGGCCAGCCCGCAGGTTAACTAATAAGTAAGTAATGAGCAGCAAACCAAGTTCAACAACAAAGCAAACATTAAGAACATTGCTAAAGAGAAACGTCAGCTCCACTCTGGGTATTACTCCATGTGGTTTAGGGCGCCCGCCCCCCCCCCCCCCCCCCCAGGGAAGGGGCACCCCCGGAAAGAAAGGAAGCGCGATATCCCTCCGGCGGCTCCGCGACAGCGTACGCGGCCAGGCGCCGGGGTCACTCATGGGCGAACAGGGCCCCCACCCGGGGGCAGGAGCGGCCACGGCACCCCCACCACCAATAAGCTCACGTCTCCGCATCGTAAGGCCTAGCCTGCCTTCTCGCCTGGCGTTGCCTTCTTCTTCTTGGGCCCCCGGGCCCTCCAGGGCCCCTCCTGGAGGGATGTGGCTGTGGAGGCTGTGGGGAGGGATGGGCCACCCTCGTCGCCAGCCAGTCCGGGACCTCCACTGGGTCGCACTGAAGAAAGTCGAACAAGCCCGTCAGATCTCTTGGCGATTTCAGCAGGAAAATGTCCCGTTTTTTTCTAACGATTAGGTGGAAGGGGTATCCCCACCTGTACGTCGCCCCAGCACGCGTTACTGTCTCCAGCACTGGCTTCAGGGCTCGGCGCATAAGCAAAGTCCTGCGCGAGAGGTCTTGCAAAATCTGGATGTTTGCTCCATCAAAGCTGACGTCCCCCTTCCGCCATGCGCCGCGGGCAATGTCTTCTTTAAGCGTGTAGCGATGTACCCTGCAGACCACGTCCCTTGGTCTTGACGGGTCCGGGCTGGGAGGGCCAAGTGCTCTATGGACTCCATCTAATTCAATTGGAGTGTCCAGGTCCCTTTCCAGCACCGTGTTGAATACGGCTGTAGTTATTCGTTTCAGGTCTTCTCCTGACGAGGCTTCCGGGATGCCCCTCAGCCGGAGATTATTTCTACGGCTACGATTTTCGATGTCATCGATATGTAGCATCTGGGCCTGGAGTAAAGATTCTTGTCACTCGCACCTCTCCTCAAGTGCTCTGAGGCGGGTCGCGGTCGAAGGGCCCTCCGACTCAAGCGCAGCCACTCTCTCCTCAACCGCGGAGACCTGCTGCTTGACCACTCCCAGCTCACGTCTGTGCGCCTCCTCATACTTCGCGATAAGACCCTCAATGTCAGCCCTGGAAGGCAAATTCCGTAGAAGCAGGATCGTTTCCTTGTGGATGTCTGCACCACGGGGGGGGGGGCCCGAATCATCAGATCCTCCGGTCGGCAAAGGGGGGAGGGGCCGCTGCAGGTTTCTCTCCGCGGGCCAGGCGTCCACGGAATCCACGGCTCTGGGCTCCGCTCCGGGGAAAATCGGGGCGGGTGTGGGGACATAGGGGCCGGGCTCAGCTGGCCCGAGGGCCATGAGGGCTCTGGGGAAGGCAACAGCGGGGGGGTACAAGGACTTGGGGGAGAAGGCCCCCGCCGCCGAATCAAAATCTCCGGCTCCAGGGGGAGGGGACGACGGAGCTCCGGAGATCTCTGCGGCAGACCCAGAGGAGTGTGGGCTCCAGCCCCGGGCCGGCTCTCCCCTAGCGACTCCCCGGTCTCAGCCTCTCCCTGCCTGGGCATATAGGCAAATTTGGCCAGGCTTAACTCTGATGTCTGGCCTGGTTGTCCCCTGACGGTCCCCCAGTGTCCCGGGACCTCACAGCTCTGGGGTTTTGGGGAGGAGGCATCTCAGTTTGGGTCCTCCTGGGGGCCATAATGTGATCGGCAGCGGGGCGAGGGGGGGGAGGCGGGGACTGCTGCGGGTCATCAGGCTGATCTCTGGGGGCACTGCTCATCTCCCTGCGTGCCTGCGTTACCACCGAGTCCCGCTGCGCACCCACCTCACGTACGGTGCTGCTGTGTCCAGGCTCCCTCTGTCCCCTCAGCTGGTCCGGGGAGTCCCGACTGACGCCAGAGGCCCCGCCCCCCGCGTCATCATCTCGCGATCTCCAGGGCCTGCGGCTGCCATCTTGGTGCTCCCGCCGCCGACCGCAGCCGCCATCTTGATGCACCCGCCGCCCGTCACCGGAGCTCCCGCCGCCGTCACTCCACCCTCCGGCGAGCCGACATCCAGCATCTCCTCCGTCAGCTCTACTCCTCCCGCACAGGGCGCGCCGCCGGTGAGTGGTTCTTCCCGTCGCCGCTCTCGTCCGCTCGTCGCCCCTCGGTGGCCCCAGGGGCCACCCCGCCGGCATTGCAGCCCACCTTCACAGTCCCGGGCAGTCGCCGATCCTCGGGCTTACCCCCCGCAGCAGGCGCCCGGGGGGGGCGCCGCCGTAACTTCCGGCATAGCATCCTCATCTGCTTCCAGCACGCTCCTCGCCATCTTGTCCCGCCGGCTCTCAGCTCTGGCTATTTTAAATTCGGCGACCTGGGGATGCCGGGACCCCCTTCGTTGGCCCCCTCCACGTTTCTGGGGGTTCCTTCTCCTTGCCATGTCCTTTGGGGTCGGTTTGCTGCCTGCTTTAATATGAAAAAAGGCTGCCGATGTGGGAGCAGGAGGAGATCACGACCTCACGGCTCCATTCCTAGGACACGCCCCCGGACCTAACCTTTTAAAATTTCCAGGACTGATCTTTCTTACTTGGGAACGCAAGTATCTCTTTGGTCTTATTTCAGTTCCCTTTTTTTTTCCCCCCGTTTTTATCCACAGCTTTTTCTAATATGTCTTGCAGCTGAGGCCCAAACAGATACTCGTTATCATTTGGAAGAGTGCATAATTTGTTTTTCACGAAACTGTCCCCTGACCAGGCCAAAAGGCTTGTCTGGTGGCATTAGAAAGAGCTGCCGCCTTAGCAGATGCTCTCACCTCCTCTGCCGCTGAATAAAAGGTCAAGGAAGCTGCAATGTCTGCTGCAGAGGCCACCTTAGAGGCGAGGTCATTTAATTGGGTTAGCCAATACCTAAGGGATCTGGCATCTGCTACATTAGCTACTGTTTTAAAATTTAAGGACAACATTTCCCAACATTATTAAGTAGGGCCTCAACCCTTTAATCTTTAGAATCTCTAAGGGTTGCTGCATCCTATAATGGAATACCAGACTTTCTAACAATTTTGGCAACTGTGGCATCCACCTTAGGTGCCCTGCCCCAAGGTTTGGAGTCCTCCTCTTTAAAGGGGAACCACTGTTTAAATATATTTATATTAAATGAGTTTCATAAGAAGATTTTCATTCTGAAATCCTTTAAAGACAGAAAGGGTCTTTGATTGAGGTTCTTCTAACCCCCTGTAAAGAATAGCTTAGTCATGGCCTGCTGCTCCTTGTTAAAAGGAGCACTATCGCAAAATTGTTTAATGTTAAAAATTCATATAAAACATGTCAGCTAATGAGAGGAGGGGTCACATACACACTCAAACTGAATAAAACCCCTGCCAAGCTTGTGGTTTATTCTTCTAAGGTGGGAAAAAAATTCATGAGCGACAGGCACATCAAATGGCTTTGAGGGCCTCAAGTGGCACCCGGACAACAGGTTGAACGTGTTCTAAAAATACCATTTTGTGAGTACTCACCTGTAAAATGGATATTGTCAGTGTGTCACACACCCCGCTTCCCCTTTAATTCTTACGATCGGTTACTCCACCAGCAGGTGGCGACGTTGCAGAGAGAAGTCTTGAAAACGAGCCCCTTCCGGCCTACATATACCTGGGACCTCCCACTTAAAGCCCAGTGAATTCAAACAGCAGTAAGACAAGGTACCAGGAAATCCAACGGTAACCTCAAAATAAAACAAAGGAAAAGCTTCACCATAGAGGATCCAGGATACCAAAAAGGGCAGGTGAAGCGGGGTGTGTGACACACTGACAATATCCATTTTACAGGTGAGTACTCACAAAATGGTATTATTCTCAGTGTGTCACACACCCCGCTTCCCCTTAAATTCTTACGATCGGGACATCCAAAAGCAGTGTCCACAAGGGATGGGTATCCGAAGGCAAAATGAAGCATAACTTAAATGACTGCAGTCTGCAGAACCTTGCGGCCAAACAGCATCCGCTGAGGCCCGCACATCAACCTTGTAAAACTTAGAAAAAGTATGAACAGAAGACCAAGTAGCAGCCTTACAAACTTGTTCAACAGAAGCTTGGTGCTGAAAAGCCCAAGATGCTCCAACGGCACGAGTAGAATGAGCAGTGATACGAAAAGGGGGAACCTTCCCCTTGGCCGAATAGGCCCCAACAATCGCCTGACGAATCCATTTGCTAATGGAGGACTTGGCCGGAGCCAAACCCTTCCTAGGCCCACAGGGCACAACAAAAAAGGCATCAGTGTTACGAAAAGGAGAAGTAGTAATCAAATAGTACTTAACACAGCGTACTACATCCAAACAATGCAAAATCCTCTCCATGTCATTCTTAGGACACAAGGAGGGAAGAAATGAAAAGCAGAAACAACCTTAGGAAGAAAATCCGGTTTGAAACGAAAAAACCACCTTGTCCTGATGCCTCTCAAAGTAGGACGCCTGGATCGACAAGGCCGCCAACTCCGAGACACGCCGGACCGAAGTGATAGCTACCAAGAAGACAATCTTCTGAGTCAAGGTAGACAGAGCAATATCCTGCAAGGGCTCAAAGGGAGGAGCCTGAAGAGCAGAAAGAACCAAGTTTAAGTCCCAAACAGGGAGCGATGGCTTCGTGGGAGGCCGCACATGCGTAACCCCCCTGGAAAAAAGTTTTAACTAAAGGATGAAGCGCAAAAGGCTTCTGAAAAAAGATAGACAAGGCAGAAACCTGCCCTTTCAAAGTACTCAGCTGGAGACCAGAGTCCAGCCCTGATTGCAGAAAATCCAAAATCCTGGAAACCGAAAAGACCCTACAAGGCAAAGATCTAACCTCACACCAAGCGATATAGGCTCTCCAAGTCCTATAGTAGATGGTAGAAGACCACCTCTTCCGGGCACAGATCAGAGTCTTAACAACCGAGTCAGAAAGACCCTCCTCCAAGATGAAGGTTTCAGCAGCCAAGCCGTGAAACCAAGCGTTGGTAAATTGGGGTACCTTTATCGGCGGAAAAAGGTACAGGAACCCCAGATCCCCCCAGCTCAGGGACATGGCGTCCACCGCCAGAGCCAGAGGATCCTGGGAGAGCGACACGAAGGTCGGAAGCCTGCAATTGTGACGAGAGGCAAACAGGTCCACCTCCGGTGTCCCCCACCGTAGACACAGCGACCGAAAAACTTGAGGATGGAGAGCCAATTCTCCCAGACAGGAAGAGCCCCTGCTCAACAGATCCGCTTCCCTGTTTTCCACACCCGGAATGTAAACTGCCGAGAGACAAGGAACATGGGCCTCCGCCCAAGTCAGGATCAGGGACACCTCTCTGAGGGCACCCAGACTGCGAGTCCCTCCCTGATGATTGATGTAAGCAACCGCTGTCCGATTGTCCGAACGAACCGGAAGGCCCAGAACATGCTGAGTCAAACGAACAAGAACCAGACGGATGGCTCTCAGTTCCAGAACATTGATAGGCAAGTGGGCCTCTCGAGGTCCCCACTGCCCCCGAAACTGAAGATCCTTCCAGAATCCCCCCCCATCCCGAAAGACTGGCGTCCGTGGTGACAATTTCCTAGAGAGGAGTCAGGAAAGACCTGCCCCTCAAGAGATTGGTCGAGACCAACCACCATTGAAGGGACTGCCGGACCCGGGAGGACAACTGGAAGGGCCGATCCAACGACCGTGGTCGCCAGTCCCAAGATGCCAACAGATGAAGCTGAAACGTCCTTGTGTGAAATTGAGCAAAAGGAACTGCCTCGAAAGAGGCAACCATCAACCCTACCAGTCTCATCCCCAGACGAATGGACGGTCGAGGATTGGAAAGAAGGAACCGAGCCAATTCCTGAATCAGACAAATCTTGGATTGAGGCAGAAACACCCTGTGTTGACCAGAATCCAACCGCATTCCCAGAAAGGACACCACCCTGGCCGGGGCGAGGGAGGACTGGGAAAGTTGATCACCCAACCAAAGCTTTCCAGCGTGGAGACCACCGTCCTGGTGTCAGTCTCCGATTGATTGAGAGAAGGGACCATGATGAGAAGGTCGTCCAGATAAGGCACGACGCGAATGCCTTGAGATCTGAGAATGGCCATCACCCCTGCCAGCACCTCGCTGAACACTCTTGGAGCCGAGGTAAGGCCAAACGGAAGTGCCACGAATTGAAAATGCCGATCCTTCATTACGAACCGAAGAAAACGTTGATGAGCCTGGCAGATGGGAACATGAAGGTAAGCATCCTTGATGTCTATGGATGTCATGAAGTCCCCCTGCCGAAGAAAACCGATGGTCGATCGCAGATTTTCCATGCGAAACTTCCGCGTACGGATGAACCTGTTGAGGAACTTTAGATCCAGAACGGGGCGAACCGACCCGTCTTTCTTGGGGACTGTGAAAAGATTGGAGTAAAACCCGAGGCCCACCTCCAAGTGCGGCACCGGCCGGATGACCGCCATTTCCAGAAGATTCTTTACCGACGCCAGGAGCCCCTGCGCGGCCAAAGGATCGGTGGGCACCAGAGACCGGAAAAACCATGAAGGAGGGTGAGACTCAAACTCCAGCTTGTAACCGGACGACACCACCTCCCGGATCCATCTGTCCGGAACCTCTTGGTCCCAAACCTTGGAGAAGTGTTGCAATCGTTCCTCCACCCGCACGGGTGAGGGCACCCCCTCATTGCTGAGCGGGCTTACCAGCAGGCTTGGGGCCCCAGGACTGACCGGAACGGCCACGGCCCCTCCCCCGGGTCCAACCTGCACCCCTGGTAGCGGGAAAAGAGGCCCCTCTGCCCGCTCTGACTCCCCGAAAGGAGGGACCAAAGAAGTCGCTCCCCGAAAGAAACGACGAGGCCTCTTGCGTTGAGGCAACTTACCACCCTTGGTAACTGAATCCAATTTATCGCCAAACAGGCGCAAACCTACAAACGGAAGAGCTGTAAGTGACTTCTTAGAGTTAAGGCCCGCCGTCCACTGGCGGAGCCACACTGACCGACGAATAGCAACCAACAGGGCCGTGGTCCTGCTACACATTGCAAGCGCATCGTCCTGGGCGGACATGACAAAGGAAATAAACGATTCACACTGCTTGAGAGAAGCGAACTCATCACAAGTGGGATCAAGATCTGCGTACAAACAATGGACCTAACCGCCATCAGAAGAAGCGCCGAAGCACACACCGGCCGCAGTGCTGATCCAGCACTGATAAAACCATGGCGAGCCAACTGATCAATCAGACGATCCTCACCATCCTTAATGGTGGTAGTGTCAGGGGAGTGCAACACAGCCGTGTTAGACAGCCCCAACACAGGGGCATCGACATCAGGGGGAACAGACCAAAGCTTCACCAAATCCTCCGGAAAGGGATAACGCTTATCCCAACTAGGAGGAATACCAACAAGGCGCGTGGGTTGTTTCCCATTCCTTAAGTACAACCCTCACAAAGTGTTGTTGCCTGGGAAACACCAAACGCAGCTGGGGCACATCAAACAACTCACCCTTTGGCGGGGGGACCGCCTCGGGCGGATCCAAAGCCAAAATTTCAAACATTTGAGCCAAAATGGAAGGAGTGTCAAGGAACCCCCCCGCAGCCTGATCGCCAGTGGTACCAACCAATTGCTGGTCTGCAGGTTCGTCCGACTCTTCAAGGAGTTCCCCCTCCTCAGCAGGGGGACAATCGGACCAATCCAATACTTAAAACACCTCATCCTCCAGAACAAGCGATGCTGGAGAAAGGCGCTTCCGCTTAGCCGTAGCCTTCTGAGCCAACGCGGCGGAAACTATTTTCTCGAGGTTGGCCAATCGTGCACACACCTCGGATTGCGAATCCCCACCCTTGACAACGTCACGCGGTGTCCGGAATAGGTGGGGGGATAGGAGATGACGGAAGTTGCAAGGAGCCAGGTACCGGAATGCCGGACTGGCGCACAATATTCTGCTGTGCAAATGAAATACATATTATGACATCATCACCTGGGAGCGGAGCCCCACAACCCCCACACAGCCTGGATAGCCCCGAAGAGCAATTTCCGGTAATGTCGGAAGCCTCCATATGGTGAAATTAAGGTATTCGCAATAACCCAGGGATTTACGCATTAAGCAACCCGGGATGCCCCTTTTATAATTAAAGTCCCGGGAGTGGGAGGATTTTTAAAGCCTAGGAGAATCCCAATTTTGAGACTAAGACTAGCCAGGTATATCAGACCGGGAGACCCACTGCAGTGAGGGGATCCCAGGATCTGTAAGGGAAAAGAGTCAGTCCCAAAGAAAGTTAGCCAGCATGCCCACACACATACACTAAACAGACAAACGGTAAAATATATAAACTATAATATATATATATACACATATCCGGCCCATGAAAGAAATATAAACCTATACATGCATAATTAGTATGTGCCTCCAGGAAGGGGTTAACCAAAGTGAAACTCACAAGTGACAAATGCAGACAAACAACAAAACCAAACCTGCTTGAAAGACAGCGCCTCCACAGCCGAGCCAGGGACCGCTGGCCTGTTGCTGAGCGCCTCTATGTAGTGTGGCTGCGGGTGAGGGAGAGACAGGAAGGCGGGCTGGGCTCAGCGAGCGACGCGCTCCGGCCCCGCACCACGTGGGCCGAGAGGGAGCGCGGCCCCGCCCCTAAGATGCGAGCAGCGCGGCCCGCCGAATGGCGGCGCCGCGTGCAAACGGGCGCCAGCAGGCGCCCTCAGCCATAACACATCCAGCAGGGAAAGTCTTTAAAATCTGCTCCAAGGAGCCCCAGCAGTTCGGGAAACGCGCACGCCGCGGCGCTGACACCGCGACTGCCAGTGCTCCCCAAACACAAGAATCACACAAGCAAAAGGCACCCCATACCCCCCCCCCCCCACGTGAAGGGAGAAGGGACCAAGCGGGAGAAGGTGGCCAAGGGGAACATCGGGATAGGGGCATCCCAAATCCGGATCACCAAGCCGGATAGCCGCATTGCCCCACGCGTGGGGACGAGCGGAGGAGATAAGCTCCTAGGCACCATATAGTGCCATCTACCTTTGCCCAGCCAGCAGCCTAGGCTGGGAGGCTTCCGTTAACTATCTAGGCAAAAACACAATTTTGACTGGGCAGAAATAGACCAAAAGGGGATGCCGGGGTCTGACCCCGGCTACCTGCAAGCAGGAGACTTCTTTCTTCTGTCTTGTCGCATCTTGCAGAGAGAAAACACTGGACTTTAAGTGGGAGGTCCCAGGTATATGTAGGTCGGAAGGGGCTCGTTTTCAAGACTTCTCTCTGCAACGTCGCCACCTGCTGGTGGAGTAACCGATCGTAAGAATTAAAGGGGAAGCGGGGTGTGTGACACACTGAGAATATAATACCCTGTGGAATAAGCAAGCCAAAAAAAAAAAAAAAAAAAAAAAAAAGAAGGGGAAAGAGGTCACTTATTTTCTCATTTTATTCCCTTCCTGACAACAAGAGAAAGACATTTGCGGCACTTACCTGGGCTCAAGGCTTCCCCACTGCGCTAGGTCCTTGTGCAGTCTCAGGAACATGCGACTCCCCAGGTGCCACCATCTTGTTCCTGTTTTTATAGCGCCTGACTCCACCCCCTTTCTCCATGTGGACCTGCATATTTTATAACATATAATCCCAACCCTTGAGGTTCAAAGTATAGGAAATCCACGGGGGGTTGTAGGGTGGGGATAAAATTTATACTACTAATTTCCTATCCCATGATGCACAGGTGGGATCCTGTCTCGTCGTGATGTCATGAAGCGTAAGGGAAGACCACTCCAGCCCAATCTAGATTTAGGAAGTAAAACCTGTGCTGAAAAGTTGTGAATTTTCCATTCTGTTTTTTGCGCCAAACCTACAGCACACATACAAGAAGCTAGCACAGTGGGTGTGTGTGGCCGTAGTACAGAGCGGCCAAAATTGATTTTAATTCGAGCCTTTATACACAAGCAATTTCCTTGTAGGGAAGTGTCCATTGTGACACTACTCTATTAAGTTAAAGCGGAACAAAACCCGGGAATTTGACTTTGTGCCCCCAGGGCATCCCAAATTAGGGTGCCCCGCTGTGTAAAGCCCCCAGTTTGCCCAGTAACTCAACTCTTCTCAGCCCATGTGCAGGCTATCATCTAGTCAGAGCTCTTTGCCATGTTTATATCCTTCAGCAAAAGGGCTCCGATTGCTTTCAATGGGGAGTGCATGCTACCGCATACCCTGTGGAATGTGTACTTCTGCCCAAGCCTATCTGAATTTTGTTTCACTTTAAAACACAATACGATATTGCATGTTGATATGGAATCAGTGCCTTATTTTATTCTTTTAAGACTTTCTTTATCTAGTCTTTGATTATGTAACTAAGAGTTGCAGATTATTTCCTGTTGGTGGAGATAAATAGACGCCTTCGTGCAGCTAGAATAAGAAAGCATGATTTTCACCTTACGTCCAGTGAAGCCAGCTCGGTGTAGAGGGGTGTCACCAAGATCATTCAAAACATTGATATCAGCTCCTGACTGTAAAAAAAAAAAAAACAAACAAACTCAAGAGATATAAAAGTCACAAAATCGGGGCTTAATTACCATTAGCGTGTGCAGCCTCCATTGAAACTTGCTTACACCTCTAACACACCCATTCTGTTAATTGCATGAGAGGGCCAAGGAGAGTTTGTCACACCCCCTTCCTTTGCAATGAATGTAGTGGGCATAAAACCATCTGGGTAGACACAGCTATGTCTGGATCTCCACCATCAGTCTGAAGACACCAGAGATGCAGGGGACAAAAGGGGAATTTAGACTTTTTTTGTTGCCTGGACAGGGACATCGAGCAAAATGTCAAGCATGCTGGCCAGCCAGACATTTTACGTTCGGAACTGTGTAATCCAGATATAAAGAGGGGGAGACAGCACATCTGAATGACACTGCAACATCATGCATTTTCAAATGATTGTGTTACCTTCATTAAGTATTCCACAACTTCCCTATGTCCAAAATAACATGCAAGATGAAGAGGCGTCCATCCCAAATTAGATTTACTTTTACCTGTGGAAAAAGAAATGGTTAATATTCCTCACAAAGATTACCAGCATTCCATAGCCTTTCATCAGTAGGCAGTTACGAAAATCTTTAAGCAAAACCTTTTGTCAGACACAATAATTTTGTACAAAAATGTTGACTTGAGGACACCGTTCTGTTTTAGACACTAGAAGGCCCCTATCTTTTCAGCTTTTATTGTAGCATAAGCAGTTTCACACTAGTTAATCTTGCTGAATACAGAAGACTGGAGAGTAAAGCTTTCAACTTATCTGCTTATAAGATTAGCAGAGGACATTTTATAACACATGACCCCCCCCCACCTACCCACACACTGGAATCTACTACTGAGCTGTTGCCACAGTATCCCCAGATGCTGTTGATTTAGCAAGAGTAAGGGACATGGTTGACAAAGAACTAGTCTAAAGTTACAGACTGATACAAAACAGATGGCCAACCATTGAAGTATGGAGAGGTGTGCCATAGCACAGAGCACCATGGTCAGGGAGGCCCCATACAGCTGTACCTGCCATTTGACATACCAACTCGCTCCTGCCAGTTTGATCGCTCCCCTGCCCACTCATTTGACCCTCACATTTGCAAGGTTTCATACCATCAGCACTCTATGTTGTATATATTGATGCAGGACATAGAACTCTCTTTGATCACAGAGTCCAGCATAGAGTGGGGTTTTCCCGGCAACCCCGGTTTTCCTGCAGTGTATTAGCCGGGAAAGCCAGGGATGGGGCCACTGACTTGGAATTGTAAGGCAAGTATACCAACAATCTTGGGTGGTTTCACACAGTGGGGCATCCTACATTGGAATTCCTCGGGAATAGTGAAGTCAGCCACCTCCGGAGTCTTGAAGACCTCAGAGCCAGCAAATAAATGTTTTGGTCCACTTTAAAGCGAGCCGGCAGTCAAAAATGCTGCTGCTGCTGGTGGTCTACTCCCTAGCATCATACCTGGTACTGGAGGAACTTCCCCTGCTCTGCATTGCCACCCCACTCTCTGCCAGTTCACCCCACATAAGTAGTCACATAAGGCAGGTAACTGGCAGCCAATGGCTAGGGAGCGCTTCTGCAAGTGAGTTCCTTTGCCTGGCATCAGGCTTGATGCTAGGTTATGCACTGGGTGGCTTCTGGAAAACCACGTCAACCCACATAAAGGCAGTAGGTTGGTAGTGAGAAAGAACAAAAATGTGTTGTGGGGTGCCATGCACAGGACATCTTCCATTCTAAGTCCAGCCCTGCAAATTACCAACTATAAATGCATGCCTGGGTGTCATACGGACCATGCAGCTTCCTTGCTTCGGTTACAGCCCTGGATTATCATTAAGCTTTGAAATTCATGTGTGTACACTTGTTCAAGGTCAGTAGATTTGAAAAGGTAAAGACTGTACATAAATCTAGAGATGTAATAATCGTTTTAAAGTGGAACAAAACCCACTGGCAGTCGGCCTGGAATTTAAAAATGCCAGGGCCTGAAGACTAAAGTCTTTTGTTCAGCCTTACATACTAGGGCACCCCTGATAGGGAGGAATCTTTTTATGAAAACTTCAAGGCCTGCTCTTTGGAAAAAACTTTTTGGTTTCAGGTCCTACCACTCTACCCTATAATACCAATACTGTTAAAAATGCCTAGCCAATACATAGAATGCTTTGTGAAATATCCGATTCCCCTTATATGCTTTAACCAGGAACTGTATATGATACCTTGGTGCATTGTAGGTCATGTCTAGGCATTTAGTATGACATTTAATGACTAGAGAAAAGTCATCTTATCAAAATCAGATACTACATTATACTTTGCTGTGATTGTCTTTTGGCATTGCATGGAATGACTAAGAAATGTGTGAAAGAGGACTCAGCAGGCGAGGCAGTATAGGTATTATGTTGGCTAAGCATTCTATGCAATGCCTGCATTTCAAAGATTGATGGAACTTTGGTTAATCGATGAACCTCTTTAATACTTTGCCTAACGAACATTTGGCATTTTATATAATGCCCAACATGACATGCAATGCACCTAGGCATAGCATATACTGTATAAATCGAGCAGGAGACTGAGTATTTCACAAATGGTGAATTCTATATATTGCCTAAGAATTCTATTCAATGCCTGCCGTATACATATTGCCTGTAACATATCTAAAACCAGTGTGTTTCCCTATCCAGGCACATGCTAACTTCCTACCAACGTATCCTCCTTAGGAACAGTGTAAAATAAGGCAACAGAACTGCAGGCTTTTCTTTCATTTATGGGTGTGGTCAGGCTGGGAGGGGGTCATAGTGAAGCTTTGCAAGTCATGAGAGGGCAGAGAGACCACCACGACTTGCCGTGCTCACTTACACCGAGTGCTACAGGGTAAACAGTGGCTGCTAGACCACTTTTTTGTGTGGTTGTGTTCAGTCTAGTCTAAATATTTCTTGTAGTTCATGGGGGCAACCATGATGGGATTACTGTATGATGTTGCCCCATTGTCTTGTATTGCGAGAAGAAGGGTGTGGGCGAGTGCTTTGTCTCGTACAATATAAACGGAAGACAATGGGATAGATTCAGAGCCAGGTGAGAGTTCTCACTTTAGGAGAGAAAACTGCCATCGACTTTCATTGTCTACCTCGAGGCCAGGTGAAAATTTACACCCGGCAGACCATGAAAGTCAATGGCAGTTTTCTCATCTAAAATATAGGAGTTCTCACCTGGCTCTAAATCGACCCCAATGGGGCAACATGCTGCAGTAATTGCATCATGGCTGCTCCCATGAACCACAAGATACTTATTTAGACTGGACTGTCCCTTTCAGGTGAGCTGCTTGCTATCTTGTAATGGTCTTTGCCTGGAATGTCCCGTTAAGATGACGTCTGTATGTATGCAAAAGGTTTGAATGTTCCAAATTGTTACAGCAGTACCAATTTTAATGCCAAGCTAGCTCCCATCCACATTTATCTGTCAGGCCAGACCAGTTTAGCTTCTATGTCTACCATTCCTATGAAATTGCACAACAAACTCATTGCCATCCAAAAGATAAATGTACAAAATGTTACAAGCTACAGTATGTTATAGATTCAAATAATACCATTTTGTGATTACTCACCTGTAAAATGGGTATTATAAGTATGTCTCACACCCTGCTTCGGAGAGATTAATTACACGTGGGTTAAGGTCCAGTAGGGGGCGAACTTCTGCAGAGATGACTAGAAAAAGAAGCCCCTCCCGGTCCATAAATACCTGGGACCTCCCACACATTCCCCAGTATAAGAAAGCAGTAAGGAGACCAGGAAGAGCCAATAAAATTCATGAGAAAAAAAGGTTTCACCATATAGAGGATCCAAGATACAACTCAGGGTGGGACGAAGCAGGGTGTGAGACACTTATAATACTCATTTTACAGGTGAGTAATCACAAAATGGTATTATTCCAAGTATGTCTCACACCCTGCTTCGGAAAGATTAATTACACGTGGTACATCCAATAGCAGTGTCCAAAAAGGGTGGGGATCCCAACAGGCAATAGTGCACAAATTAAACCACTGCAGCTTGCAGAACTTTGCGGCCAAAAACAGCATCCGCTGAGGCTCGCACATCAACCTTATAATACTTGAAAAAGTATGAACAGAAGACCAAGTAGCAGCCTTACAAACTTGTTCAACAGAGGCTTGGTGCTGAAACGCCCAGGAAGCCCCAACAGCACAAGTAGAATGAGCAGTGATCTGGAAAGGGGGATCCCTCCCCTTAGCAGAATAGGGCTTAATAAACGGCCTGACGAATCCATTTACTAATGGTAGACTTGACGGGCACCAAACCCTTCTTGGGCCCAGAGGGCACCACAAAAAAGGTGTCCGTCTTCCGGAATGGTGAAGTAGCCACCAGATAGTAATTTACACATCTAACGACGTCCAGAGAGTGCAAGGCCCTCTCCTTGCCATTGCAAGGTTTAGGACACAATGAAGGAAGCACAATGTCCTGATTGAGGTGAAAAGCAGAGACAACCTTTGGCAGGAAGTCTGGTTTAAAACGGAAAACCACCTTGTCCTGATGTCTCTCAAAGTAGGGGGCCTGAATGGAGCTGCCAACTCAGAAACACGTCGAACAGAGGTGATAGCCACCAAAAAGCCAACTTTTAAAGGTGAAAATGGATAGTGCAGAATCCTGCACCGGTTCAAAAGGAGGACCCTGAAGGGCAGACAACACCAAATTTAAATCCCAAACAGGTAACATGGGTTTGCGAGGAGGGCGCACATGAGTGACCCCCTGAAAAAAGGTCTTAACCAAAAGGATGGAGAGCGAAAGATCTCTGAAAGAAAACCGCCAGAGCGGACACATGCCCCTTAGGAGTGCTAAGCTGAAAACCCATGTCCAGACCATGCTGAAGAAACTCCAAAATCCGAGGTATGGAAAACACCCGACAAGGAAAGGCCCTAGCCTCACACCAATCAATGTAGGTCCGCCAGGTCCTGTAGTAGATATTAGAGAAAGATTTCTTCCTAACCCTGACAAGAGTCTGGACAACGGCTTCAGACAAACGCTTTTCCTTTAAGATGAAGGTTTCAGCAGCCACGCGCCAAAGCCAGCATTTGTAAATTGGGGTAACAAAGCTGACCTTGTGTGATCAGATCCGGAACCAAAGGCAGCCTGGATTGAATCGACCGCCAGCCGGACAACGTCTGCGAACCACACCTGTCTTGGCTACCTTGGGGCCATCAGGATCGCTGGCACACCCTCTTGAGCCAGCTTGCGTACCATCTTGCCCACCATGGGAAAGGGAGGAAATAGATACAGGAGACCGAGCTCCCACCAGGACAGAGACATGGCATCCACTGCCAGAGCCAGAGGTTCCTGGGACAGAGACACAAATGCCGGAAGCTTGTGATTGTGACGAGAGGCAAACAGATCCACCTCCGGACTCCCCCACCTGCGACAGAGGGATAGTAATACCTTGTTGCTGAGGGACCATTCCCCCCGGCGAGAGGTCCCTCTGCTCAGGGAATCCGCTACCAGGTTCTCCACCCCTGGAATGTAGACTGCCGAGATGCACGGAACATAGACACCTCCCGGAGGGCACTCCGGCTGCGAGTCCCTCCTTGGTGATTGATGTAAGCGACCGCTGTCCGATTGTCGGAGCGAACCTGAACTGGTAAGACCTGAAGGTGATGTGTCAGGTGCGACAGCACCAACCGAACCGCCCTCAGCTCCAGAATGTTGATTGGGATATGGGCCTCCTGAGGACCCCACAGCCCCTGGAACTGATGTTCCCTCCAGAAGCCTCCCCAGCCTGACAGACTGGCATCCATGGTGACCGTCTCCCAACAGGGCGCAAGAAAGGACCTGCCCCCCAGGAGATTCCTCTGGTCCATCCACCACTGGAAGGACCGCCGGACAAGAGGGGACAGAACACAAGTCTGAGACAGAGGACATTTGTCCCAAACCGATAGAAGATGGAGCTGAAGGGGGTCTCATGTGAAACTGAGCAAATGGCACTGCCACAAAGCAAGCCACCATCAAACTCACCAGCCTCATGCATAGCCTGATGGACGGACGAGGGCTGGAGAGAAGAAAACGAATAAGAGCCTGAAGAGCATCTACCTTCGGCTGTGGTAGGAACACCCTGGTCTGAATAGTATCCAGAGTCATGCCCAGGAACGAAGCCACCCTTGACGGGGATAGAGGGGACTTGGGGTAATTGATTACCCACCCGAACCTCTCCAATGTCGTCACCACCATTCTGGTTTCCAGCTCCGCCTGGTGGAGAGAGGATGACGTAATGAGAAGGTCGTCCAGGTAAGGCAAGATACGAATGCCCTGGACTGTGAGAAGGGCTATCACGCCCGCCAAAACCTTGGTGAACACCCTGGGCGCCGAAGTCAGCCCGAAGGGAAGAGCCACAAACTGGAAGTGCTGGTTGTCTACCACGAACCTGAGGAACCCTTGGTGTCCCGGAAAGACCGTCAAATGAAGGTAAGCGCCATTGATATCTATTGAGGTCATAAAGTCCCCCGGACGCAGTGAGTCAACAGCAGAGCGCAGAGTCTCCATGCAAAATGTTTTGGTTCTGATGAACCGGTTGAGAGTTTTCAAGACCAAAATGGGTCTTATTGAACCATTTTTTGGGGGCACCGTAAAGAGGTTGGAATAATAACCCAGACCTCTCTCTGTGGGGGGGACCGGACAAACTACCCCATATCCCAAAGGTTTTGCACCGCCAGAAAAAGGCCCTGTGCCGCCCGTGGGTCCGACGGAACCCGGGACCTGAGGAATCTGGGAGTAGGCCGGCATGCTAACTCCAGCTTGTACCCGGAGGAAATTACCTCCTGGATCCAAACGTCTGTGATCTCTAGGGTCCAGACCTGAGCAAAGAGCCGCAGCCGTCCCCCCACCCACAAGGGTGAGGGCGCCCCTTCATTGCTGAGCGGGCTTGGTAACGGATCTGGGTTTAGTACCCCAGGAAGTCCCGGGTCGGGCACGTCCTCTGCCCTACCCCAGGCATCTCCTCGGATTGCAGTGAAAAACGTTCCCCTGCTTGACCGAGAGCCACGAAAGGAAGGGTTGAATGAACCCGAACCCCGAAAGGGCCGGCGCTGCTTCTTGCGTTGAGGTAACTTACCCCCTCTGGCAACCGAGTCTAAATTATCACCAAACAGGCGCAGACCCACGAAGGGAATACTGTGAGCGCCTTCTTAGCAGCATTATCGGCCGCCCACTGGCGCAACCAGACCGACCGGCGTATAGCAACCTGCAATTCCGAGGTCCTGCTACACATACGGATAGTATCATCCAAGGCTGATAAGACAAAAGCAATGAACATCTCACAATGAGTCAATGCTGTAAACTCCTCACTGCAAGGATCCAATAGGGAAACATCCAAAAGACCCCTAATTAGATCTCCACGGCCGTTATCGCAGAAGCACAAACCGGGCGCAAGGCCGAACCCACACAGGCAAAGGCATGAGAAGCCAATTGATCGAGACGTCGGTCCTCACCATCCTTCAAGGTAGTGGAATCCGGGGTATGCACGACTGAAGTACTGGACAATCCCAGGACGGGCGCGTCGACCAACGTTTTACCACATCAACAGGAAAGGGATACTTTCTATCCCACCTGTGAGGGATACCAGGGAGCCGACTAGGCTTTTCCCATCGCTTAAAGATCAGATTGTTAAAGTGCTTTTGATCCGGGAACTCCAAACGAGGTTTAGCGGTCCCCAAAAAATTCCCCCCCGTTGCGGAGGGGCCTCCGCAGGAGGGGAAATGGCGGTGCCCAAAAATTCCCCCCGTTGCGGAGGGGCCTCCGCAGGAGAGGAAATGGCGAGTACCTCAAAAATTTGAGTAAGGAGCCTATGGGAGTTGACAGTATCCCCGCGCTCTGAGCCGGCATCAGCGCCAAGGTACTGCCGATCCTCAGATGAGTCAGAGTCTGGGAACAGTTCCCCTTCCTCGAGCGGGGAACAATCAGACCAGTCAAACGGTTCAAAATCAGCATAATCAAGGTCCGGCGCCGCAGGCACCAAGTGCTGTCTCTTAGCTGGGGCCTTCCTGGCCGCAGAGCTAGCAATCAGTCTCTCAATGTTGGCCAGTCTTGCGCATACATCAGATTGCGACTCCCCACTGGTGACAACGTCACTTGGAGTCATAACCAGGCGTGGGGGTGTAGATGATGAAGCCAGCGGGGCTGAACCGACCGCACGCAGCCCGGCCTGTCGCACAAGCGCCTGTTGTGCACACTGTATACAAATTTGCACATTATCTCCCAAAAGGGATGCCCCACATATCACACATGACCGGGGTTGTCCCGAAGGGACCCCGAGTCCAGTACCCTGGGGAGCCTCCATATGGTGATTTTTTGATAGTCGCAATGATCAATGGGAATTACGCTAGGAAGCTACCCGGGATGCCCCTTAGCGTCCGTAAGTGGAAGGATTTATAATCACACAGGGAAACCCCAATTTGAACAAGGGACTAGGACCAAGAGAAAACCCCTCTTAATATGGAAACAGTCCCACCTGAAAGACATAATGAGGGTACCCCTTAAATATATTGACAGGCACACAGATTCATGCAATTAAAATATGCAGACAGTAAGCAACCAACCACGGCTGATAAGGCTATTGTAGCTAATAAGGCAGGCCAATATAATGCCATATAATATAAGAAGGAGGGGGCACTCACGCGTGGCAGAGCAGCTGAAATGGCGGCGCTGTCCGGGGAAGGAGGAAGAAGGGCGGGCCATTTTTCGTGCCGCGCTTGGCCCCGCCCCTTCCCGAAGGAAGTTCAGCACCCCAACCAACAGAAGCAGAGGATAACGCGCACCAACGGTAGGGGGCGGGCCACACAAGGCCCGACGATTGCCAGGCCCCGCCCCCTCCCCTGACTGAGTCCTGAGGCCGCGCTCCCTAGCAAGGCTGCGGAGCCGGCCAAGGGAGGACCGGCCCGCCAACACCAGAGCAAGACCGGGCGGGCTGCAGTGGTGACAGAAGAAAAGCACAATAAAACGCGTACGCACTCACTCTCACAAACCTGCGCAGCCAGCCGGGGCACAAAAGGAATAAATGTTAATGGGAGCTGAGGGAGAGAAGCCCCCGCTACTATCCGGGAAGGGAGTAAAGGGGGAAGCCGATAGCTACATTTTAATATGTAGTGAGGGCTACTCGACGGACGGGGCATCCCAAGTCAGGATCACCAACCTGACAACCGCCTACTCTTTGGTGGGGGATTTGCGGTGGAGCATAGCTCCAAGTAACAGGACACCTCTAGAGGTGTACCCTACCCTCACCCGGACCCTACAGCCAAGGCTGGGAGGCAAGGGGAATAAAAGAAGTCCGGGCGGTAATAGGAAATAAGAAATGGCCGGGAGTAAAACCCGGCTTACCTGCAAAGGAAAGAGACAACCATCTTCTTGACTTGCTTCGCCTTCTGCAGAGACTTAACTGGGGAATGTGTGGGAGGTCCCAGGTATTTATGGACGGGAGGGGCTTCTTTTTCTAGTCATCTCTGCAGAAGTTTGCCCTCTACTGGACCATAACCCACGTGTAATTAATCTTTCCGAAGCAGGGTGTGAGACATACTTGGAATACACACCCCCCCGCCCCCATGCTGCGTCCATTGTGCTCTCATCTGCTCCTTTATTTTTTGCACAATATATAAATGACAACGTCTATGGAAATGCAAATGTAGCACAGGTAAACTGCGATGCCATGAACCTTCAATTGGCTTGTTCTAGCATCGAAGTGCCTAAAAATACTGCTCGCATTTTGTCTTGCATTGTGACTGCACTGCCAAACACAGCACTAGCAGATAGGTGTAAACAAAGCCTCAGACTTGTCACTCACACCAGTTGGTGTTCAAGTGCGTTTTGCCTTTTGCACTTTAGAACTGTGTTTTGCAGTTGTGGTTCTATGAAGTAGAAACTGAATACATTTGCAACGCAAACGTATACGTTTTAGCCGCATTGCACCTAGACAGGTGTGAGAAGGGCCTGTAGAGGATACATTGCAGGACGCTTTCTGTGTTTCCTGTGTGTAAAATGCAGAGGAGCTTGAACAGCGGAACAAAATCCAGGATCTCTGGTCTTCTTTCATGCCTTAGAGGCATCCTGATTTAGGATGCCCGGCTGTGTGAAACCCCCATGATCACCCAGTAAAACTCACCTCTTCCTGATCCTGCAGCGCATATGCGTGCCCTCGTCCAATCAGAGATAAGGGTTCACGGGTTGCCATGCATTTAATGTTCGACAAACGGCTCTGTTTGCGACAATCAGGAGTGAGAAGGGCCACATCCACAGCATTAGAGTAAAGATCGGACGGCCACATTACCAGCATTTTTAGGCAGTGAGCGTGCTCCCAGCCCCCCACCCCGGGTGGGCTCCTGTTGAGGGTGGGGGGCTGGGAGCACGCTCTTGCCTAAAAATGCTGGTCATGTGGCCGTCCGAGGTTTACTGTAAGGCCAGCCAATCTCAGCGTTCGCTCCCCCACCAATCACAGAGATTGGCCGCTGAGGTCACGTGGTCTGCAGGAATCCTTTGGGTATCTGGCCACCAGCATTCGATTTTCTTGGGGTTAAGAAGGTTAAACAGGGGGGCACCAGCAATCAGGATGCCCCCCCCCCTGTGCTGGAAACAACATCCATCTTGAAAAAAAAAAATTGGGTGTTTTTCCAGTTTAACATCGTAAAATTTTAAATGAGAAAAAGGCCCCAGCATGAAAAATAAAAAGAATTATAATTTGCCTTTGCAGTCTATATCAACCACAGCTTCTCCTTTTTGGAGAGTTTCCAGCAGCTTCTGTAGCTCTTCCAGGTTTCCGTTTCGAGCACTGTGAAGAAGTTTCTCTTCTGCTTCAGTATTCATCTCTGAAAGGAAAAAGGTAGACGAGCTAGACACACATCAAATGAGATAACATTTACTATGCTACAGACTAAAAGTTCTTTCCAAACATTTATCATTCAAACCATGATTTATTAAATGAATACATTATTAGAAGCATAAAGGATCATTAAGTCCTGACATTATACTGTATTTTTTTACACCATGAGACACACTCCCCACACTGCCTATAATGGAGAGGAGGAAGCCACACTACCTATAAATCGGGAGGGGGGGGGAAGCAACATTGCCCATAATAAATACAGTAAGAACCTAAATCTGCTGTTCAGTCTATTCAAGTCTATTGAAATCAGCTTCTATTAGCTCTCCGAACTGAGGATTTTTGAGAGCAATCGATAAGGAGAACGGTAATGTTAGGTTCTTTGACATCTTACACCAACTTTAATTAGAAGAAAAAAAAAACGTTTGAGCTTGCTTACCGAGGAGAAATGATGCAATCCCTGTGGTCATGCGTCATACAATTAATTCAGTAGGCAGGTAACACAGAAGCTGCATTTTAAAAGACAGTTAGCAAAGTTGTATATGGTCTAAACTAGGGGTCAGTTGTAAAAGATATTTAGACTACTAACACATTTTCATTTTTATTAGACTAACACACATTACATTCAATATGGTAAATTAAACAACATTTTCTAGCCACTCACTCCCCCTAAACAGGAAAAACACACCTCAGCATTTTTAGCATTTTTTGAAAAAAATAGGGTAGGTTGTAGGACACCGTCCTGGAGGACTATTGTAAATACCGTTACTGGTAAGACTAACTGGGAATCCTCAAGGACCACAAGCCACTAAATGCTAGAAAACACACAGCATCCTACCTCGGGGTAGGCAGACTGCCTGAAGAACTGTCTTTCTGAAATTCCACAAGTCCACCTTGCAGTGACTCAGGAGGGTGTGTGGTTAACACCAGGGGGCGGCCGCCATTATAAGCCCAAGAAGCCGACACTGCCCTAGTGGAATAGGTTCTAATACCTAAGGGGGGTGGGGCACCCATTGCATGATAGGCCAGAGTTATAGAATCTCTGATCCATCTCGCTATGGATGCTTCAGATGCCTGCAACCCCACCAAAGGAGACCAATAAATGATCTAACTTTCTAATTTTGCTGTAATCTGAATACAGGAGAACCATCTTTCTGGCATCTAGGAGCTCTAAGGACCTGTCCTGATCTGACCGAGCCGGCTCTATTCCTGGCAACACAACCTTCTGTGACTTGTGAAATTTTGAGGTCATTTTAGGTAAATATAAAAAGTCTTAAAAGAAGTCTGTCTGGTAACTTTCTGAGACAGAATATGCAGGTCCCTAATCTGCCTAGCTGATGTACTTGCTAGCATGAAAGTAATCTTTAAGGATAGCATTTTTAATGTGTCCTTAATGGGTTCAAAAGGGGGTACATTAGTCCTTGAAGAACTAAAAACAAATCCCAACTGGAAAACACCTTGGCCTTAAAGAGTTGTTTCCTAGAAATGGCTAGGAAACATCTATCCACCAAAAGGATCAACTCTAAGATGTTCGTCCAAAAGACTGAAATGGCTGAAGTCTGAACCTTAAAGTGGACCATCACCCTCCCGTGATCGGCCCGGGAATCTATAAGATTCCCGGGCCGATCACCTCCCTCCCCGCGAGATCGGGATGTCCCGCAGGGTAAAACCCCCCCCAAACACCCCAAATCCTCTTACCTTGTCCCTCGCGCCCCTCTAGACGTGCGCGCCCGCCGTCTGTGAATGGCCGGCGCGGGCGCATCAAGAGTGACGTGCGGCAGGAGCCGCTTGTCCGCGGCTGTCAAATCGCTGGTCCGTCGGCGCTGGGAGCGGGGAGAGTTGAGTTTTTCGGGTGATCGGGGGGGGGTTTCACACAGCAGGGCACCCCGATCGGGGGTGCCCCACCGAAGTGGACCAAGACCCAGGATAGTCAAAATCCTAGGTGTTGGTCCACTTTAAGGGTGCTTAAAGCTAGGCCTCATAACCTTCCTGTAAAAGTGTTAAAATCAAAACTTCATCTTCTGTCCTTAATGATCGAGTCAAGGTGAAGAATTGGTATCTTTTCCATACCTTACAGTAGATCTTTCGTGTCACTAACTTTCTGCTTTCCAACGGGATGGAGATAACCCCTTTTTTCTTAGTAAGCCTCATTCAGGGACCATACTGCTAATTTTAGGGACAGGACCTGTGGATGAAGAATTGGGCCCTGGTAAATTACAACTAGAATTACCGACATATGGGACAGGAGGGAAACCACGGTTTCCTGGGCCAGTGAGACTCAATCAAGGGAACCCTGGCTTGCTCTCGTTTGATCTTAGGACTAATGGTAACAGCCTCATCATTTGTATAAAGAAAATGTGCTTTCCATTCCCCCTTACAGGCACTCCAAAAAACCTTAAATCAAGGAATTTAGATTAGGCATAACTCCATCCCGGAGACAACGTGTACATGATTGTTCCAGTTGTCGGGTCGGGGTATCTGGCAATTTTGGCAGGATCTAGATAGGTGCCTAACTTCCTTAGGGGTCTTCGGTTCTTTAACATCCTTATTTCCCTTTAAGGGGGCTTAAAGCGGACCAAAAATGACTTAAACCAGACCAACACAACAAACAGTGCTCATATGCATACTTCGACCCAGGGCAATTCAGATTGCTGCACATAATAATTCATTTCCTTTTTTTTTTTTTTTTTTTAACTCCGGGGTGGTCAATTTTAAAAACAAGACGGTGGTTTATGCATTTGCAGGCTACCTGCAAACAGGAAGTGCTGCAGGGCTTCCTGTTACTGTGCATTGTCAGTTATGTCATTTGGGAGTGGAAGTTCCAAAATGGCCTCTACCTTTCTTTTGCAACTGTGTAAGGCCGTTGGTCCGGTTTAAAGCTAAACCTAGCTCATAACCCTCCTGGAGGATTTATAGGACTGAGGCCACCTCCTCAACCTTCAACCCTTTAGTGCTAGCCTACCTAGAGTTTTTGTCACCCTCTGTTGCCTGAACATGAGGCAACTATTGCGCTACACATGCTCAACTGTGATTTTTGAAGGGATTTCCCAGGAAAATGATATATTCTGGTAGAGTCTGGGCTTGAAATGAAATGCCTTGGCCTTTTTAGGTGTATTCTCAATACTTTTGGGTAAAATATGTGCAAACAATTTAAAAAATCTTACAATCTGTAGTGTTTCTTGTAATAAAAAAAAATGTAAGTTTGTCAATAAAATCTTATTGCATGTATAATCCCCATTTCTCCCAGTTACAACGGTACCACATATGTATTGGTAGACACCCTTTCTTGCCCAGGAGACTCCCCCAAATGGAAACAGCGCTTTAGGAGATTTTCAGATAAAATACAAGTATGCTATGTGCACCTTGTTGTATTTCTTGAAAAACCACCCTTTACATTTGAAATACCCCCCTCCCCCCAAACTATATATTCTCTGGAAGTACACATCTCAATCTTTCTAGGTATACCAGGCACAGGTTTCTGAACATAGTCAATAAATTCTTTGGTTGGACAGTTTACTTTTAGGAGTTTCCCTTAAAAAAAAAAAAAAAAAAAAAAAAAAAGGAAGAAGAAAGAAAACAACAAGTTAAATCTGAAAAAGCAACAGAACAATACTCCAAAATGCATAGCTATTTTTAACCCTTTTAATTTCCAGCCTACTTGAGATTGTGTCACCCTCTTTGACAGGTCATTTTTCATCATTTTGCGCTATGTTTACCTGTGATTTTTGCAGGAATTTCCGGGAAAAATATATATATATTTTTGGCGGCAGCAGAGTGTAGGCTTCAACATGAAATGTATTGTTTAAAATATTTAAAATTACAGAGAAAAAAATGATCTTTTAGAAAATTGTCTCCTTTACTTTAAATAAAAAAAAATGTTTTATTAAAGAAAACCATATTGCATGTGAAACCCCCATTCCTCCCCATTACAAAGGTACCACATATGTATTGGAAGCCCCCATCCTTGGCCAGGAGACCCCCCAAATTGAGCACTTTATAACATTTACAAATAAAGTAAAACTACTATCCACACAATAAAGGGTTAAAAAAAAAAGAAAAAGAAAGCGGTCCCCGAGTTAGAGGAGCCCATTTTTTGCGAATTTTAAGGGTTAAAAAACAAAAATGACATGGGCTCCCCCCTACCCAGCATAACCAGCCCAGGGATCAGCTATGCAGGGCTTATAGAACAGAGCACAGGGGCCAACTTTGGCAGCCCCCCACCCTGCTGGCTACAAGCACGCACAGACTAAATTGGCCCCCCAGCCCTTCTGCCCCCACCCCAGGCTTTGCTGCAAGTGACTTGCCAGCCCCTAAGCCTTGTGAACTGGTATAGGGGTCTCATGGACCCTTTACCAGTTCACAAGGAGTTAACAGTAAAAATAAACACACAGAAACAAAAGTGACTTTTTTTTTCTCTACTCACCTCTGATCCTCCGCTGTCCACCGCAATCATGTCCGGTGACAGCTGTTGGGTGATCGGTGGAGGGGGGCTGGGGAGGCAAAGGATCACAGCTCTCTCACCCCTTCAAACTCGCATCTCCGCTCTGTCTTGGGCCGGATGTGAGGCGACGGCTGCTGTCATAGATGACGTCATCCGCCCTACCCACAAAGGGTGGCTGAAGCGGGAGGCTATTCTGGGCACTGTCCTGAAGCCAGAAGAGCCCCCCGGGGAATCGGATGGCACTGGGTTAAAGAGAAGACCCCGCAGGATCGCTTTTGGCCACTAGCAGTGGTAAATGGCAGGCCCATGAATTTTACGTGGCTGGCACTTAAAGCGGTCCTTCACTCTGAATAAGAGTCTATCTTATATGTTTCCCACACCCTGCACATACAGATTGCTCACATTAAAAATCATCCTACCTGCATCTACTGCATGTTATGAGCCTTTAAACATCCAAGATGGCGGCTTATGGAACATCAGGCAGCCTGCAAACAGGAAGTGCCTTCTGACTGTGCTGCTCTGCATTCTGGGACTGCTGACCTTTTCCTGACCCCAGCTCTGCTCTGTCTGAGCAAAGCACAGCTATAACCCGCCCCCTGTACTTTATCCCACTCTCCTCAGTAGGTGTGATGCTTCTGAGTCAAGATGGCGGCGCCCGTATCCTAAATTCCTTTACAGAGTTGCAGCCCAGTGGGGGAAAGAATAAGTTAAGTGACTAAAATAAAAAACGTAGACTAAAAAAAATATATTCATTTTAGATGCTGGGGAATTGTTTTTTAAGGGTTTGGGCTTTTCGATAAATCATGGTGAAGGTCCGGTTTAAGGGTTGGAGAGGAAACCACGAAAAAGGTATGGGCTTGGCACTTAAAGGGTTAAGGAACAGGCTAAAGCGAAGGATTTGTAGCGCTTCCATATCTTACAGTAAACCCTGCATGTAACCATCTATCTACTATCCAATAGTGTAGAAATGACTATGAGAAAGACCCTTCTTTAGAATGCCCCATTCAGGATCTAGGCCACCAAATGTAATGACCGGATCCGTGGAAGGACTAAGGAACCCTAATGAATGACATCTGGTCGAACTGGCTAAAACCATGGAGGCTTTACGGACATGCGGAACAGAAGAAAACACCAAGCTATCAAGGGGCCAGTATAGATGAGGATAACCCTCGCTTGATCCCATCTGATGCTCCTCAACACCGACCCCCCCCCCCCAGGATGGGAGAGGGAGATATCTCAGGTACTTGGCATTCTGCCTGCTGGCAAACAGATCTATGTCCGGCTGCCCCAAATGATCAACTACCTGAACCAACACTTGATGACGCAGTACCTATTCTGACTGGTCTAATTAGCGTGTACTGATTCATCTGATAAGGCTAAGCCTTTCTTCTCCTTATCAGAAGATCTACTCCTGGATAAGAATCTTGGAACATCCCTGGAGGAACCCCCTGGTTCTGGCCCTGATGGCCCGCCTATCCTGTGCTGCGGGCAGAATGGCCAGACTGGGTGGAAAAAGAAAAAAAAAAAAAAAAAAAAAAAAAAAAAAAAAAAGGTAAAAGATTATCTAATTTGGATTTGTACAAAGCGCATGTACTATCCATTCCCCCTTTCAGATGCTCTAAAAAACTTGAAATCAGAGGATTGAGATTAGGGCTGACAATATCCTGGAGACAACGTGCAGATAGCCGATTGTCCAGCTGTCTGGGAGAGGCATCTGACAATTTTGGCATACTTGGAAGTTGCCCATCCTTAAGCTCTTTAGGAGGTCTAGGCTCCTCCCTTGGGCTTGGAATGCTTCTCTTTCCCCTTCTTAGCCTGGAAAAGATGATCACATTAAAATATAATAATAAATATTATAATATTCTCCCCCATACTTCCCCTTACTGCACTTTAGGAAGAGAAGTGTTAAGTGTCATGAAAAAGATGGGTCACTTATGGAGTCCATAGTCTCCTCGGCGCCCATCGCTCCTGTACTGTGGCCAGTTGCTGCTGACAGGCAGAGAAACACTAGCGTCCAAGTCGGGCCTGCTGCGCCTTACTTCCGGTGTCCTTTAACAACGCCATGCACCATCATAAATGATGAATAGGCCCTGGCCGGAAACAGCATTGCAGCCTAACACTAACTCCTAATGGCTTCCATCAAGGTACTTACCTAGAAGCCGCCATAAAAGAGTCAGGTACCCCACCTGCATTCTTGATGGCCTCAGACCACCCAAACTTTTTGCCCCACGGCCTAGGAGGGAGCAAAACACGCCATACGGCATTCTTTTAAATAGGGAGCCCGGCACCTATAGCAGTATGGGGGGTGTATGGGGGGGGGGGGGGGGGGAAGATGGGTGATCCCCTCCCCCCCCCAACACACACACCGCAAGGGCCCAATACTCAACATAACCAGTGAATTGCAGTGGGTAAAGTGGAGAACCATATAACAAGGGATATGGACCCACCATCAACCCTTAAAATCGACCTCTACTCCATCAGAAGTTTCCTCAAGAGGAAACACAAAAACAGTGAGGGTCGAGGGAAGGGACGGGGCTTTAATATCAGTTTTGTGTTTCCTGTTTAGGGAGAGTAACTGGTGGCTAGTTCTTCTGAAGGATGCCTGGGGAAATAATAATAAATATATTTTATTTTCTCTCAATCTAAAGCCCTTTTTAATAACAATCAGCGATAAGCAGCAGCTGCCAGGTGGTCTAGTGGTGGTAGAGAATTCACTCCAAAAGTTTAAACTTGTTGGATTCAGGGCGTGTTTGGCGGGTCATGTGGGGGAGATCACCGAGAGGCCCCGTCTCTCGCTATAAAAGGCCGCTCTCCATGGCTCTTTATGGAGTTCTAGGCCAGGAGGGTAACCCATGTTCCCCTCCCTGCTTGAGAAGCATCAATAGAGGACCTGCCGGTATAAAGTTAACTGATGCAGTGCTGGACACAGGACTGGGAAAAGTATAAGTATAAATAATTAAAAAAAAAAAAAAAAAATTAAAACCAGTGTTTTTTTTTCCATTTCACTTTACCTTTGGATTGGTAAGGGACCCCGTGGACACCTACACCACTTCAATTACCAACACCACCAATTTCCCAGTCCTGTGTACAGCACTGTATCAGTTAAATGTATGCTCTGCTGGCATTTGGTAAGGAGAGGAACACAGATTCCCCTCCTATCATCCAGGCTCCTGGTAGGGGCCACAGGGAATTGCCTTTTATAGAGAGAGGCGGGGCCTCTCAGGGTTCTCCCCAGGTAACTTACACATCACAGGAGGGGAGGGGCATGGGGGGTTCCTGGGGAAACACCCTCCAAGCCCATCCTCTCCTGTGATGTATGTAGTCACATAGAGGAAATCCCTGAGAGGCTCCACCTCTCGCTACAAAAAGGTGGCTCAGACTGGCCCCACAACCAGTCCCTCGCTGGGTAGCGAAGAGAAAATAAGAGGGAAAACTTCTCTCTCTGAATTCTCCAACAGACTAACTATTGATGGCCGCTGCCGGCCAAAAAAGTTGCCAGGGGCAGAGAAGAGCTCCGAAGAGGTAGTGGAGATCAACGCAAAGTTCACAGTGCAGGATAGAAGAAAGGATACACGGAACCAGTAAGTAGTGAAATTTAGAATATTGAAATGAATATGTGCGCTGTGCTTTTTTCTTACTTGGGGTGAACTGGTAAGGGGTATAGTCAGCAGGGATTATCGAGGAATGCAAAGTGCTGGTGAATCAAAGTTGCCACCACTGACAGCCAGTGTGGGGCAAGCAGAAAGTGGCTAATGTAGCGGACACCCACAGACTTTGGGATGCCCCCTACTAACAGTGTGGGGAAACCATCCTCCACCTGTGGGATGCCCAATAGGAGTGAGATTCCAAATACGGTATTGATCCCGTGTGGTCCCGTCAGGAACTTCTTGGGAGGATGGGGTGTAAAAGTACTCACTCAGGACCCTTTTTTCTTTCAGAAATTGTATTTTAATAAATACAGTATGTATTTATCCAAGTAGCTCTATTGCTTACAGAACGGTGAGAAAATAAAATTCTGTGAAACTCACCTGTAGAATTGTTTTTGGATACATCCAGTCCAGGTCGTCCCAATATTCTTACATATGGGTGTTCGCCCCTAGGGGGCGCTCGACTGCAAGATCGAAGATGTGGCTCCTCCCGGCACCCTATAAATGCAGGTGTCCCTCTATCATTCTACAGTGGTTAAAAAGCAGTATTCAAAAACAAGGAGGACAGGGCCGGGAGGCCTAAGAAACCATGTTACTTCACATAGCTTCAGCTTGTACTCTCTTTAAGCAAAAGAATTTTGAACAAAACAATATCCACAAGGAAAAAATGGTTAATCACCATAACAGGCAAACAAGACATAATGAACACAAGGGCGGGGTGGAACGACCTGGACTGGATGTACCCAAAAACAATTCTACAGGTGAGTTTCACAGAATTGCATTTTTCCCTACATGCAGTCCAGGTCGTCACAATATTCTTACATATGGGACATCCAAAAGCAGTGTCCAGTTGGGCGGGATCCCCAGTGCAGAACAACATGTAGTTCATTTCACTACCGCCTGAAGCACCTTTCGGCCAAAAACAGCGTCAGCTGAGACCCTGACATCCACCTTGTAAAACTTTGTAAAAGTATGAACTGAAGACCAAGTTGCGGCCTTACAAACTTGCTCCACTGATGCCTGGTGCTGAAAAGCCCAAGATGCACCAATAGCTCTGGTAGAATGAGCTGTGATCCGAAAAGGGGGTTCCTATCCCCCTGGCAGAATATGCCTGTACCACCGCCTGTCTGATCCACCTACTAAGAGTGGACTTGACCGGTGGCAATCCTTTCCTAGAACGCTCTGTTAGGACAAAGATCAAATCCGATTTCCTGAAGGATTCAGTCACAGCCAGGTAATACTTTAAGGCTCTGACCACATCCAAAGCATGGAGGGTCCGTTCCTTGGAATTAGCAGGTGCTGGACACAAGGAAGGTAAGACAACTTCCTCATTAAGGTGAAAGGGAGAAAAGCCCTTAGGTAAGAAATCAGGTTTAAAGCGAAAACAACCTTATCCCTATGCAGATCAAAGTAGGGAGGTTTCATACAAAGCACGGCCAGCTCTGATACACAACGCACAGAGGTGATCACTACCAGAAAGACCACTTTGAGAGTCAACAAAGACAAAGCAGCATCGCACAATGGCTCAAAGGGAGGACCATGAAGAGTGGATAGTACTAAATTCAAGTCCCACACCGGTAATACTGACGCGGTGGCCGTACATGGGTAACTCCCTGGAAGAAAGTCTTGATCAACCTATGGTTGGCAATGGACCTCTGGAAAAAGATGGCTAAAGTGAAGACCAAAGTCTAAGCAGTGTTGTAAAAACTCCAGAATCCTAGAAAATAGAAAATATGCGGCAAGGGAGACTCTTGGTCTCACACCAAGCAATATAGGCATGCCAAACTCTGTAGTATATCATGGAAGAAGATTTCTTCCGTGCCTGAATCATTGTCTGCACAACCATGGCCAACAATCCCCTTTCCATCAGGATTGAGGTTTCAATAGCCAGGCCGTAAAAGCCAGAGTCCGTAAATTGGGGTGCCGCAGCGACCCCTGTGTGAGAAGCCCTGGGTTGTCGGGCATGATGTAGCGATCTACTGACATCTGAACTATGTCCGCAAACCAACTCCTTCTCGGCCAGCGAGGAGCCACCAGGATGGTTGGTACCCTTCCTGGGCCATCTTGCGCAGCCCTCTGCCCAGGAGTGGAAACTGTGGGAATGCATACAGAAACTTTAACTCCGTCCAAGGAATCGCCAGAGCGTCTGTGGCAATGGCCAGAGGATCTCTTGAGAGGGAAACGAACCTTGGAAGCTTGTGATTGTGTCTGGACGCAAACAGGTCCACGTCCGGCTGACCCCAGCAGAGACAGAGCGTGAAAGGTCTTGCTGCTGAGTGACCATTTCCCCAGGCGCAAGGCGCTCCTGCTCAGGGAGTCTGCCTCCAGGTTTTCTACCCCGGAAAATGTAGACCGCCGAGATGCAGGGAACATTTTCCTCTGCCCAAGTCAGAATCTGGGTCACCTCCTTGAGGGCTCTCTTGCTCCGAGTCCCGCCCTGGTGATTGATGTAGGCAACAGCCGTCTGTCTGAGCGAACCTGGATCGCACAACCCCTTAAATGGGAAGTCAAGCGAAGAGGCACCAACCGGATTACTCTCAGCTCCAGGAGATTTATGTGTAAGCGGTTCTCCTGCGGACCCCACTGACCCTGGATCTTCTGGGTCTGCCAAACGCCTCCCCAGCCTGTCAGACTGGCATCCGTGGTAACTATATCCCAATGGTGAGTCAGAAAGGACTTGCCTACCAGCAAGTTCCGAGAGTCCAACCACCACAAGAGGGACTGCCTGGCCAGTGGTGACAGCGAAAATCCGTGTTCCAGGGACTCCTGAGTCCGATTCCAGCCTGTCAGCAGGTTCAATTGAAGAGGTCTCATGTGAAATTGGGCCTTAAAGCAGGACACCATTAGGCCCACCAATCTCATCCCCAAACGCACCAACGGCTGCTGACAGGACAGTAAAGCCTGCACTTGCGTCTGGAGACCTAAAACCTTCTGCTGTGGCAGGAAAACCTTGACCTGAGCGGTGTCTATCGTCATTCCCAGGAAGGACCGCACTGTTGCGGGAGTGACAAAAGACTTGGGGTAAATGATTACCCAGCCGAAGGCCTCCAGGGTTGACAACACCGTCCGAGTATCGCTCTTGGCCTGCTGAAGGGACTGGGCCGCAATCAGCAAGTCGTCCAGATAAGGTAACACATGAATGCCCTGGTTCCTCAGGATAGCCATGATGCCCGCTAGCACCTTGGCGAACACACAGGGGGCTGAGGATATCCCGAACGGAAGTGCCACAAACTGGTAATGCTGATACTTGAGAGCAAACCTCAGGAACTTCTGATGTCCCTGGAAAATTGGGATGTGCAGATAAGCATCCCAGATGTCCACCGTGGTCATGAAGTCGCCGGGCCGAAGAGATCTCACCGCCGACCGTAACGCTTCCGTGCGGAAAAGTCTGACTCTTACGAACCCTTCAGGTCCAGGGTTGGTCTCAGCGTCCCGTCCTTCTTGGGAACCGAAAAGTTGGAGTAAAATCCCTGACCCTGTTTCTGTCGAGGTACAGAGCAAATCACACCTATCCGCAGGAGGGGTTGCACAGCTGTTCTCAAGGCTTGGGCCTTTAGCGGGTTTCGGGATATCCTTGAACGAAGGAATCTTGTGGGCGGCCTGGCTGCCAGCTCTATCTTGTAACTGGAGGACACTACCTCCTGAATCCACCGTTCCAAGACGCGCTGCCTCCAGATCTGAGCAAACAGCAGAAGCCGTCCCCCCACCTGGATGGGTGAAGGCGCCCCCTCATGCCCGAGAGGGCTTGGCAGGGGGCTTGGATTTAGCTCCCCAGAAGGAGTTAGGTCCGCCGCGGGACCTCCCTCTGCCCCAGGTATCTCTGCGGCCACCTGGAAATGAAGAACCTCGTCCTCCTCGAAAGGTCGATAGGAAGAGGGATTCCGAAAGGACCGAGCAGGCTTCCTTCTTTGAGGGAGTCTACTAACTTTGACCAAAATGTCCAGGCGCTCCCCGAACAGCCTGTTCCCCACAAAAAGGATACTCGTCAGGCTTGGCAGCCGTATCCGCCGACAAAAGAGCGAGCGGCGTAGAGCAACAAGCAACATCATCCATGGCAGTAACAACAAAACCAATGAAATCCAAGCAGGCCTTGAGTTCCTTATACTCCTCCGCCCGGTTGTGAGCCTTAGCTCTATCCACAAGGTGTCTCACCTTCCTTCTGTTAGCTAGAGAGACAATCGCCGTGGCACACACAGGGCGAAACAGGGAACCAGCAAAGGTGAACGCATGGCAGACCAGCTGATCCATGCGCTTGTCGGCAGGGTCACGTAAGGAAGCATTGTCAGGTGACGGCATAACAGTAGTGTTGGACAACCCCGACACGGGAGGATCCACCTCGGGGGGGGGGGGGGGACCATAGCCGAACCAGTTCATCAGGGAAGGGATACCGCCTATCCAGCCCCTTAGGGACCGACGGTAACTTGTTAGGCCTTTCCCATTCCCTAAGTATCATGTTAGAATAGTGGGTCTGCTCCGGGAAGACTCACCCTTGCCTCTCGGGCCTAAACAAGTCTCCTTGCTTCCTCTTAGCCGCTCTGGGAGGGACAGTGTGTAGTGTCTCAAACACTGAGGAAAGCAAATTCTCCGTATCATCCGGGAGCTACGCGTCCTCGTCCGAGGAAGAACCAGTCACACTGTCATCGCCAGCAGAATAATCCACCGTGGAGCGCGAGTCATCTGGCAACTCACACTCTTCCACAGAGCCCAGACCATCAAAAAGATCATCATCATCCGAGTAAACAGGCTTGAGATGCTGCTTCTTACTCGAGGCCTTCTTAGTGGCCGACAACGAGATCAGTCTCTCGATATTGGCCAGCCTATGTGCAAGGTCAGCATGAGACCCCTTGCTGGCTCCCCCTTCGCTGGGGGCTGAGTGCAGCAACGGAGGGTCCGGAGAGGCCGATAGCAGCGCAGGGCTAGGGGCAGGGACGCCCGCCCGTTCATGGTCCAAAATAATGCCTCTGGCGCAAGTGGTACAAACAGTGCTGAATCCGCCCAGAGGATTCCTATTGCACAAGGGGCAGAGCCTATCCTGCCCAAATGGGGCCCCCAGCTCACTATCCCCTGATGCCTCCATTATGGTGATTTGAATAGTCAAAGTCAAAAGGTTACAAGACTCTAAAAGGCCCAAACCTAACAAAAGTGATACCTCTTATTAAAAAGGGGGACCAGGAGGAACCACAACCCCCAACCTCAAACCCACAATCTATACAGGAGAAGGGACAATAATCAGAGTAGGCAAATGCAATAAACATAAATGCAGCCAAAAAGAGAGGAACTCATGACACCGACAGAGGGACTGCGCAGCCAGAAGCACCAGTATGATCCTCCGCAGTAGCAGCCGGAGCGGAGCCTGAGCCAGCGAGGAGCCAAGTCAGAAAAAACACATGAGTCCAAGTCAAGACACAAAGCCAAAAACACTAATAAAGCTTGTGGGCAGGGAAAGGTACAACAACATATATGCATCAAGTGGTTCCCCCTCAGGCTCATCATCAGCCTGTGGCCGGCTATCCTTTAGTATAGGGTCTGCGGCCCAGAGCCTAAGCTCTGCCGAACGCCAACAGACCCCGGCGTTCACCCTACCGTCACGAATCCTGTAGCAGCCAGAGGCTGGGAGGCAGGAGTGGGTCAGGAGGGATCCGTGGAAAAAGGGCCCGCAGCGGCCGACGGGCTAGGTGGCCCCACTGGTCCAACTGGAGAATGATAGAGGGACACCTGCCTTTATAGGGGGCCGAGAGGAGCCACATCTTTGATCTTGCAGTCGAGCGCCCCTAGGGGCGAACACCCAAATGTAAGAATATTGGGACAACCTGGACTGGATGTAGGGAAAACAGCCCAATGTTACCATTTAACTACAAAAAATGTATTACTAAATTTTAGCCATTTATGAAGGAATCAGAGATTGAGTCAATGTCCGAGCCGGAAAGTCTGAGTCGGACTTTGGCTTACCAACCCCAAAGACCTGGTGCAAACTACTATTGCATGACTAAGGGACAGGAAGGGCAGGTGAACGTGTTGCAACTAGTTTGCATGTGACATGTTGTGTATTGTTAATAAATGGATATTTTAATCTTTAGACAATTCCCCACGTGACTTTCTACTAACTGACTTGCAAGATGTGAGACACCAAGCCATGCATCGGACCTCTGTGGAGCTGGGCTGTACTCTTCTCGCATGCAAACTGCTACTTACCTGCTGTGAGCAGGTCCTTTTATCCATGTCCAGGTTTCACCTGATCACTGTAAAGGTTGAGCCCCAAAATGATTTCCGGTGCCAATATCAGTCTCATGATCCAAGAAGTGGCAGCCACATTGACCATACACAGCTTCCGGTGGAGAAATAATGCAGTTTAGCATGGGGGGGGGGGTTGCTTTTAACATTCTACTTTATCAGGATGTTCACAATGTGGGGGACAACGTGTCTATCACACACTTCAGCAACCAAACCAATTGGCTCTCTCAGAGAATGCAGAAAAGTGAAAAGTGAGGGAAACACATTGACGGCGTACAGAGGGTAAAGACACGAAGAAGTGCTGAAAATGAGTTTGCCACTTTGGCAAAAAATAAGTAAATGGGGAAAAAAGAAAGGAAGAAATGCCAGGGATAAAGGAGGAATAAAAGAGAGAGCCTGAGAATACTGGTGGCAATGTGCAAAAAACTTGGGAGAAAACATAGAACATAGCTTGAATCAGATGAAAGCCTTCTCTGTGAAGGGATGTCTGAAATGTGTCTCCTGGTGTCCCCATTGTGGGACAACCCAAAGAATCCAGCCCCCTTTACACTAACACACAATGGGGAGGGCTAAACTTTGGGGTATGCAAGCTGTGCGGTTGCACGGGGCGTCATACCAATCACTCTGTAAGGAGGCACCAGGAGACGCATTTCAGGCATCCCTTTCACAGAGAAGGCTTTCAGCTGATTCAAGAGGTATCTCTCTTCCATGTTTCCTCCCAAGTTTTTTTCACACTACCACTGTTATTCTCAGGCTCTCTCTTTCATTCTTCCTCTATCCCTGGCATTTCTTCCTTACTTATTTGATTTCAGGGCAAGATGGGAGGTAAAAACAGGGTGACTCCCTTGAAAACCTAGTGAATAAACATGTCTGGTTTTGAAGTGTGGATCAATAGATAGTAAGATTGTAAGGATGCCCCTGGCGTGAAACCCTCTGGTTTGCTTGGTATCCCACGATGCAGGAGTAGACTCTTCTTCAGTCAGATAAGAATGGATTGCGTAATCTGGCAATCCATTCTGTATGGATGGAGTCCCGGGGGACTGGCTTAGGGTACATGCATCAGCTGCAGAATGCTAGTGACCACAGGATTGGTAAGTACTGTATACTGTGCAGTTTCACAGTGTAAGGCATCCCGAATCAGGACAGGGAATTGCCTGGCCCACAAGTTTTTTTTACTTCAGGGGCTGGGGCTAAAGGTTTTTGGTCAAATCACTGGACTTAGACTCTAAGGTAGTACACGTTCTCTCTCCAGGGTATCCCAATTTGAGATGCCCCACTGTGTAAAAATGGTCAGTTCAAATGTTTACTTATCTCTCCAGCTATCCCACTGCACTTACACAGGCTTCAATGGCATCCCTGGACGATGCTGGCACCCGCTCTAGGCCTATCGGAATAGGATGGTGAGAGAAGGCACAGCCAGAGGGGGCCGCTGAAAGAATCCTGATGCTCTCAGGCTCAGGCAAGGCATAGAACACTGATTGGAAGAAAACGCACATGCGCCATGGGATCACTGGCGATGTAGGTAAACAAGGCAAAATGGAGGTTTCACATGGCAGAGGAATCCCGATTTGGGATAATTAAAGAGGAACAAAACCCAAGACTTTAACTATCTTGGAATTTGCTCCTCTTGACTGGGGCATCGTGATTTGGGATACTACACTGTGTGTATCCCCCTAAATTGCTGGAAAAGTCACCTTTCTTACATTCCCATGGTGCATACCGTATGCTCAGAGCAGGGCGGGATTATGAGGGAGGCACAAGTTCCGGGGCCTCCACCAACCTTTGGGTTATGGTCTGGTCCAGGAGGCCTCCCAGTTTTCGTCCAGTAACCAAGCTATCGGCGGCAGTGGGGGCGCGCCTGGGCAAACCTTTGTTTTTGCAAACCTGCAGCCAAAGCCACCACAGGACAGGACAGAGAGTCTAGAGCAGCAAAGCCACCATCACCAATGCTACAGTGATGGGAGCGTTCAGAGCTGTCACGGAACATAGGCCACCAAGCACAGCCACTGGCAGCTCAATGCAGTGAACCCCCCCCCAAAAATGGCAAAGCAGGAGTTCCCGAGCAGCACACACCC
Organism: Gastrophryne carolinensis; assembly: GCA_027917425.1. Lineage (NCBI taxonomy): Eukaryota > Metazoa > Chordata > Amphibia > Anura > Microhylidae > Gastrophryne > Gastrophryne carolinensis. The sequence continues at coordinate 326,031,274 of CM051239.1, forward strand.
ACACAAGGGTGGCACAAGGGACTCGATCTGACCTTCCAGTAAGTAGGCGGGTGCCAGACAACCACCAATCAGTTACTTGAAAAAAAAAAAACTGTATCTGGGGCCTCCACCATATTTTGTGCCCAGGGGATTCCACCACACTTAAAGTGGACCATCACCCTCCCGTGACCGGCCCGGGAATCTATAAGATTCCCGGGCCGATCACCTCCCTCCCCGCGGGACATCCGAGATCAGGATGTCCCGCGGGGTGAAACCCCCCCAAACACCCCAAATCCCCTTACCTTGTCTTCGGCGTGTCCGGCCGCCGCCTCCCTCGCGCCCCTCTAGACGTGAGCGCGCCGGCCGTCTGTGAATGGCTGGCGCGGGCGCGTCAAGAGTGACGCGCGGGAGGCGGCGGCGGAGGAGCCGCTTGTCCGTCGGCGCTGGGAGCGGGGAGAGGTGAGTTTTTCGGGTGATCGAAGGGGTTTCACACAGCGGGGCACCCCGATCGGGGGTGCCCCACCGAAGTGGACCAAGACCCAGGATAGTCAAAATCCTGGGTGTTGGTCCACTTTAAAGCGGACCTTCACTCTGAATAAGAGTCTATCTTATAAGTTTCCCACACCCTGTACATACAGATTGTCCACATTAAAAATCATCCTACCTGCATCTACTGCATGTTATGAGCCTTTAAACATCCAAGATGACGGCTTACGGACGCCGCCATCTTATCAGGCAGCCTGCAAACAGGAAGTGCCTCCTGACTGTGCTGCTCTGCATTCTGGGACTGCTGACCATTACCTGACTCCAGCTCTGCTCTGTCTGAGAAAAGCACAGCTATAACCCGCCCCCCTGTACCTTATCCCACTCTCCTCTCCTCAGTAAGTGTGGTGCTTCTGAGTCAAGATGGCGGCGCCCGTATCCTAAATTCCTGAACAGAGTTGCAGCCCAGTGGGGGAAAGAATAATAACTTAGTAACTAAAAACGTAAAATATATTAATTTTAGATGCTGGGGAACCGTTTTTTTAAGTTTGGGCTTTTCATTAAATCATGCTGAATGTATGGTTTAATCCAGCCCTGGCTCAGATAAGCTGAATGGAGCTTTCTCCCTCACCTCTAGCGGTGGGGTATGCCCATTCCAGCCATTCAGAAATGCCCGATGTGGGTACATGCTTAGGCTAAATATATAGCAGGGATGCAGTGTGGGATCACTGCTAAAGAGAGCGTAACATGTGATCACCATGGATACACACATCAGAGCATTCCAATCTGGGATGCCCCATAGACTCTTTTGAGAAACCCTGGTGTTAGTCCACTTTAAAGCTAAGGCCCAGCTGCTTCACTTTCCATAGCTCCTGTGAGTGTGACACTGGTGAAAGACTCGGGGCACCCCCTGCAAAGTGCTACACACATAGAATAATAGAAGTGCAGGGCTGAGGAGGGGAAGATCATAGAGAGTCTGGTTGGTTCATGGTGGTAGAGGAGCCCTCATGTCACTGCACATGCTGAGCAGGGTGAGGTGAGCTGAGGTGCTGCTGCTTACCTGCGAGGTGATGAGGCGGGAGCAGCAGGTACAGCCAGGCTGGGGGCGGTCACTCCTCCTCACACATGGCCGTGTATTATGTGCACGCTTCCTGTTTATCTCCCCAATGGCAGCTCGCTCAGCTGACACGCTGCAATGGCTCCTGGCATAGTGCAGAGTCACATGCAGGGCTGTCGGCTGACTGTTTAGCAGCACTCATAGTGTTCCACACACTGTACTCTATAGGGAGCTCATTTCACCATAGCAATGCCATGTATAACAGCACCATGCTAATGTTACTGTATGTCAGCTGGCGCGCACTGCTACCCCCTAGTGACAGGACGCGGGAAAGCAGCCGACCTCCATGGCTGACACGGAAGAGGAAAACCTGCAGAGCCAAGTAAGCAGCCAGCATGGTGCTCCCAAGTTAGTGAAGGGAGCTGTATGGGGGTGGGAGCACAGGCGACATAGATCTCAGTGCGGCAAGGAAAACAATCATCCCATCTCATCACACATGTATGATGCTGCTGGTATCTGCCATGCTGTGCCCAACATGGTGTATGGCTGGCACCACTAACAGGAATATAGGATGGCTGGGACCGGGGGTATAGTGGCCCCTGCCTCACCGAGCTCTGATCAATCATGAAATACCCCCCAGCCTGGGGCAGTTTTAGGAAGACAGCTTCTGATCCCCTGTTAAAGGGACTATGCAGATGTTCCATGGCAAAGTAACATGCTCGGGGCCCCCTTTTGCCATGGGCCTGGTAGCAGCAGCCTCCCCTGCTTCTATTGTGTGTACTCCTTTGTAGGAGATAAAGCACCACCAGCCTTCACAGTGGCCTTGACACTCAGTGCCCTGCTCGCCCATTCCTAGAAAACTGATGAAATGTGGTGCCCTCTGCAGAATTCATTTCGTGTGGTATTGGAGAGCAGGGCTTTATGCTGCTGTGACCCCCTTTGGGTGGCATTTATTGCTTTCTGGGCTCAAAACCTGCACCCTGGTGTGGAAGCCTGTCCCTGATATAATGACCTACCTGCAGCATACAAAAGCTTACCTCAGTCCGCATGGGGACCAGAAGCCACAGTTCTTCCAGCTTGCTGCCAGTGCTCCTCTGGAGTTTGTCCTGCATCTTCTCCCAACACCCAGAGTTGGCACTGGATGAAGTAAGTTTGAGGCAGGCAATGGCCACATGAGGGGCCCAGTTTCCCCCCCCCCCCCCCCCCCTTGGGGTGCAGGAGCTTGGACTAGGTGAGTAATCTAGCTCATTACATGCTTTCTTCTTCTTTTTAAATAGAGAGGCATGCTACATTAGGATTTCCTTGGGATTAGTGGTTAAATGGGCCTAACACCTTGAGCTTACAACAGAGCCACTCATCCTTTCAGTGGGGAAAATTAGCATACCTATCTCTGCCATAGTATCACCAGTTCCTGTTTTAGGGTCACTAGAAAGTTAAGGAAATAGCAAAATAAAACAGAATATAAGCAACGGCAAATCTGAGGGGCCCTCAGACCACCTCCTTGAGGGCCAGGCTTTGCAGCTCTCCACATCAATATACAGGCATGATAATAAGAGCTCACACAAATTATTTTCACATAAAAATGTTTCACAAATAGATTTGCAAATGAATAATTGCTAAATAACCACAATCGGAGGATAATGGATCAGTGGAAATCCCTGCTGCCATCAAGTGATGAATGAGGAGAATGTGGAGACCTGCAAAACCTGGACTGTACTAACCCTTAGAGAAGGTGTAGGACCCCTTCTTTGAAGTGTATCCAAAGCCAGACTAGAGTACAAATCTCTTAAAGTGTAACAAAACCCAGGATTTTGACTTTTCCCCGGTTTTGTTCGCCCAGTAAAAATCACCCCTCCTCGTCCAATGATGCATGCACGGTCTCTCATCCAATCAGAGCACTTTTATCATGTTTATATCCTTCAGCAAAGGACTCTCTTTGACTTCAATGGGGAGCGAGAGTGGCTGCATGCCCAGCGACGCTCTTCCTCCTAAGCCTATCTGAATAGTTGAGGCGGGAGCGCACACATAGCCTGAGGATGTAGGGCATGCGACTTCTCTTGCAAAGCATGAGACATTGCACATGGACAAGGGAAAGGTGAGTGATTACCGGTTCCGCTTCTTACAGTGGGGCATCCCAGTACTGGTTGCCCCGAAGGAAGGCCAACAGGATCCCATGTCTGGCCACGCTGAGTTTTGTTTGAACCACTGGAATGTTGCAGCCCGCAGGACTATGAGACTCCTTTCACACATTCTCGTTTTGTTGCATTGGATTAGAAATACTTTATCATAATGAAAGTGGGGAAGAAGTGCTGCGCAGTGCAACACAGCCCATTGATGTCCATGGGCATTCCAAGTGTTGTGCTTTACCTGCACTGCGTTGAAAGGCCAGATACTCTCCACTTCCTCCTGGTCCATCATCGATGGTCTGTCATCATCACCGCTTCCTCCACAGGGGTTCTGTAGATGCCACTGCTCTTTCTACCGGGTCCCAATGCTGCACCTGCCTCTTCCAACTGTCAGCACTGCCACTTCAACCGCCAGGTTCCTGTGCCTCCTAAGCCAGGTCAAAATGCCACTACTTTCTCTTCTGAGATGATGCCACTTCCGCCACCAGGTCCATGTGGAACTGGATCCTACCCGGCAGAGAGGTGCCCTTGAGGGTTTAGGTCTGCTGTAATATCCCAGCACCTTAGTAATGATGCAGGACAGAAGGTTGGGTGAAGTTTTGGCTATTTGATTTTGACTAGTTCTCAGTATTTATTTCATCTGCCAATAAATGTTTTGTTTTACTGAAGCCCTGTTTCCTTTTCAGATTGATGAGGTTGAGGCATTATCTTCCATCTATGGAGATGATTGGTGTGTAATAGATGAAGCTGCAAGAATCTTCTGTATAAAGATCTCCGACTCATCAGAGCTGCCGGAATGGACACTGTGTCTGCAGGTAACTGGTTACTGGAGACCCTTCTAGGCCCTGGGCTGCAGCTCTCATTGTATCCCTAGTCATGGAGACTCTTCATTACTGCTGTGAATTTAACTCTGTACCATACGTACTGGTTGCAGAAGGGAAGAGCTGATTCATTCTAGTCCCTAAAGGAATTATTTTATTCCTTAGAAGTTTCAGCCTTCTCTGTAGCAAGTTTACTAAACCATATAGGGCTTATAGCTAAATAAGACCCATATGACAAAGTAGTACCCTGACCTGGTGATCCACAGAAGTAGTTAGTTGAAACAGAGATTGCAGGAATCTTGCAGCTTACAAGGGGACAAAAGATGACCTAAACCTTCTTGGCAACCCTAAGCCCCCCCTCCTTAAGACCCACAGTGAAGAGGTAATGATGTGGCAAACTTTAGAGTGAAAAAACGTGTGCTTTGAATTTTTTTACAGAACATCATCAATTGCACCAGCTTTCTGCAGTGTGCTCTGAATTTCATGTTCTTATGCTACTGCATCAGGATTTGTCTGTACTTACCTTTTCCTTGTTCTGCAAGTGGCAGTGGTCTACTGTCAGCAGTGTTTAGGGGAATTAAACCCTCCTTATTAACTCTGCAAGTTTAGGTAGTGTGGCACCTTACCATGGTCCCCATATACCCACCTCAATCCAAAATCTGACAGTGCCTGGCATCTTCAATCTGCAAACTATCCCTGTTTTTTTTTACTGTGCCCCACACAGCTTGCCTTTCCCCAGTCCAACGGCGCAGGCTCTCATCCAATCAAAGCCGCTTGCCGTACCTATGTCAATTGGCAAATGGTTCCGCCCTTCAGTAATGTGGAGTGAGTGCGCCTGCATCTTTGGCCTGTGCACGTGCTCCCTCCCCAGCCATTCGGATGGGCTGGGATGTAAACGCGCATACTGGATGTGGATGGATGGAGGATGTGGCCACTTGCGCTCCCCATTGCAGAATATCAGAGCTGTTTGCTGAATGACATAGCCACAGCAAATGCTCTGACTGGACAAGAGCCCACATATGCACTGTTGGCTCTGGAAAAGGTGAGCTGTTACAGACAAATTGGGCGGCTTCACACACATGGAGCATCCCTGCTTTAATTTATAAAACAAAAAAAAAATAAATAAAGCTGCAGCGCATTTAAAATTAAAGTATCATTGATAAGAATGCAAACTGCTGCAAGCATGTTAATGATCTGCTCCGGCAATCCACCGCTGCCGCCCTGTTGCTACACCCGGGAGGATGTACATATCCCACAATCCTCCTGGGTGCTTTATGTATATTTTGCACAGTGGTACAGGATTCAAAAAGCAAGTTAATGACCAGTGACCACTGACGTCACTGGCCAGTAGTCTGCAGCTTCCTATTGTTTATGAAAATGGAATCCGCTAGGAGAAGAAGCAGCACAGGTGACATTAGTAGTCTGTGTTGCAGTGGGAATATTTGAACATGCGGCAGGAAGATGAGTAAGTTCTCTTGGGTTTTTTATTTTAGACTTTTGGTCTGCATTAAATATCTGCTAGTGCGGAAGTGCCCTTAGACACAGATTAATGAGTTTACTGATTGAAGACGCTGAACCAGGCATATGTCATAGGGTACAAGTATACACTCGGTTTTACAGTGTGGGTCTTGTAAAATTGAGAAATTGAGATACCCAGCCCTAGAGATTTGTTTAGGTTGTTTCTAGATTTTTTCTTAGTACAGTCATATAAAGAGGAAGAATAAACATGTATGCAACATCAAAATACAGTATGAATGTCTACTTTTTATAGATTATAAAATGGCTGTTACTATGCCCTTTGTATATACAGTATGTATTCTAATTCTAATCTCCTTGTACTAGGTGATTCTGCCCCCAGAATACCCTGCTGCAGCACCACCTCTTTATCAGTTAAAGTAAGTGCCATGGACTTTCATTTCTAAATGTTAGATCAGGAAAAACAATGTTTATAGACCATAATTAGGATGCTGCCAGTCCCTATACTGTACATGGAGCCTGATTTACTAGCCGCCTCGCCTGTATTCGCAGCGATTCCTGCATTTACTAATCAAAGTGTACCAGGTTTGCCCAACCACGCCCTTGCATTTATCACTAGTTCAGCATTGCTGGACAAGGACCAGCGACTACCTGAGTAGCATGCCAGATCTTTCCAGCGAACCCCTTTAAAATAGGGTGACTGGTCGTTCATTGCATCAGATGGCAGCCAAAATGTTATGGTATATAAATACTGGTCTTTAAAGCAGAACAAAACTGGGAATTTGATTTTCCCAGGTTTTCTCTTTTCATCCTTCATGATGATCTACGAAGAGGAACTTAGGGGTCGTCATGAAGGATTTGTAGAAAAACTTACCGTTACCAGGCATTTTTTTTTTTCCGTCCTGGAGGGTTTTACAGTGTGAAACCCCGCAGAATGCCGCTATTCACTGACCTTTTCCTTGTTCCAACGGCGCATGCACGGGCTTTCGTCCAATGAGAGCCGTTTGCCGTAACTATGTCTTTCGGCAAACAGCTCTTATTGAATTTAATGGGGAGCGCACACTGCCACACCATTTAGATATGGGCAAGGAATGCAGGGGATGCGGGAGCACGCACTACCTATTGAAGTGCTGCTCTGAGTACTGTATAGGCAGTACTGTGTTAGCCAGGACCTCGGAGGAAAGAGATTTAGGGGTACTGATTACTGATAGCTGCAAGATGAGTGGACAGTGTAGCCAGGCAGTGGGAAAAGCAAGTAGGATGATTGGCTGCATAGCTTGAGGCATCACCAGTATGAAGAAGGAGGTTGTGATGCCGCTGTATAGAGCCCTGGTGAGGCCACATCTAGAATACTGTGTGCAGTTCTGGAGACCTTACCTGCAAAAAGATATTATTCAAATAGAACGGGTCCAAAGGCGGGCAACGAAAATGGTGGAAGGACTTAAACTTAAAACTCATCAGGAGAGACTTAAAGAACTTAATTTGTACAGTCTGGAGGAAAGAAGGGAGAGGGGGGACATGATTGAGACCTTTAAATATGCAAAAGGATTGAATAAGGTTCAGGAGAGAAGTGTTTTTAAGAAGAAGCTTAATGATAGAACAAGGGGGCACAACCTGAAGCTAGTCGGGGGGAAGATCAGGAGCAATGTTAGAAAATATTATTTTACAGAAAGAGTAGTAGATGCTTGGAACAAACTTCCAGCAGAGGTAGTGGAAAAATCAACAGTCACTGAATGTAAACATGCCTGGGATAAGCACACATCTATCCTAAGATAAAGAGTACATACAGTTACATAAGGGCAGACTATATGGAGCGTATGGTCTCCTTCAACCTTCTATGTTTCTATTGAAAACAATAAGATCCATTTACCAAGTGACATGATCATGACAGGCAGCTCTCACTGGACGAGAGCCCGCACATGCGCTGTTAAGACAAGGCAGAGGTGAGGGAATAGCGCCGTTATGGGGGATTTCATACAGGGGGAAAGCCAGAGGCCGGCCCTGGAATCTGGCCGTTGGTGGGTTTTGTTCTATTTTAAATATTTATTTACATCACAATCAGTGTTTTTTTCTTGTTTAACAAAACATTTTTATCTAATATTTTCTGTAAAAAAATATTGATCCCCCATGAATGTGTTAGGAATATTGATGTACAGCAGCAATGTGAAATGCATAAATATGTAAAGATTGTTGTGTTTCAGTGCACCATGGCTAAGGGGTGAAGATCGGCTGACATTATCAAATCATCTTGAAGAAATATACGTGTGAGTACCAAGCACTTGTGCATTTGTTTATAACACTTTATTACATCTGTCTATTTTTGCTCACACTTTGCAGTGTGTTATACTGCACAAAAGTCTACCTAAATCACAGATAACTGTGCAGGATGCGTAGAGTTGGGATGCAGCGGCTGAGGGATTGAGGAAGAGATGGCTGTGTACATATTAGAAGAAAAACTTCAAGTGGACTAAAAGTGGCCCCTGGAATCCTGATTCCCCCTCCCCCAGAACATGCCCAGCCAGCAGTGGTGTCACTCACATCCTTATCGGTCTGTAAGGCTGCGCGGCGATCTTGTGTGCAGCTAGGATTCCATTAAGCTTCCCCAGCTGCACATTTAATTTTAGTAGCCAGAGAAGCTGATTGGAAGAGAGCCACTCCTGTGCTGTGGGCTAGTGCAAAAAAGTAAGGAAAGCGGTTAAATGGCAGAGCGGGGCATCCCAGATAGGTGCAAGTTCTACAGGGTTTATCAGGGATTGGAAAGTGCTAGTGAATGAAAGATGCCATCCCTGACAGCCAGCGTGGGGAAAGCAGGCTCGATTAAAGTGGAACAAAACCCTGCTTTGTGGGCCCTGGAATCTATCCCTAATTTAGGATGCCCCGCTGTGTGACCACCGCCCCCCCCCCCCCCCTTGGCTCGCAGCATACCTTCTTGGCTCTCTTGTTGCTGTAAACCCCGCTGGCCGCATCCCCTGCAGTAATTGCTGAAACTGAGCTATTGGCCGAGCATAACATATACATGGCAAACTTCAGTTTTTTTGTTCCCTTTTATAGTGGCCCCACACCCATTTTCTACACAATAGGTGTGGGTCTCTTGGTTGGGGGTAGCCAATTTGCTGGAGCCCCCGGGGCATAGACCCTCTCAACCCTTACCTGAACCACGAGCCCTCGGCAAAATAGGAATGTTTTTGAATGGATTGACTGACAACTGTTACATAGGCCGGGGTCGCTTCCTCATTCTCGCCGGCCCACATGACCGATAGGAGCCAATCGCTGGCTCACTGGTGAATCAGTATCAAGGTATAGGTAAGGCTTGTGGGGATCTATGCGTGAGGGGGCTGTTTACTTGCAAGCAAATTTTTTTGTGAACCAGCAGACCTCATTAACTTCTAACTATCCTAGTAAAAATGAAGGGAAGAAAAACCTTTGCAGATGCCACTTCAATAGCAATGACCTCTCTAGTCATAGGTAAACTTCTAAATGTCACTGCAAACAAAATGTGGGGATCTGGCACGCAGACTGAGGATGTTTATGGGCAGGAGAGGGCGAAACTGTGAGTTAATTTTCTCACTTCCTCTCTGGTCGTGCAAAATTGATGGGGGAATACCTCTGTGTTACATGCTTAAAGTGTACCTCTAACCAGATGTAGGAAGTGTAAGTTGTCACCTTTGATCCCCAGCCCAGTGCCCCAAAACAGACTGTGTTTCTTTTGTTTTACTAAAGCCTTTGCCTGATATTTATAAAAGCATTAACTGGAAGCAGTATGATGCTGAATGGCCCCCATATGCTAATTTATTCAGTTTCAAGGTACTGCTACATAATGGCAGTTGAGCTTGTAGTGCTTTTAGATTTAATTAACTTATAGCTGATAACATATCATGTCTGGATGGCACCAGGGGGTGCTGCTGCACGGCCAGGAAGCAATGTGGCCGACTTTTCCAATAGCAGACTTTATCTAGTTTCTGTTTTTGTGAATATTGGGAAAAGGTTTTAGTAAAATAAAGAAACAGGCTGTTTCGAGGCCCTGGGCTGGGGATAGGATCACTTTAAAGTGGACCAACACCGAGAGGTGATCGGCCCGGAAATCTATAAGATTCCCGGGCCGATCACCTCCCACCCCGCGGGACATCCGAGATCAGGATGTCCCGCGGGGTGAAACCCCCCAAAAAACCCCCAAACACCTTACCTGATCTTCGGCGCCGGCCGCCGCCGCCTCCCTCGCGCCCCTGTAGGCGTGCTCGCGCCCGCGCCGGCCGACTGCGAATGGCCGGCGGGGGCGCGCGCGCGCCGAAAGTGACGCGAGGGAGGCGGCGGCGGCGGCAGCCGCTTGGACGTTCCTGATCCCCGCCTGGACGTTGGCGGGGATTGGACCGTCCAGTCACGTGGGAGCGGGGACAGGTAAGATTTTGGGGCTTTCTGGGGGGTTTCACACAGCGGGGCACCCCCGATCGGGGTGCCCCGCCGAAGTGGACCAAAACCCAGGATAGTCAAAATCCTGGGTGTTGGTCCACTTTAAATTGTTTATAGTTTACCTGTTTTTTAGGTTTTAAAACATTTTCTTGTTTTTTTAAATGCTGCAGTTTTAATGCTTATTATCTGTATGATGTATACTGTATGATAAATGTATGATAAATGTCCTCTTTGGTGATTACAGGCAAAATCTAGGTGACAACATCCTCTACCAATGGGTGGAGAAGATTAGAGAACTCCTGGTAGAAAAATCCAAGACTTCAGCTCCAGGTTGTATATATTGTAAATCATCATAATTTCATATTCAACACATTTTTAAAACCGTGCCTCAAGCTTCATTGGTGCAGGGTTGCCAGAACTGGTTCACAGAGACCATAACCCTCAGCTGCCCATGAGCTCTGTCTGATAGGGAATCCGGAAACAAAGGTGCTGTATGCCACCTCAACACACATAGAGGGACAAACGGTTATGTGTGGAACCAGGCACTAAATACACTGCTGATATAGATGCCAAACACACACTACTTTATTTAGCAAATTGAACATGTACCCTGACATACAAAACTGTACAAATTCCCAAACTACATGATATAAAAAGCACAACGTTGTGACAAAGAAGCTAAAAAATGGGGGCCCCCATTCACCTATGTGTCCACACTCATCCACACTGTTAATCTGAGTTGCCTGGCCAGGAATTTAACCATTTCGCTCTGCTCAATGGAGCTTTGTCAAGGTCCACCCGGGCGAAGCTCTGGAGGGCGGAGCGAAATGTGCGTCCGTGGACGGTCAGCCCTAATCACACCCACGTCCCCTCTCTACACACTGACACTAGCTGGCAGCCTTGTTCACTGAAGCTCGACATGCGGTGCCCTCATTGATGACGATATAGAGCCCGTGACATTGTGCAGCCTCGAGCTAAGTATTACTTTTATTGATGGCACTTTGACGGGCCAAGGCCTGAGATCGGGTATAAGTTGCCTTGAGGTCATTTAGCACTACTGGAATATACAGCATAGAGACTGTGGGCTAACTTATATGGGACTGCTGCTTTCCCCTGCACTTTTAAGCACTTTAAAGCATGCTAATGATTTATGAACTTGGTAAGCCTGTGAAGCTGCGGTTATTGGACAGATTTGGCATCTCCAGGCAACTCAGATTAACAGTGTGGATGAGTGTGGACCGTTTTTTATGCCAGGGTACATGTGCAATTTGTTCAATAAAGTACTGTTTGGCATCTATATTGGCATCTATGTCTTTAGTGCCTGGTCCCACACATAAACGTTTGTCCCTCTGTGTGTGTTGAGCTAATAACTAGGTTAGTGGGACGCTGGTGGATGGTTACACGGCAGTGCACAGGACGGTTACAAATAGGGATCTCTCCGTCTTTTATTGTATTTGTGCTGTATGCCAACTTTAGGAGAGCTGCAGCACCGTTAGCATCCTATTAGATGAGGTGCAGCTGCCGCAAGTGTGTGCAGCTGTTTCTGGATCAGACAAAGGAATTCAAAACAAAATAAGTATGACGGGATTGGTTAGTGGCTCTGCAGACTATAAACCATCCTGGCACAGACCAAGTAAACTAAAGCAGACCTACTCCCTAGAATGAATGAATATTTGTCAAACAGACTCCTCCTCTTTTAACACATTGATAGCCTGCTCTCGATAACAATCTTCTAGAGAACACTTAGTTACACTGGTACTGTATGCATACCATTCGATTTCGTTTGATTGCAGCAGGTTCAGACTTTACATGAATTGGCAAAAAAAGACATGCCTTCGCCAAGGCTACCAGGCTGCACATGGAGCATAGTGCCTGGAGGCCCCCCGCCATGCCATGACACCAGCCCCTATGCCCTTGGACACAGGTCTGGTGCTTTGCCCTGATCAGCGGGAGTGCGGCAAACCAGGCAGAGGGTATTGGCAAGTCAACCACTGCCATGCCGGCAAGTAACTTCCCCTTACCCTTTGAACTAGCATAGGGGTCCCTGGGACCCTATTCACTTCAAAAGTAGAAAAAAATTGTAAACACAACACAAAAGAAAAAATGTACATTAAACTATACTTTCCTCCACTGTGCAGCATCTTTGAGGTGCTCCATTGGCTTGTCTTCCACCAGAAGAAGTGCTCTGCTGGCATTTTGCCTTTCAGGAAGACAAAGGTACCCATCCCCTACAGTCATTGTATAGCTTGGAGGTGAGGGGAAGTTCCCCGTGGAAGCAATTGCGTGGGTATGAATGACCCTCACTGCAAGGGGAGCGCCCATTTCCTGGCTGGATGTGAGCCTGTAAGAGGGACTTTTACCCCATCCTGAAGTCCAGATAACCACAGAACTTTGATAGCTTCAGTCAGTAGGAGCGGAGCCAATGGAGGACCCTGGAGTCGCCAGAAGAGGACATAGCTTGGTTCTGGATGAAGACAGCAGAAATGAGTTTATTAAAGGACATATGTGTGTTTTTTATATTACCTTTTTTCTTCCAATCCATTCCAGACCCTCCTTACACTTGGGATTACCTCCTTGCCGATTGGATGTGACTGCAAGACAAAAAAGGCTTCGCCCCCTCCCGGCCCCATAAGTAGCAGCTGCCTCCTAATCAAGATCAGTTTCTTTCTTGCAGTTGCAAGTGACTGTGAAGGTTGTTCAGGATTAGCTCTCAAGGAATGGCAGCAAGCGGGGGAAGGCACCCTGTCGGCTTCCTGCGTAGCCTTATTTCCACAGATCCCCTAGACCCGATTATGCCTCCCACAGCGTCTGGCTGGTTTGGGGTTCGTGAGGTAAGGTGGAAGCGCCAGGGTCTTGGGGCGCTTACAGAGCTCTTGCGCTCTGGGCTGCAGGCTTCTTGGAAAGCATGTCAGCCGCAGGTTTTATTCTGGTGTACCTGCTGAGGAAAGTTTTTATTTTTATTTCAACCCACCCTTCTTCCTGGTCAGGTTAGGTTTTTTTCTTTAAAAAAAGAGAAAAATAAAAGAAAAAGAAAAACTTTGCGCCTTTAAGGGGCGTGGTCTGTCGTCACGCAGGGGGAAGCACAAGGCCGTTTTTTTCTTGTTGTGTCTCTCCAGCTGGAGGGAGGTTGTATCCTAGACTCCCCTGCAAAGTTACCTCGCTATGGAGGTAGGTGCACAGCAGACCCGGGTGGGGCAGTGTGGCTGCTGTAGAGTGTTGGCGGTGGCGGCCATCACGGCCAGGCCACTATCCAGGGGGACCCAGGTTCTTCTGAGCCTAGAAGGGCTCTCTTGCTGGGCAGTGTGGCCGCTGCAACGTGCAGCGGCCATCGCGGGCCAGGCCGCTATCCAGGGGGAACCCAGGTACTTCTGAGCCAAGAAGGGCTCTCTTGCTGGGCAGTGTGGCCGCTGCAACATGCGGCTGCGACGGTGGCGGCGGCCATTGCGGGCCAGGCCGCTGTCCATTCCTGGGGACCCAAGCGCTTCTGAGCCTAGAGGGGCTCATAGCAGGGCATTGCGCGGTCCCGCTGTCTTTTTCATTTAAAGTGGACCAACACCCAGGATTTTGACTATCCTGGGTCTTGGTCCACTTCGGTGGGGCACCCCCGATCGGGGTGCCCCGCTGTGTGAAACCCCCCCCGAACCCCAAGAAAAATTCACCTCTCCCCGCTCCCAGCGCCGACGGACAAGCCGCGGACAAGCGGCTCCTCCGCCGCCGCCTCCCGCGCGTCACTCTTGACGCGCGCGTGCCCGCGCCGGCCATTAACAGACGGCCGGCGCGGGCACGCGCACGTCTAGAGGGGCGCAAGGGAGGCGGCGGCGGCGGCCGGCCGAAGATAAGGTAAGGAGTTTGGGGTGTTTGAGGGGGGTTTCACCCCGCGGGACATCCCGATCTCGAATGTCCCGCGGGGAGGGAGGTGATCGGCCCGGGAATCTTATAGATTCCCGGGCCGATCACCTGTGGGTGTTGGTCCACTTTAAGATCCAGCTAACGTTTTAAAAGGCCAGTGGATAGCTTTAGGATTCAGTTAAGCAGCATAATACATTTCAGTATTTAGACATACTTTCTGGTTTTCTTTGCCTAGGCTGTTGTGTGAAGGGCTGCTGTGGTAAGTGGACATTTTTATCATTTTTATTATTAGTATTATTATTTAATGTATTATTAATCATATTTCCAAGATATCTTTATATCTATTTTTTATAAATATTTTGCTTAGATTATTTCTATTAGATTATATTTATTTTATTTTATTAAATGTTTATATTAAAAATGTATGGACTAAAGGGGAAAGACTTTTCTTTTTTTAATAGGATTCTTTCTCCTGTTTATTTTTAGATATTGGGAAGAAGGATAAGAAGGGTTGTGGTTCCTCCCAGTCCCCTTGAGATTGGTTTAGGCTTAGGGCCTTAGGTCTTTTTGCCAATTTAAAAAAAAAAAAAAAAAAAAAAAAACACCATGAGGGAGGCATCAGGGGATAGTGATTCAGGCATCTCACTTAAGCAAGGCGGGCTCTGCCCCTTATGTAAGCAGGATCCCCTGGGTAGCTTCAGCACGGTTTGTTCCGCTTGCGCCATGAGAATTGGTTTAGACCATAATTGAGTGGCGGCTCAGGTTTCTAGCCCAGCTGTTGCTGCAGGGAGTGTGACGGCTCAACCATCCCTTACATCCCCTGGAGAGGGGGAAGGCAGCGAGGCGCAGGCGAGTGTGGCGCACAGGTTGGATAACTTAGAGAAACAGTTATCCTTGGTCATTCCTAGGAAAGCCACCTATTAGAGGAGGCATTTGGAGCCTGTTTCTGAGGAAAGAGATTTATTCGCCTCTTTTGGGTCTAAGGAGGAGGAAGAGTATATAGACGGGCAGCTCTCAGAGGGCGAGTTACGCTCTGGTGAGGAGGATAGTTTTTCTATTTTATTCTCTTCTGATGAGGATCCCCTTATCTCAGATGAAACAGAGTGTTTGCTTTCATCGGTTTTTGAAACTTTGAATATTACCCCTCCTGAGGTGGCAAAAAGAGGGAAGGACGACCTGCTTAAGCCAGTAAGGCAAAGGCAGGTGTTCCCAGAACAGCCGCATTTTTCCAAGATGGTGTTAAAGGAGTGGGAAAATCCTAAGCTACCGGCTGTTCCCAGGATCCTAGACGCTAGGTATCTCTTTCCTGCGGATATGATTAAGCTTTTGGTCTCCACCCGAGGTGGATTCTCCAGTATCAGGCTTGTCTAATACTTCTATCATGCCGTCTGCTACTATGGGTCCCTAAGAGATCCCACAGAGACGAATGGATCATTTGGCTTGTCATGCTTTTGCTATGGTAGGTTCCTTTTTGCGCACTGTTTGTGCCACGGCTATTGTGTCTTTGGCTTCAAGGAAGAAGGTGAAGAAAAATCGGGCCAGGGCTAGGTCTCACAGGCATATTTATGAGTCCAAGGATTTTAAGGCTTATTTCTACTTTAATTCTTTCACTATCACTGCTATGGATGATGCGGTCAGGCTAGCTGCTAGAACTTCGGCTCTTCTTGTTGCCTTGTGCCGTTCCTTATGGCTGAGACAATGGTCGGCAGATGCCGCCGCTAAGAAAGCTCTTACGGATCTTCCTTTTTTAGGGGGCAGACTCTTTGGAGGGTGGCTGGACCGTATGGTCAAGGATGGCAAACTTCCTCAGAGGAAGAGGGCGATTCGGCCTTTTCAGAGGCCTTCATCATATCAGCCCTTTCGGAGTGGCAGAGGTGCCTTCCTTTCATGCTAGAGATTTTTGGGGCAGAGGCAGAGCTCGTAATTATTATTATTATTATTGTTTATTTATATAGCGCCATCATCTTCCGTAGCGCTTTACAAAGTAGTAATTACAGACAGGGTAGATACATATACAACACAACATACGATACATATACCATTTCAAATGCAGTTTTACAGAGTTGACAATGGATATTCTGAGTACAAGATACAGTAGGGGAGAGAGCCCTGCCCTTGCGAGCTTACAGTCTAAAGGAAGAGGGGTGAAGACGAGGGGGAGGGATCACAAACAGTCAGTATTGAGCTTTGTGGCATGTGCTCTTTAGAAGATTGGTTAGGCCAGATTATATGCTTGTCTGAATAAGTGTGTTTTAAGGGCGCCTTTGAAGGTTTTGAGGGTTGTGGAGTGGCGGATTGGGTGTTGGAGGGCATTCCAGAAGATTGAAGTTGCACGTGAGAAGTCCTGGAGGCGGGCGTGAGAGGAGGTGACCAGGGTGGAGGACAGGAGAAGGTCGGCAGAAGAGCGGAGGCTGCGTCTAGGTTGATACTGTTGGATTAGAGATGAGATGTAGGGAGGGGCCTGGTTGGAGAGAGCCTTGTATGTGAGAGTTAGAGTTTTGAACAGGATTCGCTGTGGGACTGGCAGCCAGTGTAGGGATTGGCAGAGAGGCGCAGAACTGGAGGAGCGAGAGGAGAGATGGATGAGGCGAGCAGCAGAGTTCAGGATAGATTGGAGGGGTGACAGTCTGTTAGTTGGTAGGCCACAAAGAAGGATGTTGCAGTAATCCAGACGGGATATGACCAGGGCATGCACTAGCATTTTAGTGGTGTCAGGTGAGAGGAAAGGACGGATGCGGGAGATGTTTTTAAGTTGGAGGCGACAGGAGGTGGCCAGGGAGTGAATATGTGGTTTGAAAGAGAGGGCAGAGTCCAGAATGACTCCCAGGCACCGAGCTTGGGGAGTTGCTGCTGTTGTGTAATTGTTGACAGAAATAGACGTGTTAGAGAGGGGAGGGGAGTTAGAGGGTGGGAAAATGACCAGCTCAGTCTTGTCCATGTTTAGCTTGAGGTAGCGAGATGACATGAATGAAGAAATAGCTGAGAGGCAGTTGGGGAGACGAGAAAGTAGAGAGGAGAGATTGGGGCCTGAGAGATATATCTGAGTGTCATCCGCATAGAAGTGGTATTGGAAGCCTAATGAAGTTATAAGTTTGCCAAGGCCATGGGTGTAGACTGAGAAAAGTAGGGGGCCTAGGACAGAACCTTGTGGCACACCAACAGAAAGGGAACGTGAGGATGAGACCGTGTTAGAATAGAATACACTGAATGATCTATCAGAGAGGTAAGAGTTGAGCCAAGAGAGCGCAAGCCCTTGAACCCCAAGAGAGGAGAGAATATCAATAAGCAGAGAGTGGTCGACAGTATCAAAGGCTGAGGAGAGGTAAAGAAGGATAAGGATGGAGTAGTGACCTTTGCTTTTGGCAGTGAGCAGATCATTGGTGACTTTGGTGAGGGCAGTTTCAGTGGCGTGGTTACGGCGGAATCCTGATTGTAAGGGGTCAAATAAATTGTTGGTGGATAAGTATTGTGACAGTTCTGAGTGGACATGTTGTTCAAGAAGTTTGGAGGAGAAAGGGAGCAGTGAGATAGGGCGGTAGCTGGAGAGGGCAGAGGGGTCGAGAGAGGGTTTCTTGAGTATCGGAGTAATAACAGCATGTTTGTAGGAAGAAGGAAAGGTGCCAGTGGAGAGAGAAAGGTTGAATATGCAGGTTAAGGCTGGAGTGAGGGATGGAGACAGTTGAAGAATAAGGTGGGATGGAATAGGATCGAGGGAGCAGGTAGTCAGGTGGGCCCTAGATATGAGAGAGGTTAGTCCAGGCTCAGTTATTGGAGTGAAGAAAGTAAGAGAGTAAGGCAGGGGGATTGTTTGAATTGGTGAGGGATTCTGAGGGTCAAAGCCAAGTCGAATGTTGTCAATTTTTCCTTTGAAGAATGTCGAAAATTCTTCTGCTGTTATTTGGGAGGTAATAGGACAAGGGTGGCCTGGAGAAGTAGGCCCGAGCCTCCAGCCAAGCCCACTCCAGCATGAGGGGGCGCCCTCACCCGAGCGGGTGGGGGATGGCTCTTGCAATTTGCTCCTATCTGGAGACGCAACGTGGCTGTAAGGCGCCGGACACCCTTCTCTCTTAAGCCAGGTAATCCCCAATCTCCACCGCCTCTTCTGCCTTTAGACAAGTCCCCGCTCGCAGGAGACGCGGATTATGCCTCTCCAGACTCGGTTACCCCCAGGACGTAGTTGGCGCAAAGATTACCGGCTTAAGGTGGAGACGGATGAACGGCGGGGTATCCCGAATGTGGATGCCGGGATGTAGATAGGATTTCAGGTGGAGAAGCAATCAGAAAGGTCCAGAAACAAGCCGAGGTCAAGCCGAGTGGTCACAGAGCGCGGTATCCAAGGGGTCAAGCGAAGAATAGTCAAAACGAGCCGAGGTCAAACCAGGTGAGCACCAAAACGCGGTAACAGAGGGATCAGGCACAAGCAGAGTCAGGACAGGCAAAAGGTCAGGGCAGGCAGCAGACAAGGATGGTCAGAGACGAAGCCGAGTAGAAACTATAAACGCAGACTAGAAAGCACACCCTATTAACCAGAGGCTATAACGGGCACTGGACAATGGGGCAGCAGGGTAATAAAGGGAAGACTGGCCTATGGGGGGGGGGGAAAGGAAAGGAGAGGGAAATGTAGTGATTGGTGCAACTAACCCAATGGGAGCGGTCCCAGGAACTGGACCTTCCCAGGCCAGACGGGTTATCCAGTCCCTGGGCCCGTCTCCCACCAGGACAGCAATTACACTTAATTAACAACTCGCCCCCGGCGGATGTGCTGGGAGCAGCGCCGCCTGGGGGCATATACAGAACGTGCTCGCGCGCACGAGCACGTGAATGGCTGGGCGCGCTCCCGGCCGGGAGAAGCACAGCCGCGCCAGCCTGTGGTTCCCTGGGGCTCGGCTGCCCCCGCCGCACAGCCCGCAGCGAGGCCGCCGCGCCATGCCGGCCTCAGAGTGGCGCCAAGGACCAGCAGCAGGACGGGGCCGCGACTCGCCGGAGGACATTACCCCCCCCCTGAAGAGGGGCCACCGGACCCTCCAAGCTGGGTTTCTGAGGATTCTCCCTATGGAATTTTCTCACCAATCTCTGCGCATGAACCTCCCTAGCCGGAACCCATGACCTTTCCTCAGGACCGTAACCCTTCCAATCAATCAAATACTGAAGGGAATTTCGAAAAAAGCGAGAATCCAAAACTCGAGCAACCTCAAATTCCTGTTGCCCGTCAACTAGAATGGGATCCGGAAGATTATCAGGTTCAAAGTTCCTGGCAGGTTTCAAAAGGGAGACGTGGAATGAGTTACAAATCCTCATAGAAGGCGGGAGATCCAGGCGATAGGTAACCCGATTGATTCTCTGCAGTATGGGGAAGGGACCAATAAATCTCGGACCCAACTTGGCAGTAAGGCCAGATTTTTGGTCGAAAGCCAAACCAAATCGCCGCCCAAATAATCAGCATTATTATATCGCCTACGATCAGCAACATTTTTTTGTTGGAGCACAGCCTTAGACAGGTGTTGCTGAATCTTATCCCATAACTTCGGCCACTGGGACATCCATTCATCAAGAGAAGGCAGTCTAGAAGGCTGGTCCGACAAGGCCGAAAATTTCAAATCTTTTCCATAAACACAACGAAACGGAGATATCCCGGTGGAGGAATGTGTGGCATTATTAAGGGCAAATTCAGCAAACGGAAGAAACAACACCCAATCCGTCTGGACATCAGAAATGAAACAGCGTAAATATTGCTCCAGGGATTGGTTCGTTCTCTCCGTTTGCCCATTGGACTGAGGATGAAACGCAGATGATAGGGAGACAGTGAACCCCAACTTGGCACAAAAAGCCCTCCAAAAACGGGAAACAAACTGGACCCCCCTATCAGACACAACATCCTCCGGGATACCATGGATTTTAAATATGTGTGTCATAAAAAGTTGGGCCAGGACCTGAGCTGTAGGTAGCTTTTTTAATGGAATAAAGTGAGCCATCTTACTAAACCGATCTACCACCACCCAGATGACAGTGTACCCTTGGGAAGGTGGAAGATCGGTGATAAAATCCATGGCCAGATGGGTCCAGGGGCGGGAGGGAATGGGCAATGGAAGTAAAGAACCCTCAGGAGAGTGTCTTAATGATTTACTCCGGGCACAAATTTTACAGGCTCGCACGTACTCTTGTGCGTCTTTTCTAAGAGACGGCCACCAGACTTGGCGAGACAGCAAGGAGATGTTTTTTTTTTACACCAGGATGACCCGCCGTCTTAGAGTCATGGAACTGATGTAAAACCGCAGCCCGATAGGCAGCGGGCACAAATTGGGCATAACTGGGTTTTTCGGGCGGAGCTTCAGACTGGAACTGGGTTAAATCAGGAAGCTCTGGCTGGATAGCAGCTACTACCAAAGCCTGGGGCAAAATGGGCAAATTTTTCCCTTCGGGTACAGTAGAAGAAGAAAAACTACGTGACAAGGCATCAGCCTTCACATTCTTGGACCCCGGTTTGTAAGTAATGGAAAAATTGAACCGAGAGAAAAACAGAGACCAGCGAGCCTGCCTTGGAGTCAGTCTTTTAGCAGATTGAATATACTCTAAATTCTTACGATCAGTAAAGACAGTAATGGGAAATTGTGCCCCTTCCAGCCAGTGTCTCCATTCTTGAAATGCCAATTTAACTGCCAATAGTTCTCGATTCCCAATATCGTAATTTCTCTCGGCAGAGGTAAATTTTTTGGAGAAGAAGGCACAGGGATGAAGGCGCTCAGGAGAACCGCTATATTGCGAAAGCACAGCTCCTACACAGAGTTCGGAGGCATCAACTTCCACAATAAAGGGTAATTGGCAGTCCGGGTGCACTAACACAGGGGCGGAACTAAAAACTTCTTTTAATTCCCTGAAAGCTAAGACGGATTGTTCTGGCCAGACAGCAGGATACCCCCCTTTCTTAGTGAGGTTGGTGAGGGGGGCTACCAGGGTGGAAACATTTTTAATGAATCTTCTATAGAAGTTGGCGAACCCCAAAAATCTCTGTAAACCCTTTAGATCTTTAGGTTGTTCCCACTCTAGTACCGCTTTAACCTTGGACTGATCCATGGAAAGGCCGGTATTAGAAATGATGTAACCCAAGAAGGGAACTTCAGTAACCTCAAATTGACATTTTTTCAGTTTGGCAAATAAATGATTCTCCCTGAGCTTCTGTAAAACCAGACGAACATGTTTACGATGTTCTGATAGCGAGGAGGAAAAAATCAGAATATCATCCAAGTAAACTACAACAAAACGGCCCAGGTATTCTCTAAAGATCTCGTTCACAAAATCCTGAAAGGCTGCGGGAGCATTACACAAGCCAAATGGCATCACCAGGTACTCATAATGCCCCTCGTGGGTATTAAAAGCTGTTTTCCATTCATCTCCTTGCCGAATCCTAATAAGATTATAAGCCCCGCGGAGATCTAATTTGGAAAACACTTGGGCCCCAACCACCTGAGTAAACAGCCCATCAATTAAAGGCAGGGGATACTTGTTTTTAACCGTTATTTTGTTCAAACCCCGGTAATCGATACAGGGCCGGAGTCCCTCATCTTTTTTCTCGACAAAGAAAAACCCTGCTCCTGCCAGAGAAGAGGAAGCCCGTATAAAACCCTTCTTTAGGTTTTCTGCGATATACTCCCGCATAGCAAGATTTTCGGCTCGTGTTAAATTGAAGATTTTCCCCCTAGGCGGCATAGTACCCGGGAGAAGCTCGATGGGGCAATCCCAAGGTCTATGGAGGGGAAGTTTATCAGCCGCTTTTTCAGAGAATACATCAGAAAAATCTAGATATGGGCTAGGCACTTCTTCAGGGGATAGTTGAGTGGCTCGCACTGGAAGTTCCAGACAGGAATGAAAGCACTGAGGACCCCATTTAACAATTTGCTTAGTTACCCAATCGATTTGGGGATTATGTTTCTGTAGCCAAGGTAACCCAAGGACTAGAGGGGTAGAAGGCATTTTTAGAACTAAAAGGGAAATTAATTCAGAATGCCCCGCTCCCACCCTAAGCAAGACTGGTGGGGTTTTATATTGAACGAGCCCCCCCGCAATTGGTGTGTCATCAATGGCAGAGACCCGAATGGCTACAGGAAGGGACTAGAGCGGATTCCTAGGCTTTGAGCTAAATCAAAGTCAAGGAAGTTCCCAGCTGCACCACAGTCTAAGAGAGCTTCCAGATTAATACATTCTAGGTCGTTTTACCTGGACCGGAATCATAAATGGAGACAATACACGAGGAGATACCTTATAGCCTAGGTGGGTCCCCTCGATTCCCCCTAGGCTCTGAAGTTTCCCGACGGCTTCTTGGGGCAGGCTCTGACCATGTGACCTATTCCGCCACAGTAAAGGCAGAGACCTTCTGACAAGCGTCGACGTCTCTCAGCTTCAGTGAGCCTGGTAGCGCCCAGCTGCATGGGCTCCTCAGAGGAAGGCAAGGCTGGGACTTCGGCTCTCAAGCTGGAGTCGGGATGTGAACCTTTTTCCAGGCGTCTCTCCCGCAGACGTCGGTCAATGCGAATGGCCAAATGCATAGTTTCGTCTGAGGAACTGGATAGTTCACTAGAATGTCCTTAATGGAGTCAGACAAGCCTAGCCTGAACTGACCGCATAGCGCTGGATCGTTCCAACATGAATCGACCGCCCATCGTCGAAACTCCGAACAGTATTCCTCGGCTGGCCGACGTCCTTGGCGTAAGGTGCGAAGCTTTGCGTCTGCTGTGGCCCCTCTGTCAGGATCATCATATAAAATCTCCATAGCTGAGAAGAAACTATCCACAGAAAGACGTGCCGGATCCTGGGGCGACAGATTGAAGGCCCATGACTGTGGATCCCCTTGGAGGAGGGAAATGACGAGACCCACGCGCTGCTCCTGAGACCCGGATGAGGCTGGTCGAAGATGAAAGTAGAGCTTGCACGAATCCCGAAAATTGGCAAATTTGGCTCTGTCTCCAGAGAACTTATCTGGAAGTGGAATTTTGGGTTCCACTGGTGAGGCGGCCGAAGCCCCTTGAGGGCTGGTGTTGATAGGAGCTGGACGGTACTCCTGGGCCGCCACGCGATGGGCTAGGTGCTCAACGGCCGCGGTTAAGGCCTGCACCTGCTCAAATATCTGGTCCATTCTTTATGGCCCGTTATACTGTAAGGCGCCGGACACCCTTCTCTCTTAAGCCAGGTAATCCCCAATCTCCACCGCCTCTTCTGCCTTTAGACAAGTCCCCGCTCGCAGGAGACGCGGATTATGCCTCTCCAGACTCAGGACTTAGTTGGCGCAAAGATTACCGGCTTAAGGTGGAGACGGATGAACGGCGGGGTATCCCGAATGTGGATGCCGGGATGTAGATAGGATTTCAGGTGGAGAAGCAATCAGAAAGGTCCAGAAACAAGCCGAGGTCAAGCCGAGTGGTCACAGAGCGCGGTATCCAAGGGGTCAAGCGAAGAATAGTCAAAACGAGCCGAGGTCAAACCAGGTGAGCACCAAAACGCGGTAACAGAGGGATCAGGCACAAGCGGAGTCAGGACAGGCAAAAGGTCAGGGCGGGCAGCAGACAAGGATGGTCAGAGACGAAGCCGAGTAGAAACTATAAACGCAGACTAGAAAGCACACCCTATTAACCAGAGGCTATAACGGGCACTGGACAATGGGGCAGCAGGGTAATAAAGGGAAGACTGGCCTATGGGAAGGGGGGAAAGGAAAGGAGAGGGAAGTGTAGTGATTGGTGCAACTAACCCAATGGGAGCGGTCCCAGGAACTGGACCTGCCCAGGCCAGACGGGTTATCCAGTCCCTGGGCCCGTCTCCCACCAGGACAGCAATTACACTTAATTAACAACTCGCCCCCGGCGGATGCGCTGGGAGCAGCGCCGCCTGGGGGCATATACACGTGAGCACGTGAATGGCTGGGCGCGCTCCCGGCCGGGAGAAGCACAGCCGCGCCAGCCTGTGGTTCCCTGGGGCCGCCTGCCCCCGCCGCACAGCCCGCAGCGAGGCCGCCGCACCCCGCCGCCGCCATGCCGGCCTCAGAGTGGCGCCGAGGACCAGCAGCAGGACGGGGCCGCGACTCGCCAGAGGACGCGCCGCGGGACCGAGGCCGAAAAGAAGGTAAGATTCTTAAAGTGGCGGATCTTTGGATCCAAGAGGTGGTGTCATCAGGCTACAAGATAGAGTTTGCAGCCAGACCGCCCGCAAGGTTCCTTTTGTGTGGGGCATCCCGGAACCAGGTAAAGGCAGATGCCCTGAGAGCCTCTGTTCAGCATCTACTTCAAAAAGGGGTAATTTGTCAGGTACCCTTTCAGGAGGAAGGTCAGGGGTTTTACTCCAACCTGTTCACTATCCCCAAGAAGAACGGGTCGCTTCGTCCCATTTTAGACCTAAGGAGTCTCAACAGGTATATCCGGGTGAAGCATTTCCACATGGAGACACTAAGGTCAGCGGTAAGATCAATTCAGCCCGGGGATCTTATGACTACAATAGACATAAGGGATGCGTATCTTCACGTTCCGATTTTTCCAGGGCATCAGAAGTTCTTGAGGTTTGCCCTGGAAGGCCAGCACTTCCAGTTTGTGGCACTTCCATTGGGATATCCTCGGCTCCAAGAGTATTTACCAAGGTCTTGGAAGGTCTCATGGCCATTTTCAGAGGCCAGGGGATATGCATCATTCCATATTTGGACGATCTCTTAATTTCAGCCGGGTCTCCTCAGTGGATCATGAAGGATACGCAGACGGTCCTATCAACTCTGGAAGAGTTCGGCTGGGTGATCAATTATCCGAATTCCCATATCACTCCGGCACCAGTAAGGAATTTCTTGGGAATGACTCTGGACACTGTTCAGGTCAAGGTGTTTCTGCCTTAGCGGAAGGCTCTGCTAATTCGGAATCAAATAGAGTCCTTAGTGCCGACCATTCGACTAGGGTTGAATCTAGTAGGCCTTATGGTGGCCTGCTTCGAGGCTGTGCCTTTTGCCCAGTTTCACATGAGGCCTCTTCAGTTAAATTTGTTGGCAAGCTGGGATCGAGCCCCGCAGTCGTTGGATCAAGTCTTTGTTCTGACACCCTCGGCCAGGCAATCTCTCCTGTGGTGGATGGACCCTCGACATCTGTCTGTAGGCAGGTCTTTTCTGACACCGCAGTGGCAGATCGTTGCCATGGATGCCAGTCTCACAGGCTGGGGGGGTATCTGGCAGACCCAGAAGTTCCAGGGACAGTGGGGGCCGAAGGAGAATCGGCTTCCCATAAATATTTTGGAATTAACAGCAATCCGGCTAGTGCTTCAGTATCTGACCCCCAGTTTAAAGTGACAGGCTGTCCAAGTCCAGTCATACAATCAAACGGCGGTAGCCTATATCAATCATCAGGGGGGTACTCGGAGCAAGAGTGCTCTAGAGGAGGTAAGCCGGATTCTGACTTAGGCAGAGGAGAATGTTCCCTGCATCTCGGCAGTTTACATCCCAGGGGTAGAAAACCAGGAGGCAGACGCTTTGAGCAGGAAGGCGCTGCGTTGGGGAGAATTGTCCCTTAGTCAGAAGATCTTTAAAGCCCTTTGCCTTCGCTGGGGTTGTCCGGAGGTGGATCACTTTGCATCCAGGCACAATCACAAGCGGCCGAAATTCATGTCCCTGTCATGGGACCCTCTGGCCATTGCAACGGACGCCCTGTCAGTCTCTTGGGTAAGGTTCAAGCTTCTGTACGTTTTTCCCCCGCTCCCGAGCCGTGTACTAAGAAAGATAGCTCACGAGGGGTTACCAACCATTCTGGTGGCTCCTCGCTGGCCAAGGAGAAGTTGGTTTTCAGACATAACAAGGATGTCGGTAGACCATTGGCGCCTACCAGACGAGCCAGATCTTCTCACACAGGGGGCGCTGCGGCACCCGAATTTACAGATGCTGGTTTTGATGGCCTGGCTATTGAGACCTCAATCTTAGTAGAGAAAGGTTTATCGGCTAAGGTTATTCATACCATGATTCAGGCCCGGAAGAAGTCGTCTTCCATGATATACTACAGGGTCTGGTGGTCGTTCATATCCTGGTGTGAGAGAAATTTTCATGCAGAAAGTATTCAATTTCTAGAATTTTAGAATTTCTACAAGATGGCTTAGAAATGGGCCTATAATTAAGCACCCTAAAAGGGCATGTGTCAGCCTTATCTATTTTTTTCCAGAAGTCTATCGCCAGCAATAGGCTCATTAAGACTTTTATTTCAGGGAGTCACTCATGTCCGTCCACCACGTAAGTCTATTTTACCGGTGTGGGACTTGAATTTGGTATTGTCGGCTCTTCAGGGGGCTCCCTTTGAACCTATGTTTGACGCTCCATTGAGCATTTTAACGCTTAAGGTGATATTTTTGGTGGCAATCACCTCGTTGCGGCGTGTTTCTGAGTTAGCTGCCTTATGTATGAGGTCTCCTTATTTTAAGTTACACAGAGACAAGGTAGTTTTTTGGTTTAAGCCTGATTTCTTACCTAAGGTAGTCTCTCCTTTTCACCTTAATCAGGAGGTAATTCTACCTTCTTTATGCCCAGTTCCGACTAATTGTAAGGAAGGGGCGCTTCATTCTTTAGATGTAGTCAGAGCCATAAGATATTACATGGCAGCTACAGATTCCTTCCGCAAGACGGATTTTCTTTGTTATATCGGAAGGGCCAAGGAAGGGGCTTCCGCCAGCTAAATCCGCTGTCAGTAAGTGGATTAGGCAGGCAGTAGAAAGAGCCTGCTCGGGCAAGGGGAAGGAACACCCTTTTCTGGTCACGGCCCATTCTACTAGGGCTATTGATGCTTCCTGGGCCTTTCAGCACCAGGCTTCGGTGGAACAGGTTTGCAAAGCTGCCACCTGGTCTTTTACAAGTTTTACAAGGTGGATGTTAAAGCCTCAGCTGACGCTGTTGTTGGTCGAAAGATTCTTCAGGCGGTAGTGAAATGAACTACCTGCTGTTCTGCGCTGGGGATCCCACCCATAGATGGCACTGCTTTTGGAGATCCCAAGTGTAAGGAGGGTCTGGAGTAGATTGGAATAAAAAACGCAATTTTGTGAGTACTCACCTGTAGAATTGTTTTTTCTGGGAATCCATTCCAGACCCTCTGGCCCACCCGTTTTGGGTCATGATCTATCTTATGATGCGTTTTTGATGGTGTTTAGTCCACTTATTATTTATTTCATTTTTGCATTAGAAAAAAAGAAAAGAGATTTATGTTTTGAGAGTATTTTGGCGGAGTTCGGTGTGAAGTAACATGGACTCCTATATAGGGGCCTCCCGGCCTGCCTCTGATTTATGTTTTACTGCTTTTTAAGTACTGATCTTGATTAGGAGGCAGCTGCTACTTATGGGGCCGGGAGGGGCCACGCCTTTTTAGTCTTGCAGTCACATCCAATCGGCAAGGAGGTAATCCCAAATGTAAGGAGGGTCTGGAATGGATTCCCAGAAAAAACAATTCTACAGGTGAGTACTCACAGAATTGCGTTTTTCCTTACTACTATACTATAGTAGCTTAAAGGAGGCCAGTAAGTTACATGGCGGCAAGTGACTTCCCAATACCCCTCACCCGATTACCTGAACCCCTGCCAGGTGTAGTTTGCATTGGACCTGTACTGAAGGTCATAGCGGCCGGTGTCCTGGCATAACCAGGGGCCTGCTGGCACAATACTGGCACAATAAAATGCATGCCACAAAATGTCAAATGCATTTTTATTTTGCTGCAAAACACAAACGCCTATCGTAAGCCATTGACGCAAAACAGGCAAACGTATCTGGACAGGTGTGAGTGTAGCCTGAATCTTTTTGGCTTAGTTTAGATAGCTTGGCAGGGCCATGCGGCTCTGTTTATGTGGCTGTGCCTAGGATCAAACCATCTGCTGTGTAAACCAGGTGTGCCAATGAGCTCTTTATAACTTTTTTTTTTTAAGAGAGAGCTTGTGAAAATTATTTTCTTTCTATTTTTGGTAAACCGTTGATGATGTTTTATCCTTTTCAAATCTTTTCCATAAATGTTTTTGTGTCAGAGGATTTGCTTGGTTAGGAAAGATGGATGCTGTTGGTGGTCTGGAAACTGCAAGCAGTCTCTGAAGCATTACAATATGCTATTTATATTGCATGACTGCAGCAGGGATAGTTTTGAAAATTACAATGTAGACATAACAATATATTGTAATTCCAACAAAGCTTCAAATAGCTTTTTAGAGATATATTTTCATTTAAACCTGTGCATTCCAACATTCACCACACTCATTATTTCAGGTTTCTATGTGCACCTTAAAGGATCACTATTGTGAAATATGGGGAGAAAGACAGATTGGCAATATTCTTGGTATTTATAAAGGTATTTTGGAGATAAGTAAATGTGCCAAAATAAATTAATTACATGTTACCAGCATACAGAATACAGGGCATGCTGGAGGAGAAGAGCAGGTTAGGTTGCTTGCAGCTACTGTTTGTGCTGGGAGACCAGTGGCCTCATGCTCCAGCGTATAAGGGGGGAGAAGCACTTTTATGTGGAGAGACCGACAGCCTCCCGCACCCACTGACTACAGCATCTATGGGGGGAGATTGTCATTGCTCCTCTCCAGTGCATATATGTGGAAAGGAGCAGGAAGGATAACCGACTATTTGTAGAAGACCAGTGCCCCTGTGGTTTCCTCCTTTTATATCTTTTCATCTTTCTGAGCAGGGCACACTGTAGTACTGAGTGCGCAGAGCTTTGGCTTGGAAGGGGTAGTGGCGTGGTCAGACAGGAAGAGAGCAGGATGCAGGTGTTGGACTCCGTTCTGCTAAACGATATGCCGAGCCAGCATCACTCAGCTATTCTTTTAGGTAAGTATGTACCATATTCACCATATAAGACGCACCTACCCATAAGACGCACCTAGGTTTTGGGGGGGAGGAAAAAAAACGCATCCCCAGAAACAAGCAGCATGCAGATTCCCCCCCCCCCCCCTCCCCATATAATAGACAGCATGCAGAATATCCCCATAACAGGGTAGTGTGGCAAATCCCCCCATCCCCAAAAACAAGCAGCAGGCTGACTCCCCTCCTCCACATATAAAAGACAGCATGCAGAATATCCCCATAACAAGGTAGTGTGGCAGTCCCCCCCCCCCCCCCAATGCCCGACCGCTGCTGAATCATAGTGCAGCCGTCCCTGCGCCGATTCATCAATGACCAACTCCTCCAACTGGAGGCACCTGCTGCAGCAGTGTTATTATGGTTCCTGGAAGAACCAGCATTAGACCAGGTTAGTACAGTATGTTGGACATGGGGGACTTGTAAACCATCTGGATAAGTAAAGAAAAAAAATACCCTGAACCCTTTCCCCTGAAGCCACATACTCTGTGATTAAAAATGCACTTGTCTTAAAGAACAGCACCTCTGATGTTGTAATGTGCCCCCATGGCCTTGAGCAGACAAAGCACACCCAGGCAGTGTCTGGCACACCCTGTCTATTACATTGAATGAAGCAGCACATTAGTCATTATAATGGCAGTGTGTATCCAATATCTGGTAAATTTTAAAGCAATAAAAGCTGCTGAGGGAGGAAAATGGGTGAGTACTTACTTTTTAATCAGTCTCTTTATGCTTGCCATAAAAACGGAAAGAAAGTTTTATTGATGGCTAGAAACAACTCACTGATGCCTGTACAGTACTTTCCATGACTATACTCACTTAAGTGATGATTTTTGTACAGTAGGTCCAAAATTAAAAGCAACATCCGAAGAAGCAGAGGCTGATGATGAAGAGATTGCTTCCTGTTCGGAGCTACTAAATGACTTGTTAGTCAACTCCATTATCACTGGGAATTTTGAAACCTTTGAAGGTACCCTCTTAGTTCTTGTCTAACTCATCTGGCTTTAGAAAGGAAAATATTGGCATGGTGGCCCCTGCCGTACTTCTCATCTTCACAAATTCTTTTTTTTATATATTCTTTATTTAGCATAAATCAGTACAAAAGAAGGGTACAAGACATTCAGGCATTACTCTTCACAAATTCTTAACAAGAAAAAATGTTGACCAGAAACAGCCCAATCTTTTGCTGCTGTTATTGGAAACAACTGGTACAACAAACTTAAAGGCATTGGCCAGAAGTTAAGCAAAAAAAAGCTATACCCAGCAGCTGATCGCTTCTATTGCTGCTCTTGATATATTACCTGAAAGCTTGATCCAGTCGGGCCTCTGTGTCAGGCCCCGGGCATGCTAGGCCAGGTCTAGGCACCTCTCTTTCTTTCAATGAATGAAACCGACGTGATCAAGTCATGGACTGAATCGAACGTTTAAGTGAGTTTGCAAGAGCTAGAATAGCGAGTATAGCTTTTTTTTTTCTTTATTTAATTGTTGATGTCCAGTCTACCTATAAGGGCAGAGGGGTTACAACAAAAAAAAAAAACCTTGCCTTGGGTCCAGCGCATTCACCAACACTACTGGGTTCCTGCATAGATGGTGCACATATTACCCTTCCCTGCGCTGTGCGAGTGCCCGCCCACTAAAGTGAATGAATGGGCAGGGCCACACACAGAGCATGGAAAGTCACTCAGTGCGTTCTGTCGAAGGTGGCTGTGCCCAATGCTGAAATCGCCAGGTGAACAACGCAGGATCTTGAATGAGATAAGGAGTTTTTTTGGTTGTAATCCCCCTGCCCCTGCCTCAGAAGGATGGCGGAACATGGTGGGTTATCGGTAGACCAGACATTCCATGCCTGGAATATCCCTTTAAATATGGACTTTTGTGTTACTTGTTTCAGTGCTTTGTCCACAGCATAATATTTTGCATGTACTGGAACAACACCCAAAAGATGACTTGTTTAGGTCTTTTTTGTGCCTGGGTGGGCATTCAGACTTCGTATGTCCCAGTGTGTTTACCCCTAAGGATCCCCTGACAACTCAACTTATCTGGGTTCCCACATAGGCCACTCAGCTAATCAACGGCGCTTGTTCCATTTAAATCTCAAAAATCCTAATGATGTGAACTACGCTGTCCACATCCTCTGCCTCGAGCTGCACGCGCAAGTGTGCTGCCCATCCAGGGTCTGGTTACCCACATCTAAATATTTTTTCCCAATTTCTCCTGGTTACAGCAGTACCACATATGTATTGGTTGACACCCTTTCCTGCCCAGGAGACTCCCCCAAACTGAAACAACGCTTTAGGAGATCTTCAGATAAAATACAACTATGCTATGCAATATGCGCTCCTTGCAGTTTTTCCAGAAAAACAACCCTTTACATTTGAAATACCCCAGACAAACTATATATTCTCTGGAAGTACACACCTCAGGGCCAACTTTGATGCCCCCCTCCCTGCCAGCTACAAGACCCAAAGCCTAATAGCCAGGGGCTCTTCTGCCCCCCCCCCCCGGGCTTTGGGGAGGCAGGTAATGGGGGTCTCGGAGTTAATGGCAAGTCACCCACTAGCCACAGGTGACTTGCCAGACCCAGAGCCTTGTGAACTGGTTTAGGGGTCTCATAGATCCCTTACCCGTTCACAAAGGGTTAAAAGTAAAAAAAACACACTGACAGAGAAAAAATATTTTATTATGTTTATTTTAATACTTACCTCTCATCCATCCCAGAGCACTGTGTCCCACGCTGATCACTTTGGCTTCTGCTCTCCTGCTGCTGCTGCTGGAAGCCTTTTATACCTACTGGGTGACAGGTAACATTGGGTTAATTAAAAAAAAAATGACATAGGGTCCCCCTTAAAAATCCAAAGAAAAAATGCGTGAGGTCCCCCCTACCCAGCTTAACCAGCCTGTGACCAGCTATGGGGGCTTGTAGAACAGGGCGCAGGGGCCAGCCCTGCAGGCTACAAGCCGGCATAGCCTAGGGCCACGACTCTTCTGCCCCCCCCCTTGCTTTGGGGAGGCAGGTAATGGGGGGGCTCGGGGTTAATGGCACGTCACCCACTAGCCTCAGGTGACAGGCCAGACCCAGAGCCTTGTGAACTGGTATAGGGGTCTCATAGATCCCTTACCAGTTCACAAAGGGTTACATGTAAAAAAAACACATTGACACAGAGAAAAAATATTTTATACCTGCTGGGTGACAGGTAACATGGGGTTAATTTAAATAAAAAAATGACATAGGGCCCCCCTCTCCCGGAGAGGGGGACCCCATTTTTTTTTTTAGAATTTTAAGAAAAAATGGCGTGAGGTCCCCCCTACCCAGCATAACCAGCCTGTGACCAGCTATGGGAGCTTGTAGAACAGGGCGCAGGTGCCAGCTTTGGTGGCCCCTGGCCCTGCAGGCTACAAGCCGGCATTATACTAGGGCCATGGCTCTTCTGCCCCCCCGGGCTTTGGGGAGGCAGGTAATGGGGGGGCTCGGGGGTTAATGACAAGTCACCCGCTAACTTGCCAGCCCCCGAGCCTTGTGAACTGGGATAGGGGTCTCATGGACCCCTTACCAGTTCACAAAGGGTTAACAGTAAAAAAAAAAAAAAAAAAACACACACACACTTTAGAAATGACTTTATTAAAAAAAAAAAAAAAAAAATCTTTACTCACCTCCGATCGTGTGTCCTGCTCCTGTGTCCCTCGGCGATCCGATGCCAGTGATAGCTGGACAGAGGAGGGGGGAGACAGGAGATCAGAGGATCACCTACCTCTCTCCTCCTCTGCCCAGCCGTCACCTGGCATCTGACAGCAGAACTGCCGGGTTCCAGGAGGACGCCCGGCGGTGATGTCATCTGCCCCGCCTCCGAAGGGGCGGTGCTAGCAGTAAAGATGGCGGTGGCCATCGGAGGGAGGAGGCCCTCTCCTGAAGGCGGAAGAGTGGGGGGGTGGGCTCTCCGATCAAGAGGAGAGCCAGCGGGAGCGATCGGGCACGAAGGTGAGTAAATGTCATTTTTTTGTTTGTTTTTACAGGAAATTCCGGCGGCTGGTGAAACGGGGGGGGGGAGACGCCCTATTTTGGGCACTCCCCTGCAGTCTGGTTGAAGAAGAGACCCGGCCGGATCGAACAAGGGGTCAGGCAAGTGCCTTTTTTTTTTTTTTTTACTATTTCTGCTAGCAGGGGGGGGGGGGGGGGGGGATCAGGCACATAAAATTTACGTGGCTGGCGGTTAACTGCAGGGGAGGCAGCCACGTAAATTTTATGTGGTTGGCGTTTAAAGGGTTAAAGCATACAAGCTAATGTTTCTTAAAGTGGACCAACACCCACGGGTGATCGGCCCGGGAATCTATAAGATTCCCGGGCCGATCACCTCCCTCCCCGCGGGACATCCGAGATAGGGATGTCCCGCGGGGTGAAACCCCCCCAAACACCCTTACCTTATCTTCGGCGGCGGCCTGCCGCCGCCGCCTCCCTCGCGCCCTCTAGGGGTGCCCGCGCTGGCCGTCTGTGAATGGACGCGCGGGAGGCGGCGGCGGAGGAGCCGCTTGTCAGATTGCTTGTCCGTCGGCGCGGGGAGAGGTGAGTTTTTCGGGTGATCGGGGGGTTTCACACAGCGGGGCACCCCGATCGGGGGTGCCCCACCGAAGTGGACCAAGACCCAGGATAGTCAAAATCCTGGGTGTTGGTCCACTTTAAGATTCATTGATTCACTTTTTTTTTTTGGTGGGGGGGGGGGGGGGGGGTTGCATATATATGGCCATTGTATGCTTGCACACATATAAGACGTGTTCCTCCGTATTTAACCCCTCCATATAGTGTAGAATGTACATATGCCCGAAGTGGTGGGCTGCCCTAATTACAGCACCCGGGGAGCAGTTGGGTGCCTTGCTCAAGAGCACTTTAGTCATGTCCCATGACCAGAAGTTGAACCTGCAACTCTCCGGTTGCCAGCTCCCTTCCTTACCTGTAGACCACATGTGCTCTGTGACTGGCATTCCCATGACTTAAACTGATATGTCTACATGGGGTTAAACTCCCTGTCCAGGCAAAAAAACACACACACTCACCTTTTGTCCCCTGCAGCTGATCCATCCTACTCTGGTTCAATAAAACAGGTTCGAGATCGAGGTTTACGGCATCTCTGTCCTGCACCCGTCTGTTAGTCACTGTGACTGGTCTCGTCTGCATTGCAAAGGGGGCGTGCCGCAGCCTGGCCATTCTACATTGTAGTTTCTGGTCAACCGAGCTTTTTGCCCAGGTAGTCGATACCATGATCCAGTAAGTTTTATTTAACCAGACTAGGAGGGATCCGCTACAGGGGGATAAAATCCATGTTTTCAAGGTTTTCAAAGAGTTATAAGTTATAGTTACAGTATTAGATACAGGTGGGTAAACGGAATAAAAAAATAAAGTGTTATCAGTGTTACTCCTGTATTATTTTACTATATTGTAGAAAGTGAAAAAGAAGTGCCAACAATAACACATGGCCAGCCAATAAGTGACAGAAGAAGTACTTTCCAGGCACACTTGGCTCCAGTTATCGCCACTTCTCAGGTTAGTTCAAATGTTTTTATTCTAAAGAATATCTGCATGGCAGGAAAATACTTAAAAGCAATGTCCAGGCATCAAGAAAATCCTAGTCTGTCAATCTGACACTCGCCCAATCAAGGGGCCACGCTGCTCGATTCACTGCAATGGAGCAGGATTGTCAAGGCCTGGCATGGCTGGCAGTGCCTGGCTTAGCGCTGCATTACCTTTAAGTGGGACAAAACCTGAGAATTCGAATTTTACGGGTTTTGTTCCGTGCCCCTGTGGCATTCCATATTTAGACGCCTCACTGTGTGAAACCCCAAAGTTTGTCAAGGAAAACCCACCGCTCCCGGATCCAACGTGCATGCATGGGTTCTCGCCCAATGAGGGCCACCTGCTGTGACATTGGCAGGTGGCTCTCTTTGACTTGAATGGGGAATGCACGCTGCAGCCTACCTAAATGACTGGGGAGGAGACACATGCATGACACCAGGAATGCAGAGGATCTGGCAGAGTGCACTCCTCATTCAACACAATCTTTTAGATTCCAGGCCAGCTGCTGCTTTTGTTCTGCTTAAAACCCTTAAAATATATGCCATTTTCCTGTACTTGTTTAAAGTTTAGCTATAAATACTGTCTATCTATTAACCATGATCATTTTTGTAGCAGTGTATCCACTTATAATCCACATTTGCTTTTTTGATACAGCAAAGGTTGAGGGGCAGATGTGGAAGGGCGGGTGGCGGCACTCATAATATACATCTGCAGTGTGTGCATTGTAGGTAGCTGGTGGCATCGACCTCTTACTCTTACGTTTAACGGTGCTGATTCCTCCTGCACTGTCCTCAGCTGGTTCTGTTATGTTTCCTGCCCCCCGTGTGATGTACAGAAGCGAGCACAAAGCGAAAACCGGTCAGGGCGGTGCAGGAGGCATCCATGCAAAAAACTGTTTAAGACTACGTCGCTTCTGCTTCTTCTGTGCAGATATAATCTATAATAAATGTCCCCCCTCCACACTAGCTGCTCAACCCCTGGCCACAGAATGTTTCACACTATCGGACGTTTCTGGAGCCCATCACTGTTAGCCAATCCACACTTGCCACCATAAAAAAAATCACAGCACAGAGATAGGGTTCAGCTGTGCCCCTTTATGGTGAACTTCAGGAAAGTGTAATGAAATGATAGGGGATGCAACAGGGCAAAGATGGAAAGCAGAGCAGAGATGGGGGTGCAGCATGGAGTAGGGCAGAGATGTGGGTGCAGAATGAAGCCTGGGTGGAAATGGGGGTGCAACATGGAACAGGGTAGAGGTGGGGGTACAGCATGGAGCAGGGTGGAGATAGGGTGGAAATGGGGGTGCAACATGGAACAGGGCAGAGATGTGGGTGCAGCATGTAGCATGGGGTGCAACATGGAGATGGGCAAAGATGGGGGTGCAGCATGGAGCAGGGCAGTGGTGGGGTGTAGCATGGAGCAAGGCAGCGGTAGGAAGCAGCATGCACCAGGGCTGAGATGTGCAGGTGCAGTGTGCCTGCCGAAAAAAGCTTAAGGGAAACACACTACCAGCTTCTGGGGCCAATGCCAGGCAAATTCTAGAAGGTTAATGTTCTGATGTGGGGTGTCATATTCATGCTGTGGTGGGGTGCCCTCTTATTCCTCCGGTTGTTTAAGAATATTGTTTTTCCTCCTCTAAACTCTAGGTGCATGTTATAGTCATGTGCGTCTTATAGTGCAAAAATACTGTATACCAAATAGACAAATTCAAATGATATATCTTGACCTGTAGGTTAAACGAGTGTTAAACAAACTCTATGAAAACAAGAAAATAGCAAGTGCAACTCACAATATTTATGCATACAGGTAGGTGGTTAACTTAATACTTAATAATATTTATAACAAGTAGAAAACCCTTCTGTTTGAAGTCTGTTGGCATAGATATTAAACCAATGCCAAACAAATCGGAGCCCAATTTGTGCAGCTTCCCAGAACAAGTAATTACAATTCTTTGTTTGTTTTGTTTTATTGACAGGGTGGTATGATGTTTACCTAGTAACTCTGTCTCTATAAGTTTTGTGGAGGTTCCCTATCAGACCCCAGATCAGACAGTCCCCTGGTACAAGTTTCCCTGGCTCACCAGCCACTGCTCTGTGTTCGTGACCTTGCGATCTCCAGGAGCTCCTCACTGGGTCCCATAATTTGGGCCAAAGGTGTACGCTGGTTCATGAGTCCAGCTTGCCTTAGAACATAGGTGCTCAACCCTCCTCCTCAAGGGCCAGCAACAGGCCAGGTTTTGCAGATCTCCACATAACAGACAACAGCTTTATTCTGCATCTGTTCTATTTTTGCTTTGTAAATGATGAGTGTCCACTGTCCTGTTCTTTTTCTAAATATACATTTCTACAGGATATACTCCAAAAAGACAAACAACTTTATTCAAGACTGTGAAGATGATGGAGAAACAGCAGCCGGAAAACGTCTACTTCACCTTATGCAGGTATGTGAGCTTACATTAGCTAGCACAACATAACATTTATCCATGTGTCTCAAATTATTTCCTGGGGGGGCATCCTAACCCTCATTTCACCGTATAGCTCATTCCAATATCCCACCAAGGCGTGGACTGACATTGACAGACATTCTGATCTGCTAAGTGCTTGGAGCATGGATGTGCCTGGAACAAGGCTAGTATACACCAAACTGGAGATTGAGGGGTTTATGCTGCATCCCAAACCCCCCAGGTTATGATATAAACTAGGGGCGGACTACGAAAAGATTTTGTCCACCTGTCGCCCACCTGCAATAGGTATATTAATAGATTTTTGATCATATTCATCTCCCCGACTGCTATTAATTTCCAATCGCCACTACTGAAGCTCACCATCAATCAGGCATCTGATTTTTCATTACTCAATCAGTCCCTCTGCTAACTTTTTTATCTGTTGGACAGGACCTAGTGAAAGCTCGAATAGGCTAAATACTGTACATGAGATGTGACATTTCAAAGGTATCACTAACGTAGGTAAAAGAAGTCAAAACTGGTATTCTAGGCCCATGTTTGTTCAATTTTGTAGTGGGTTCATGTGCTGTAAAGCTAGGTTCATGTGCTGTAAAGCTAGGGCTATCTAATACAAAATCTACAGATGTCACTGCACAGGAAATATATCCATGACAGAATAGTCTAAATAGTCAGATGTAGAGTATAATGTGATCTGTTATAAAGATAGCTATTTCACACTGGTTTTTCTTGACTTAAAGCAGAACAAAACCCATCAGTGGACGACCTGGAGTCTAAAAGATTCCAGGGCCGGCCACTGGCTTTGCTCCGGGGAATCCCACCGCACTACGACGACGCATGCACAGCCTCAAGTCCAATGAGAGCCGCTTGCTACGACAACATCATTCTTCAGCCGACTTTCGTGGTTTACAACAGGTGGGGTGGGAGGGCATGTATGGCCGGGGATGCAGCTGCGCTTGCTCCCCATTGATTAGAATGAGAGCTTTCTGCCGAATTATGTTGTCACAGCATGCGGCTCTCATTGGCCGAGAGCTTGCGCATGCGTCGTTGGAGAGTGGCAGGATGAGTTATTTTTTTTTTGGGCTTCCTGGGTGGTTTCACACAGCGGGGCATCCCAAAATACCGCAATGTCAAATTCCAGGGTTTAGATTAGTTTTATTGCAATTTAATATCTGTTTCAATTTAGACTTTTGTCGTTCTTAGATCTTAGATGTAAGAGATGTAATGGTAGTGGTATCGCGGTGGTATGGTGGAATCCTTCTTGGACCTGACCGCTTCAAGCACATCAACAACTGTGCAAGAAATTTACTAGTGGAAAATAATTATGCACACTCTGCAGTAAGTTGAATGGGATTGTTTCAGTTCTGAGCAATGGTGTGCATGATGACTGTAGAAATATTTCAGTTCCTCTGCTATTCAGGTACAAGGGTCTTGTAAAAGCAGATGATAAGCAGGTAATAATTCTATGCTAGGGAAAATTTCTTGATTATCTGGTATCCAGCACGGGTTGCTTCATCTGTAATTCTTCACATTTGGGTAATCCACCACCAGGTGGCGCAGTCGACTGCAGGAAGACTTGTTGCTCCTCCCAGCCCATAAAAGGGCAGGAATTACCCAGAAGACCCAGAGTTTTTCTGCAGTCCTGACTGCGAAGACAGAAGATTTTCTTTCTCTGGTTATTCGCAGGAGAGTGGGGCATCCCAAGCCCGTCGGCCCTGCAAGCCTATTCCCACCTGTGCTGGACCCCTTTCTGCCTCCCAGCCCCGGCTGACCGCTCAGGTGAAGGTAGGGGAACACCTGGGGTCGGGTGTTCATAGAGCTTTGCTCTGGGCCGCAGACCCTGGACCCAAAGGGTAGCCGGCCATAGGCTAATGGTGAGCCTGGATGAGGGAAGGGAGAAACCACCCTGATTGTTTTATCCCACATGCTTTATTTTATTGTCTTGTGCTTGTGTTCACATTGTCTGTTTTCTACTCCACATGTTTTTGCTGTGTGTTGGATTCCATGTGGTGGTCCCCGCCCTTCTCCCCCCCGCCCTTCTCCTCCATCAGGAGCGGGGACTCGGCCCGCATGCTGGGCCGGGGGGGCGGGGTGTCGGGGCCGGCCGCGTCCAGACGGCCGTCCGACTGTTGCCCTGCCGCTGCGGGCGCATTGCGCTCCGCGGCGGGGGCTACTGAGGAGGGGTGTCCTCCCCCTTTCTGTCTCCTCCGGGCGCCATTTTTTTCTCTCTGGCGCCCGGAGATATCGTGTGTTGCTGAGGGGCGGGGCCGCGAGATGACGCGATTCGCGTCATCACTGGGCGGCCTTCCCCTCGAGGTTCTCGGCGACGGGCGCCATCTTGTGCCTTCTCCTGTGCTCGGCTGTGGGCCCTGTTGTCCTGGCTGCTGTTGGGCTGATACGTGGGTGCCCACATGGACTGCCCTATCTCCTGCCTGCTGCTCTAATCCTGGCTAAGGGCTTCGGAGGCTCCTTCCCCCCGCTGGTCCGTGAGTCCGCTCCTGGTTTTTCATTTTCCTATGTGTTATTCAGGTGCATGTGCTGTAGGATGCTCATTGGCCCCCTTTTTCTTACGTTTTTCAGACGGGCCTCCTTATTTTGCTTGTGGTTTCTCCAGGTCTAGTACCCCCCCCCTTTTTTTGTTAAGGGACCCTTTGGGGGCATCCTGGGTGGGCTTTTTAGCCCTGATCACCCGTGCCTTGATTTATTTTTACTATTACTATAATCACCATATGGAGGCTTCTGGGGATAGCAAGCTTGGGGGCCCTTCGGGGCGGGCTCAGCTGTATCCCATGTGCGTGGCATCCCCTTGAGCGGTCGCTGTGCTGTCTGTGTCCCCTGCGCCCAGAGTGTCATTGCGGAGTAGGATGGGGTGAACGCTACTCTCCCCGTCCTATCCTGCCTACAGCTCCCCTACACCCCCACGCCTTCATTTAGCCCCTAGCGAACGGGAAGCCAGCAGGGGGTCCCATTCGGACCTGGCGCTGCGAGTGGCCAGCCTTGAGCGGCAGTTGGCCCGTCCGGCCGCTGGCAAGGCCTCTA
Organism: Gastrophryne carolinensis; assembly: GCA_027917425.1. Classification (NCBI taxonomy): domain Eukaryota; kingdom Metazoa; phylum Chordata; class Amphibia; order Anura; family Microhylidae; genus Gastrophryne; species Gastrophryne carolinensis. Next base: position 326,071,374 of record CM051239.1, read on the forward strand.
GTAAGAAGAGGCATTTGGAACCGGCTTATTCCCTCATTGCCGATGAGGATGACATTTATGATACTTTCAGCGGCCGTGACTCCATGGAGGAGGGGGAGTTGTTCCATGATTCCGACTCCTCCAGGGAACGTCAGGGCGTTTTTGACAGTGATCTTGGGTCTTCCTCGGACGATGACACTTGGCTCCCCGACGATACGGATAGTCAGTTGTCGGCGGTTTTTGAGACCTTGCACATTGTTCCCGTTTTTGACAGTGATCTTGGGTCTTCCTCGGACGATGACACTTGGCTCCCCGACGATACGGATAGTCAGTTGTCGACAGTTTTTGAGACCTTGCACATTGAAGAAGAAACAGGGTGAGCTTTTCCGCCCTGATAGACAACGCCTAGAGTTTCCGGAGCAGGGACATTTTTCCAAGATAGTCCTTAAAGAATGGGAAGGGCCCAACAGGTTGCCTTCGGTGCCTAAGGGACTGGATAGACGGTATCCCTGCTCTGCTGAGTTGGTCTGTCTTTGGTCTTGTCCCCCGGAGGTGGATGCTCCCGCCCTGGGGCTTTCCAATACTTCGATTATGCCATCTCCTGACACCACTACCTTACGTGACAATGCTGATCGGCGCATGGATCAACTAGCTTGCCATGCTTTCACTTTTGTGGGGGCTGGTCTTCGTCCGGTCTGCACCGCGGCTATTGTTGCCATTGCTATCAAGAAGAAGAGCACCTTGTTGAGACCGCCAGATCCCGCAAGCGAGCGGACGAGTATAAGGAACTTTTGCTTTACATTGACTTTATTGCCTTTGTGCTATCTGTCATGGATGATGCTGTCCGGCTTGGCGGTAGGGCTTCAGCCCTGTTGGTAGCTATGCGTCGGTCTGTCTGGCTGCGGCAGTGGGCGGCCGACGCTGCCGCTAAAAGTCCCTCACCGGTCTTCCCTTCACGGGACTCCGTCTTTTTGGGGAGCGTCTTGATGTATTGGCCATGGATGGTCAGCTCCCTCAGCATAGAAAGCATTCTCGGCCCTTTCGGGGGTCTTCTTCCTTTCGTCCCTTCCGAGGGGGACGCGGCACTTCCTTCCCTGGCGGTCACAGGGAATCCTGGGAGCGAGGTAGGGCCCGCGGTCGTCCCGGTCTCTCCTGGGGGTCCAAGCCCAAGCCCCCCACCAAGGCCCCTCAGGCATGAGGGGTCGCCCTCACCCATCCGGGTGGGTGATGGCTTCGGCTCTTTGCACACGTCTGGAGACAACACTGTCACGCTCCGGGTACCACAATTAACCACTTGGGCAACTCCAGCTCTCTTGGTAAGGATCTCAACCCCCAATCTCCGCAGCCAGCTTCACCTATAGGAGCCCCCGCTTGCCGAGACGCAGAACACGCCTGCTCGGGATCGGTTGCCCCCAGGACTTTATGGCTCAAAGGATGAAACCTTACGGTACAGAGGACTGGAGAGCCCGCGGCTGGAAGTGGAATTGGGTAGCCCGTATATGAGCGTAAGGTGGAAGTCCAAGGACAGGCTGGAGGTAGGTAACAGGAGACCTGAGGAGGCGACAGAACAATGGGGTAGGCAATACGTGGTCTGGGTACAAAGGCGAAGGTCGGCAACTGGAATCAAGATCGAGGATGGTCAAAACTGGCAGAGGTCGGCAACAGGAATCAAGATCGAGAATGGTCAAAACTGGCAGAGGTCGGCAACAGGAATCAAGATCGAGGTTGGTCAAAAACTGGCAGAGGTCGGCAACAGGAATCAAGATCAAAATCAAGGATAAATAACTACTAGGGTCTAGGCGCTATCACAGGCACTGAACAACTGACAGAGTGAACCCTTTATAGGGACAGATATGATGGGAGGTGAGTGTGTGATTGGTGCAACTATGAACTGGTATCTGACTGGGAGAACAGGGAGTGCACAACAGGAGGGGGGCGTAAGCCCCACTGAACCCAGGGCTCATTGGCCCTTCAGCAACCCAGCACTGCCCCTACCCCACCTGCCCCTTTAATTAATTCTTCCTCCGGCGGCCGCGCTGGGAGCAGTGCCGCCGGAGGGCATAAACAGAACGTGCTCGCGCGCGTGCGCGAGCACGTGTGAGGAAGCTGGGACCGCCGGCCTGAGGACGGGGAGGCGCGCGCACGGCTGCAGAAGCCGCCGCTCGCCGTGGCTGTCGGGCGGGAAGCCGCGCAGCGGGCGGCCGCGCTATGGGGACGCCGCTGGACCGAGGAACGGGTGAGTGGACCCTGACATTACCCCCCCTCTCATGAGGGGCCTCCGGACCCTCACCAGGTTTCCCCGGATTGTCACGATGGAACTTCTTTACAAGAGCCTTGGCGTGAACATCTCTCGCTGCCACCCAGCATCTTTCCTCCGGACCGTAGCCAACCCAGTCAACCAAATACTGTAAGGAATTGCGAATCCTACGTGAATCTAAGATCTTATTCACTTCATATTCTGGCTCATTATTAATGAGAATCGGCGAAGGACCAGCAAGAGGAGTGTTCTTAGCTGGTTTTAACAACGAAACATGGAAAGAGTTAGGTATTTTCATAGTCGGCGGTAGTTGAACTTTAAACGACACATTATTCAACTTCTTGATTATCGGAAAAGGGCCAATGAATTTTGGACCCAATTTGCTAGAAGGTTGACGGAGCGCAATATTTTTAGTGGCGACCCAAACTAGATCGCCTACTTGAAGAGTAGGTTCCCGTGATCTACGATGATCAGCAAATTTCTTATATCTTAAACTAGTGGTTTTAAGAATTTCCTGAACATGTGTCCAGATATTCTTCCGTTCTTGAAGCCACTCCTCCAACGCCGGCAAGTTGGAAGGTGACCCTGAAAGGGAAGAAGCTCTAGGATTTTTCCCTAAGTTACAATAAAAAGGCGATATCTTGGTACTCTCACTAGGCGCATTATTGTAAGCAAATTCGGCGAAATCAATAAATTCTGCCCATTGTTCTTGGGCATCAGAGACATAACACCTTAAGTACTGTTCCAAAGTTTGATTAGTTCTTTCCGTCTGCCCATTGGACTGGGGATGGTAGGCAGACTAAAGAGAGATCTGTATACCCAGCCGCGAACAGAAATGTTTCCAAAAACGGGAAGTAAATTGGACGCCCCGATCAGAGACTATATTGGACGGAATACCATGAATACGAAAAATGTGTGAAGTAAATAGTCGAGAAAGCTCTGGTGCAGAAGGAAGCTTAGCCAAAGGAATGAAGTGTGCCATGAAACGATCTACGACCACCCAAATAACAGTATTCCCGTGTGATAAAGGCAAATCTACAATAAAATCCATACAAATATGAGTCCAAGGTTCAGCAGGGATTTCAAGAGGAACCAAACCGCCACTGGGAGCCTTGTGAACCCCTTTACTTCGAGCACAAACAGCACAAGCGTCGATAAAGGCAGTAATATCGCGTCTCATGGTTGGCCACCATACATGGCGACGGGCAAGCATAAAGGTTTTTCGGTTACCCACATGACCAGCAGTTTTAGCATCGTGAAATTCGCGAATTACATCTGAACGCAAATGCGGCGGTACAAACTGGCATCCCAAGGGAACATCACTAGGAGACTGGTCTTGAAACGGTGCCAAGGTGTTAGAGAGATCAGGAAGTAATGCCCCGACCACACAACCCATAGGTAGAATCGGGTCACCAGTATCACCCCGATCCTTACATTCACCGAACATGCGAGATAGAGCATCCGCTTTAGTATTTTTTACACCTGGCTTGAAAGTAATAATAAAATTAAAACGCGAGAAGAATAATGCCCAACGTGCTTGACGAGAGTTCAATCTCTTGGCAGACCCAATGTATTCAAGATTTTTGTGATCGGTATACACAGTTATAGGATGTAATGAACCCTCCAGCCAGTGTCGCCATTCATCAAAAGCCAGTTTAATAGCTAATAGTTCCCTATTACCGACATCATAATTTTGCTCCGCGGTACTGAATTTACGTGAAAAATAAGCGCATGGATGAAGACGCTCAGGGTTACCAGAATATTGCGACAAAACTGCACCCACTCCCAGCTCAGAAGCGTCCACTTCAACAATGAAGGTCTTACGAATATCTGGGTGAATTAACACTGGTGCCGAAGTGAAGGCCCGTTTCAAGGTCAGGAAAGCCTCACAGACAGAGGGAGACCAGTTAGCAGTAAAGGCCCCCTTGCGGGTAAGATTGGTAAGAGGCGCAACAACATGAGAGAAGCCTTTGATGAACCGCCGATAAAAATTAGCAAAACCTAGAAAACGCTGCAATTCTTTTAAGGTCTTGGGTTGAACCCAATCCTGAACCGCCGAAACTTTCCCCGCGTCCATCTCTAAACCCTGGTTGGTAATAATATACCCTAAGAAAGGAACTGTGGTGACTTCAAACACGCATTTAGAAAGTTTAGCAAATAAGTTGTTCTCTCTTAATTTTTGTAGTACCAAATTAACATGACGTCTGTGCTCCAACAAGGAATTAGAAAAAATGAGAATATCATCTAAGTATATGACCACAAATCTACCGAGATACTCTCTGAATATATCGTTAACAAAATCTTGAAAAACGGCTGGCGCGTTACAAAGACCAAAAGGCATGACCAGGTACTCGTAATGGCCGTCTTTCACATTAAATGCGGTTTTCCACTCATCCCCCTGTCGGATGCGAATCAGATTGTAAGCCCCTCTTAAATCCAACTTGGAAAAAATTTGGGACCCTGTGACTTGATTGAACAGATCCCCGATCAAGGGCAAGGGGTATCGGTTCTTAACAGTGATCTTATTCAAGGCTCGATAATCAATGCATGGTCTCATGCCGCCATCTTTTTTCTCTACAAAAAAGAATCCAGCCCCGGCAGGCGAGGTAGAGGGGCGAATAAATCCCTTCCTTAAATTTTCGGTGATGTCCTCCCTCATTGCTTGCTCTTCGGGCAGAGTAAGATTATAAATTTTTCCCCTCGGGGGAATCGTGCCAGGAAGCAAGTCAATAGGGCAGTCATAAGACCGATGTGGAGGAAGGGTATCCGCAGAACGTTCAGAGAAGACATCAACCCAGTCTGCGTATGGCTGAGGTAATCCCTGAGGTAAAACTTGCACACTTCTAAGGCCTGTAGTAAAGCAGTGATTTTTACAATGGTCACTCCACTTGATCAACTCTCCAACCCGCCAATCTAACACCGGGTTGTGGAGTTGTAACCAGGGGTATCCCAAAACCACCGGAGTCTCTGGACAGTCGAAGATAAAAAATTCTAAGAACTCAGAGTGGGAAGAGCCAACAATTAACCGAAGAGGTGGGGTCTTGGTGTTTATAGGTCCCCCCTGGATGGCCTTCCCATTGATAGCCAAAACTTGTAGGGATCTTTCAAGAGGAACTAAAGGGATACCTAAAAGGGAGATCATACTCCTGTCCAGAAAGTTTCCCGCCGCACCGCTGTCGATAAAGGCGGAAACTGTTTGCTTGGAAGAACCCCAAGACAGGTCAATGGGCACTAACATTTTATTTTGGCGAGAGTTGCAAACTGACTCACCCAGATCAGTACTCTCTACCTGGTCTGGGTGCGGAAGTTTTCCGCCGGTCTCCCCTTGTTGGGACAGGACCCTGCAAAATGACCAGCATTCCCGCAATACAGGCATAAGCCCTCGGATCGCCTACGCTGTTTCTCTTCTTGGGATAAGCGGGTTCTCCCTAATTGCATAGGTTCTTCCTGGGGAGATGACGAGGTACTCTCACCACGGGGAACCGGAGACCTATGACCTTGGACTGGCCTGAAAGACGTGGGAGCCCTGACTCTCTCTCTGGCCCTTTCTCTAAGGCGTCGGTCTATTTTAATGGAGACCTGCATTAATTGATCTAGATCCACTGGCGGAGGGAAATTGACTAAAGCATCCTTGATGCTTTCCGACAGCCCCACCCTGAACTGACTACACAGAGCGGGATCGTTCCATCTAGCTTCGATAGCCCAGCGGCGGAATTCAGTACTATAATCTTCAGCCAAAGTTCGCCCTTGTTTTAAGGCCCGAAGCCTATTCTCTGCTGTAGACTGTAAATCAGGGTCAGCGTATAGGATGCTCATAGCGTTGAAAAATGCGGTTACAGATTGTAAGGCAATATCTTGACTCGGCAAACTAAAGGCCCAGGACTGCGGGTCTCCTTGAAGTAGAGAAATGACTAAGCCTACTCGTTGGGTCTCAGTGCCAGAGAGAGAAATACAGTTCACATGAATTCTTGAAGTTAGAAAACTTAGTTCGCTCTCCAAAAAATTTTTCAGGCAGAGGAATCTTCGGTTCAGAGAAATGAGGTGGTACAGAGGAAGTCGGCACTTGACGAGACTCCTGGGTGGCCACCCTTTGAGCGAGTTGGTTGATCGCTGTGGCCATAGCTTGCACCTGCTGTACCAGGTCATCCATGTTGTTGCCTGTGATAATGTCACGCTCCGGGTACCACAATTAACCACTTGGGCAACTCCAGCTCTCTTGGTAAGGATCTCAACCCCCAATCTCCGCAGCCAGCTTCACCTATAGGAGCCCCCGCTTGCCGAGACGCAGAACACGCCTGCTCGGGATCGGTTGCCCCCAGGACTTTATGGTTCAAAGGATGAAACCTTACGGTACAGAGGACTGGAGAGCCCGCGGCTGGAAGTGGAATTGGGTAGCCCGTCTATGAGCGTAAGGTGGAAGTCCAAGGACAGGCTGGAGGTAGGTAACAGGAGACCTGAGGAGGCGACAGAACAATGGGGTAGGCAATACGTGGTCTGGGTACAAAGGCGAAGGTCGGCAACTGGAATCAAGATCGAGGATGGTCAAAACTGGCAGAGGTCGGCAAAGGAATCAAGATCGAGAATGGTCAAAACTGGCAGAGGTCGGCAACAGGAATCAAGATCGAGGTTGGTCAAAAACTGGCAGAGGTCGGCAACAGGAATCAAGATCAAAATCAAGGATAAATAACTACTAGGGTCTAGGCGCTATCACAGGCACTGAACAACTGACAGAGTGAACCCTTTATAGGGACAGATATGATGGGAGGTGAGTGTGTGATTGGTGCAACTATGAACTGGTATCTGATTGGGAGAACAGGGAGTGCACAACAGGAGGGGGGCGTAAGCCCCACTGAACCCAGGGCTCATTGGCCCTTCAGCAACCCAGCACTGCCCCTACCCCACCTGCCCCTTTAATTAATTCTTCCTCCGGCGGCCGCGCTGGGAGCAGCGCCGCCGGTGGGCATAAACAGAACGTGCTCGCGTGCGTGCGCGAGCACGTGTGAGGAAGCTGGGCCTGAGGACGGGGAGGCGCGCGCACGGCTGCAGAAGCCGCCGCTCGCCGTGGCTGTCGGGCGGGAAGCCGCGCAGCGGGCGGCCGCGCTATGGGGACGCCGCTGGACCGAGGAACGGGTGAGTGGACCCTGACAAACACGTCTCGGACCAGTGGATTCAGAAGGCGGTGTCCGACGGCTACAAGATAGAGCTGGCAGCTTGGCCGCCCCCAAGATTCCTTCGGTCCTGGATCTCCCAAAATCCTGTGATGGCGCAGGGCCTGAGGTTGGCCGTCCAACATCTTCTATTGTCCGGAGTGGTTTGTCCTGTTTTTCAAGAACGGGGTTGGGGGTTCTACTCCAATCTGTTCACGGTGTCCAAGAAGGACGGTTCCCTGAGACCCATCCTGGACCTAAAGGGTCTCAACAGATTTGTCAGGTTCAAACATTTCCGCATGGAGACCTTACGGTCGGCAGTGAGCTCTCTTCGGCCAGGCGACTTTATGACCACTGTGGACATCAAGGATGCCTATCTGCACATTCCTATCTTCCTAGGACATCAGAAGTTCCTGAGGTTCGCTCTGGGGATCCACACTACCATTTTGTGGCCTTGCCATTCGGTATCACTTCGGTCCCTCGGGTGTTCACCAAGGTGCTGGCGGGTGTCATGGCCCTCTTGAGGAGCCAGGGCATTCGCATTCTTCCTTACCTGGACGACCTGCTGATTGCTGCTCAATCTTTTCATCAGGCCGAGAGGGATACTCAGGTGGTTGTCTCCACCCTCGAATCCTTCGGTTGGGTGATCAATTATCCCAAGTCTTCGCTCACTCCGTCATTGGTGAGGTCCTTCCTGGGCATGGCGCTGGATACTTCTCAGGTCAAGGTGTTTCTTCCTCAGCAGAAGGTGGAGGGCCTTCAGATGCAGGTGCGAGCCCTGCTGTCGTTTCCTCATCCCTCCATCCGTCTGGGGATGCAGTTGGTGGGACTCATGGTGTCTTGCTTCGAGGCTGTACCTTTCGCCCAGTTCCACATGAGACCTCTTCAGTTGAACCTCTTGACCATTTGGGATTGTAATCAGGAATCCCTGGAGCAGGAATTCGCTCTGTGCCCTCTGGCCAGACAGTCCCTCTCGTGGTGGTTGTGCTCGAGGAATCTTCTAGCGGGCAGGTCCTTTCTGCCTCCGTGCTGGGAGATTGTCACCACGGATGCCAGTCTGACCGGTTGGCGAGGGTTTTGGCAATTGCTAAAGTTCCAGGGCCAGTGGGGCCCTCAGGAGGCCCACACGCCCATCAATCTCCTGGAGCTGAGAGCGATCTGGTTGGTTCTCTTCCAGTTGACTCCCCACCTACGGGGTCGTGCGGTCCAGGTCCGCTCGGACAATCAGACGGCTGTCGCTTACATCAATCATCAGGGCAGAACTCGGAGCTGGCTGTGCAGGACCTTCTGGAGCTCGGGGTCATCTGCGAGGTCCCCTTAAGAGACAGGGGCATGGGGTTTTATTCCAACCTGTTCACGGAGCCCAAAAAGGACGGGTCAGTCAGACCCATTCTGGATTTGAAAATCCTAAACAAGTTTGTCAGAAGCAGGCATTTTCGTATGGAAACTCTGCGCTCTGCCATTGCCTTGCTGCGCCCAGGGGACTTCATGACATCTGTGGACATCAAGGACGCTTACCTGCACGTTCCGGTGTTCCCAGGGCACCAAAGGTTCCTCAGATTTGCGCTGTTGGATCAGCATTATCAGTTCGTGGCCCTGCCATTCGGCCTTACGTCGGCACCCAGGGTCTTCACCAAGGTGCTGGCAGGGGTGATGTCTCTCTTAAGACTAAAGGGCATACGCGTGTTGCCCTACCTGGACGATATACTCATCACCTCTCGGTCTCTGCGGCAGGCAGAGCTGGACATTCGGTTGGTGGTGTCCACCCTGGAGTCCTTCGGCTGGGTGATCAATTACCCAAAGTCCTCTCTGTCCCCCTCCTCAGTGACCCCGTTTCTGGGGATGATTCTGGACTCGGTTCAGTCAAGGATATTCCTTCCTCCGCAGAAGGTGGAAGCTCTGACAACCCAGGCGAGATCCCTGCTCGTGAACCCTCATCCCTCCATCCGGCAGGGAATGCAGTTGGTGGGCTCGATGGTGGCAAGCTTCAAGGCGGTGCCCTTTGCCCAGTTTCATCTGAGAACTCTGCAGCTTCAACTTCTGTCAGTATGGAACAAGGACCCAGCGTCTCTGGATGACAGCTGGGTGATTCCCCCCTCGGTCAGACAATCCCTTGCATGGTGGTTGGACCACAGGAACTTGACAAGGGCCAGATCCTTCCTGGCTCCCTCTTGGGAGACGGTCACAACGGATGCCAGTCTTTCGGGCTGGGGGGGATTCTGGAAGTCCCTGTGCTTCCAGGGGAGGTGGGGCCCTCAGGAGGCCCATCTTCCTATCAATGTCCTGGAACTCAGGGCGGTCCGATTGGTGCTGGAACGGTTGACCCAGCACCTTCAGGGTCTGGCGGTTCAGGTACGCTCAGACAACAGGACGGCGGTTGCCTACATCAATCATCAGGGAGGAACCCGGAGCAAGGGTGCTCTCCAGGATGTGTCTCTGATTCTAACTTGGGCAGAGACCAATGTACAATGGATATCGGCTGTCTACATTCCGGGGACGGAGAATCTGCTAGCAGATGCTCTGAGCAGGGGGTCGTCCCGTCAGGGGGAATGGTCCCTCTGCGACAGGGTATTTCAGTCCCTGTGTCACCGTTGGGGTGTGCAAGACGTGGATCTCTTTGCGTCACGTCACAATCACAAGCTACTGAGCTTTGTATCCCTGTCTCAGGATCCTCTGGCTATGGCCACGGATGCCCTGTCAATGTCTTGGAAGGAGTTTCGGCTCCTGTATGTGTTTCCACCAATTCCCCTTCTGGGCAGAGTGCTGCGCAAGATCGCTCTGGAAGGGGTACCCGCGATTCTGGTGGCCCCAAGGTGGCCAAGAAAAGTATGGTTCGCAGATGTGGTTCAAATGGCAGTAGATCAGTACGATCTGCCAAGGTTGCTAGACCTTCTGACTCAAGGGTCTCTACGCCATCCCAATTTACTAACGCTGGCTTTGAAGGCTTGGCTATTGAGACCTTCATCTTGATGCAAAAGGGTTTGTCTGCATCTGTTGTGGCTACTATGGTGCAAGCCAGGAAGAAGACTTCTGCCGCCATCTATTATAGAGTATGGCGTGCTTACATTGACTGGTGTGAATCCAGGTCTCTTCCCTGCCGGGAATTCTTAGTATCCAGGGTGCTGGAGTTCTTACAACATGGTCTAGACTTAGGTCTTAAGCTTAGTACCTTGAAGGGCCAGGTTTCGGCCCTGTCTATCTTCTTTCAGAAGACCTTTGCCCAGCACTCTCTTATCAAGACCTTCTTTCAGGGGGTCACTCATGTGCGCCCTCCTCGGAAACCTATGGTTCCCGTTTGGGATCTGAACTTGGTTTTGTCGGCTCCCTTTGAGCCTATTCATGAGGCCGCTCTCGCTGTGCTCACGCTCAAGGTTGTCTTCCTGGTAGCCATCACTTCGGTCAGACGTGTGTCTGAGTTGGCTGCTTTGTCTATTCAGCCTCCCTACTTTGAGAGACACCGGGATAAGGTGGTGTTTCGCTTCAAGCCAGACTTCCTGCCTAAGGTTGTGTCTGCATTTCATTTGAATCAAGATATTGTACTTCCTTCCTTGTGCCCTAATCCTAGTAACCCTAAGGAAAGGGTTTTGCATTCCTTGGATGTGGTTCAGGTGTGTCAAGTCTTACCTGGTTACCACTCAGGCCTTTAGAAAGACGGATGCTCTCTTCGTTGTGCCTCATGGGCCTAGGAAGGGTTTGGCTCCTGCCAAGTCTACCATCAGTAAATGGATTTGTCAGGCTGTTGTTCAAGCCTATACTGCTAAGGGGAAGACTCCCCCCTTTCGTCTTACTGCTCATTCTACTAGAGCTGTTGGGGCTTCTTGGGCTTTTCAGCACCAGGCCTCTGTGGAGCAAGTTTGCAAGGCCGCTACTTGGTCTTCTGTACATACCTCTACAAAGTTTTACAAGGTTGATGTTCGGGCCTCAGCTGACGCTGTGTTTGGCCGCAAGGTTCTGCAGGCGGCAGTAGTTTAGACTGCTTGCTGTTGCCTTCTGTTGGGGATCCCACCCTTCTTTATGGACACTGCTATTGGATGTCCCACATGTTATTACTACTTACCAAAATCACTTCGCGGTTAGGTTCTCCTTCCATTTTAGGTCCTTAAACTTACCCAAATCACTTCGCGGTTAGGTTCATCTTCCATGTTAGGTCCCTAAAACTTACCCAAATCACTTCGTGGACATCTGAATCTTGACCTCAAAATATGTATTTGCCCCTTTCTTTGTTTGAAATGTATGTGTTCCCATAAATGACACTGAAACATTGGTTTCTTTTAAAAATTTTTACTATAAAATATTGTTAGATTGTCAATTTTTGGGGGGAATCATGAAAACTTTTTCAACATTTTTAGTCCTTGGCTAATACATTTTTTATTTTTTTTTAACAAAAATTAAAACAACTTTGGAATAAAAAGATTAAAAACATAACATTAAGAAAATATGGGTCAGCAGAACAGGGCCAGGACCCAGGACTCTACTCCTCTTCCTCTTCTTCTGTTGTCCCCAACGAGTCAACCATCACCTTCATATCGGCCACCAACGCAAGGACCCTCCGATGCATTTCGAATATTTTTTGGCGTGTGGTCCCTGTAACAAATAGAGACAAAATCATTAGTTTGAGACCAATACATGTTTGCCACCTGTGGATTGAATGTTTTGTAGTAAACACATTAAATAAAGGCGACATATGTAATTCTGTCAACTCATTAAGCTAAGGAAGTGGCCCCAGATCAGTGTTGCGAGTCATTAAGCTAAGGAAGTGGCCACAGGTCACTCTTAAATTGCCATTACCTAGGGCTTGATGTATCTGTGTGTTGATGTCAAGTACCACATAAATGCTAATAATGCCCTGACTACTTACTTGGTTGGTGGCCGAGAGCTGGCTCGTTGGGGACAACACAATGAGGTCCTGGGTCCTGGCTCTGCTGTGAAGAAGTGACTGTAGAAACATGGGAAATACGTTCAGTTTTATGGTCAAATTCCTCAGTAAGAAAATGTCTATTGGCAAGTCTGGTTCACATCACTCACCTTCTCCAGCTTCTGCTTGGAGCACATCTGCTGCCTCTTCCACTTCCTCACCCGCTCCAGAAGCATCTAGACAAACAGATGAAAGGAATCAGTTGGGTAGGAGATAGCATGTATATGTGTGTGCGTAGACATGAAGAGTGACATACCAGAGGCTCCCGCATGCGTGGCAGGGTACGACTGCCTGCCCACGCTGTGCCGCCCCTCCTCTGTTGTAAGGTCCAGGGGCTGGTCTGAGGACCCCACAGAGGAGGGGTAGGCCCGTCGCCCTGGAGATTCACCACCTTCACTCCCAGCTGCAGAATCATGCAGCACTGGTCGGCCTGTGCGCCTCCGGGTGCGGCGAATGCGGTAATCCATTTCCAACACAACCAAAGAAAAGGCATTATAAATAAAAGGCCTACCTTCTGTCGTAGTTACATCTTGCATGCACTCGCTATGTACTTACTTGGGAAATGGATACCGAAAAATCTCCGCACCCGGGGCATGTGCAGTCGTTTCAGGTCCGACCAATGCTGCATGATCTGTGTGTGGGTGAAGGTGGTGTCGGTCTGATGTTGTATCTCCGCGATGATCTCCAGGGCAACGTTTCGTTTTTCAAACGAGTTGGGCAGGTAGTCGTACCTGCGCTCCAGCATGGTCTACAAAACAGAAAACAAACATAGCAATAAATTATAAATGCCTATCTCGAATTGCAAACTATACATTATTTGGGTCAATCACATTGACACATACACACACACACTTCTAGCCTAAGTTAACTTTCAAATCTGGCCGCACTGTTGTTTGGCACGTGTGTGGCGTGCGTTTGGGTGTGCATGTATTTTACCCAAATTTGGTACAAATCTCTTACTTCGTGCGCATCCTTAACATGTCGAGTAGCATTTAGATGTCACTTGAAAGGCCTACAAATACACTTACGAGCATGATGATCTCTTCTTGTTGGCGGGTGAAGATAGTGGGCGCCATCTTTCTTCTTCTTCTCGGCAGCAGATAAGTAATGCCCCAGCGGTTTCCGGGTTCCGCACGTCCGTGGAACGGCCGGACGCGCACGTAAGCGAACGCGTAGGCGTCACACCTTAGTTAAAGGTCCCTGCACATACAGCTCATTCTCTTTGATAGTCCAGGCAAAATGGCAGCAAAAAAACAAGCTCAGAAACCGTCCAACGAGACCACGCAGAAGAAGGCTACCAAGCGGCCTGAGCATGGCAAGGGCCCCAAAACAAGGTCTCAAGAGACGACCAAAGCGAGGCTAAGGCCTACAACAAAGGCTGCGCAAAAAAAGGAGGTGGCAGCAGCCAGACCAAAGACCAAGGCACCAAAGGCTACACCAGCTCATTCCCTCCAAACGGGTAAGAGGGTACGAAGTCCCACCCCCCCTGCCCAACACCCCCCCCCCCCCGCCCAACATCCCCCCCCCCCACGTGGCACTAAGGCACGAGCCAAATATTTGTTAGTGTTTGTATTGGTGGCTACTTGAACTCATAACTTTTTAAAAGGTTCCTTTTTTAACAACATAATGGTAGGTGATGGCCACTCACATACTTCGGGGGAAGACATGGACATGAAATTAATGTCAAAACATGTTCCATAACAAAAAAATGCACACAAATAAGCCCTCTCCTGCTTGCCCACATTTTCCACAGGCACAGGTTGAAAGCAGACATACCTATGCCACATCTACACCTCTTTCTCATTGTGCCAACAAAACAAGAACACCCAGTTTGGTCATAATGAAATTAAACAAAAAAAATACAAAGTTAACCAAACAATAACAACAAACAAAGTCCAAACAAAAAAAAAACAAAGCCAAAAAATTAACCAAAATGTGTGGCGATTTAATTCTCACGGAAGGCTTGGCCAGACGCACTGTGCTGCCCAACATAGGCGTCCTCGGCCTCATCAGCGGGTGGAGAGGGTGGCAAATCAACATAGCGGGGGACCCGCTGCAAGATGGCAAAATTATGCAGCGCTGCACAGGCCATAATTATATCAATGACCTTTTTGGGGTCATACTGAAGGGAGCCCCCAGTGTGGTCCAAACACCGAAATCGGGTCTTCAAGAGTCCAAAGGCCCTCTCCACCACTGCCCTGGTTTTTCTGTGCGCCCGATTATAGGCCTCTTGCGCTGGAGTCTGTGGGCGGAGTATAGGAGTCATCAGCCACGGGAGGAGTGGATACCCCGAATCTCCTAGAAAAATTTAAGGTAAACAAATATTACCATTAATGCATACATTGCAGGGCAAAAATCCAAAATATACATGATTAAGAAGGTAGGTGACATTGTCCCCAAAACATGAGCATACATATTGCACAGGCAAAAGCAAGAAATAAACATAACTGATAGATGGGGGACCAAAGTTGAAAAATAATATTGCGGATGCTGGGCAATCAGGCAGACTGGTACCAGCTATTGTTTCCTGTCTGTGCTTCAGAACAATGTAGGATGGGTTAACTTTACATGAACCATTTTCAGCTTTGTCTGAGTCCAAAACAGGTGTAAGGCGGCCCCTGCACTTTATCCCGCTCACCTCTACTCAGTAAGTGTAATGCATGTAAGCAAAGATGGCGCAGACCCTCGGCTAAAGTCACTAACAGATTGCCCGAAAAGTGTGGGGAAGACTGTTTAAGACTTTTGCTCTAATTACACTTTGGAGTAGAAACAATGCAGGACAAACATTTTGCCTGCCAATGTAGTTTGGAGACTGTAATGGGTCCAGTGGGGTTTCACATGTTCCCAAGGTGATGACCAAGCCATCGTTTAAGAAAGGTGAATCCAACCAAAATCCAAGGCATACATATAAACAAAAAATATGTAATTGGACTCAACTTACCAAGGAGCCATGCACCCGCAAATTCCCCTGACTCAAACCGACGGAATAATCCTGATCTGCGAAGGATGTAGACCGTCATGGGCTGAGCCAGGGTAGCCTGCGAGGACACTAAGAAAGCGCATGTCCTGGGCCACCACTGCTTGCACATTCAGTGAGTGGCCCATTTTTCTGTTCCTGGGTAAAAATATTTAAAAATTACATCATTAATGCTTGGGGAATTAGTCCAACGCTCACTTGTAACACCCTAAGTCAAACGTTATCATCAACTAACACTAAACAACTACCTTAAATTTAAGTGCCCACCAAAAGGAGATGTATGTTAGAGCCTTTAAAATGTTGAGTTACTTGTTCCATTTTAAGTACACTTTCAAATGTTTGACTTGGAACAAACTGTTTTTTTTTCTAAGTGAAAAAT
The DNA here is from genome assembly GCA_027917425.1 of Gastrophryne carolinensis. Taxonomy (NCBI): domain Eukaryota; kingdom Metazoa; phylum Chordata; class Amphibia; order Anura; family Microhylidae; genus Gastrophryne; species Gastrophryne carolinensis. Next base: position 326,087,028 of record CM051239.1, read on the forward strand.
ACGGTCCATTGGTTCACATACACTCTTTGCAAGGAGGGAGGATTAGCAAGGAGGGACTGATTCCAATGAGAGAATATGTAAAAGGAGAGACTAGTAACATAGAGGGCATAATTACAAGGAGGGACTATTATCAATGAGGGATTTAATACAAGGAGGGACCAAAACAATGATGCATTATTTACAAGGAGGGACTATTATCAATGAGGGATTTAATACAAGGAGGGACCAAAACAATGATGCATTATTTACAAGGAGGGATTATTATCAATGAGGGATTTATTACAAGGAGGGGCAAAAACAAATGAAGTTATTGACCAAAGGAGGGACAAAAAAAAATGGAAGAATAAACTTGCCTGTATATGTACTCGTCGCAAGCAGGAGGGACAAGGGCAACATGGGTGCAGTCAATGGCACCCATGACGTTGGGCATGTCGGCGATATTATAAAATGCCAGCTTAATCGCGTTTCTGGCTACCATATCCTCAGGAAAACAAATGTATTTCCGAGTTATGGTAGCCATGCCTTCCAAAAACTTGGATAGGGCGCGGCTCAGCGTAGGCTGTGAGATCCCCACGGAGAGGGCACCCAGCCTCTGGAACGAGCCGTTCGCCAAAAATTGCAGGCAGCCAAGCATCTTGGTCATACCTGAAATTGCTTGCCCCTTCCTTGTGGTGCGGGCTAACCATGGCCGCAGCTCACTATACAACTTATGGAGGGAAGCGCGATTAAGCCTGGTGAGCGCGAACAGCTCAACGTCATGCATGCCATTGATGTCCATGCGTCGCCGCCGGTGCAGTCTGGCCTCTGACCTCCGGACGATCTCAATGGCCATAAGCTGCAGATCTTCATGCTCCTCAAATGCAGTAGGCTCGTCCATGCCTGCTAGTTCCGAGCTCAAAATGGTCCCGTAAGTGGATCAACAGTGAAACGGATTTATTGGGTGTTGGCCCATCGGCAATCAGCTCTCTGAATTAATCGCCAGCCCATTGCAATAACGTAAGTTTTCTGAACGGTCGAAACATTTTCAGATTTGGTGGAAAAAAGCTCCCGAAATAGCGAAAAACTTCCGATTTGCTTTAGATCATCGAAAGAGCATATACGCATTTTCCCGAACGTTCGTACGAATGAAAAATGGACGAAAAAAAGCAAGAAAATGACAAACACCCACCAAAACTTTCACAAACAGCTACGGAAGTCCGGACAAATGTGTCTCTGAATCGAGGCTATGGTCTGGAGTCGGGTCTACAACTGAGTACCCTCAAAGGACAGGTTTCGACCTTGGCAATCTTTTTCCAAAGATCTTTCGCCAATCATAGGCTTGTCAAGACTTTTTTCCAAGGAGTTACTCATGTACGTCCACCGCGTAAGCCCCTGCTACCAGTGTGGGATTTGAACTTAGTGCTTTCTGCTCTCCAGGGTCCACCCTTTGAGCCCCTGCGCGATGCCACTCTGTCCATTCTGACTCTTAAGGTGGCCTTCTTGGTTGCTATCACTTTGGTGCGTCGCATCTCAGAGCTGGCGGCGCTTTCTATTAAGCCTCCTTTGAACGGCATCAGGATAAGGTGGTATTCCGTCTTAAACCAGAATTTTTACCCAGGTTGTTTCTGCCTTTCATCTCAATGAGGACATTGTCTTGCCTTCCTTGTGTCCTGCCCCTTCTAATTCTAAGGTTCGGTCTTAGGAAGGGCTTGCCTCCGGCCAAATCCACTATTAGAAAATGGATCAGACAGGCGGTGGTGCAAGCATATTCTACCATATTCTTTCTGTGTTATTACTCACTCCACTTGGGCTTTTCAGCACCAGGCTTCTGTTGAACAGGTTTGTAAGGCCGCTACTTGGTCTTCAGTTCATACTTTTTCTAAGTTTTACAAGGTTGATGTTAGGGCCTCAACTGATGCTGTTTTTGGCCGCAAGGTGCTTCAGGCGGTAGTGGCTTGAACTTCCTGCCGTTGCTCACTGGGGATCCCACCCTTCTTCCTGGACACTGCTGTTGGATGTCTCAAATGTGAAGAATTACAGATGAAGCAACCCGTGCTGGATACCAGAAAAATACAATTCTGTGATTACTCACCTGTAGAATAGTTTTTATGGTAATCCAGCACAGGTTGCCTCATCCCACCTTTGATATCGTTATTCTCTTTTGCCTTGTTATGGTGATTTTTGTTGAGAGAGTTCGTTTTTAGTGGGCTGTGTTTTTTTCTTAACATGGTCTTTGCCTCCCGGCTTCTTGCATTACTGCTTTTCAAACACTGGGTCTTCTGGGTAATTCCTGCCCTTTTATGGGCCGGGAGGAGCCACAAGTCTTCCTGCAGTCGACTGTGAAGAATTACAGATGAAGTGCTGGATTACCATAAAAACAATTCTGTGAGTTATCACAGAATTGTATTTTTACTTACTTACTGATAGATTATCTGTAGCACTGACCAGTGGCGTAACTAAATGTGACCAGACCCTGGTGCTATTATTAAATGTGGCCTGTCATGGCTTGTACAGTAACCGTTTCCCTGTCTTTAAAAATGTGAAGCAGCAGAAGCAAATTGTCCTTTCTGTGCCATGCCATGAGAGCAAAAATCTCAATAAGAGTCACAATAAACCCTTACAGTCACTTCCCTGCTACATGAGTGAAGTACACGTTGCTAAATAATCCCCCCCATATATATTTAATATTTTGGTTATTTAAATTGAGCCCTATGGATAAATGTATGCACCTACATGTTCTTAATTTTGTAGACCACTTTCTTGTTTTCAATAGGGGCATGATTGGACACCTAAAATGGTAGTCGGAAGCCTAAAATGACCTTCTGCAATGGTTGATTTAAAGCTGTTTATTATATAGAGGTTTATTGTCACAATACAATTAACTGGTATTAACCATGATTTTTACCAGTGGCTGGATTATCATATCACATTAGTTCACATAATCTAGCACATATTTGTCTCATCTTTTTGTATCTGTTTTTGTATTCTTTTAGGTTGAACCCGGTAAACCTGGAATAAAAAAAAGCAATTCCAAAGAAAACAAAAAGAAAACAGAACAATAACATGACAGAAATAACATGACAGAAAACAAAAAGAAAACAGAATAACATGGAAGAAATAATTTTGTAATGCTTCAAAAGACAATAATAAACCATTTCATTTCCAAAGAATGTGTATGTATATAAGGTTATGCATAGGTTTAAATAAGCTTCACTTGATGGGTGTGTCATTATAATATCAAAAGTAAATAGAAGCAACATTTATGAATACCGGCAGAAGCAAAAACATAATGTTATCTTATCTCTAAAATAAATCCCTAGGAGCAAAGAAAATATTACTGTACCATCCTGGTCCTCTTCTCAGCCTTAAATACTGGCACCATTCAGCTTAACTGAAGCATCCCTGCTGTGTCCTCCATGACCAAAGCAACCACAGGATGATGGTTCTGATCAAGGTTTCGAGCTTGACCATTTTGCCTAGTGATGCAACCATCAGTCCCAGCACTCATACTAATCAAAAACAGTATTTTGGTATGGAGCATCTTTTAAATTAACCATTGCAGAAGTATTTGTCTCTCTAGGTAAGTATTCCCAACAAGTGATTTGAGTATCACTGGTGGTACTTGCAGAGGGGTGGTGAAGAGCAGAGGGACAGCTTCCTTCACTTGGGGAAGGGGGTTGGGAGAAGGGGTCCCTTTTTCTCCGAGACGGGGCAGTAGGTCCACTTCAGCATAGCGTTCCCAGGGTGGATGTAGGTCTACTTTTAAGAGGACCTAAATGGTATTGGAAACCTAATCATGGCTTCTGCTGCTTATTAAATCCTCCCTCCTGCTGCTCAGTGTGCATCTGAGAGGCTATTCAGTTACTCCACCTGGCCCATTGATGCTCAGCATCCCAAGATTCTGCACCCCAGTCCTAATAAATAGAATATGCCAGTCCTCAAGCTGCAGATGTGCAGCATTTTGTGCCTTGTGAGTGTGCAAACATCCAGGTCTGGTAGAGGTTATCCATCTTGGGGCGCTACAAAGTAGAAACTTAAGTCCTACTGTGCATTTAGTGCAACTACCACCTTAGACAACAGGAGCCTGACTGCACCCTGGCGTGCATGACATGTAAATCTGTCTAATCAGAAGATATGCCACTCAATTTACAACTGACCCAAGTGGTATGTAGTCTGGGCCAATGTACACAGAAACCCAGGACTCAAACCCAAAATCTAGTCTCTAAAGTGTAAAACTGAAATTGTTGTCCATTTAGAACAATGTTTCTCAAGCTGTGGTTAACATACCACGGGGGGTACATGCCAAAGCTTGGAAGGGTATGCAGCCATACCCCTTACCAACAAGGTAGGTCTGATAGGTTTGGTATATTATTTTAACAGTAATAAATGATTCCTTCTTGTTTAAAAGTGTAACAATGCCTGTAACCCTATTTTGGTAATATTTATAAGCGATCCCATACTTGGGGGTACTTGGTTGGAATTATTTTGTAGCTAGGGGGTACTTGGTTGGAGTTTCTTGTTGCTAAGGGGGGGGGGGCTTGGCGTTAAACAGTTGAGAACCACTGCTTTAGACGATACAAAAAGATGACCACTTCTCAATCAATTTATTGACATGGGCAGAGCAAATAGACCACACTTAAACCATAATCTTAGTCTAATCCGTGAGACTCCAATTCTGAGATATGTAGCTGACCTAAGGTATACTAAGTATTTTCCAGGACTAGACTCGGGGTGGCTCATAAAATGTTTTCTATGTCTTTTTAGCCTTCTTATATGTACTATCATCTTTTGGATGTGTGCAAACACATTGAACAAGGTCTTCAGGTATATGGGTGGCTGTAACGCTAAGGCTCTTTTCACACCACTGTGCTTTTGCGCTGTGCTGTGTTGCGTTTTACTAGCATTGCCATAGACTACTAGGGAGCTGTGTTTGCATTGCATTGGGAGCGCAGCATGCAGGACTTTTCACAAACAGCTTACGCAATGCAACACAGTGCAAAAGCAGCAGTGTGAAAGGAGCCTTATTCCCATGTGCGGCACTAGAGGTACTTGGTAAGGTAAGCTAGCTCCCAATGTATCTATTGCTGTGTAAGTCCCATATGTGGGGCTCTCATAGATAGAGTAGAACTGCCCCTAAATGGGGTATGAGTTTTCCACATGCATTTGCAAATGTGTGCAACTGAGACCACTGCATCCTGTGTTTCTATAGATTTTATAGATGGGTTGAATCACTTTTGCTGGCTGACAGAAGTTGAATGTGGGTGCTATTTTCCTAGTGCACAGCACGGCCTGTTTAATTTAATCCTTACTCCTGGGTATTCCGCCACAAGGTGGCGCAGTGCACTGCAGAAGATTTGTGGCTCCTCCCGGCCCTATATAAAAACAGGAAATCAGCCATAGACCTCCAGTGTTTTCTCTGCAGTGATTCTGCGAAGATAGAAGATGGCTCTTATATTGCGCAGGTGAGTGGGGCAACCAAGCCTGCGGCACTGCATATCTATTTCCACCCGTTTCCAGACCCTCTGTGCCTTTCAGCCTCGGCTGTCTGATCGGGTGAGGGTAGAGGAGCAATAGGGTCAGGTGCTCAAGGAGCGCTGCTCCAAGCCGCAGACCCTATATCACAAAGGGTAGCCGGCCATAGGCTTTATGGTGAGCCTACTTGGGATGCGGAGTTCCTGTCCTAGCTTCTGAAGGGGTGAGTGTGTTGTCGACTATGGGCCTTGTTCTGGTGTTTTGGGGTCCCCCCCCCATTCCTGGCCTGGGCTCTCGCCGCTGCCTGCTCGCTCTCCTCTCCCCCCCCCCTTCCCGACTTGTGTGACATGTGGGTGGTAGCGGCGGGTGTTTTTAGCTGCTTTTGTACTGTTTTCACTGTCTTTCAACTGTACTACGCTCCGCGGCAGGCGGCGTTATAACTGTGAGGAGATTTTGCTTCTTCTGATGACGCTGGCGTGGTCACGTGAGCACCGTTTTCGCGCTCTTCGGGGGGGGGGGGCGGATTTTGCATATTGCGTCGTCCTCCTGCGGTCAGCCCCTCAAGGTTCCTCTGCCGTCGCCACTTTGCTTCTGCTGCGCGTCTGGGCCTCTCTTCCTCCCTGAGCTGCGGCGGTGATCCTTGCCTGTGTTACTTCCTCCTGTGGTCTGGTGCTTGGGGATCCTGTGGCCTGCTTGGTCCGTGAGTCCCCTTCAGGGTTTTTTTTGTCTCCTTGGGGCATGGGCTGCGGGATGCTTATGTGTTTTTTACTTATGTCTTTCAGACGGGACACCCGTGGTTTGTGGTTTCTCCCGGCTCTGCTCCTTACCCCGCCCTTCATCTCCCTTACTGATTCTGGGGGCATCCCCTGTGGCTTCTTATTAGCCCTTACCCTGTGCTGGCCTATTGCGCCTGTGTTAATCACCATATGGAGGCTTCTGGGGATAGCGTGCTTGGGGGTCCTTCGGGGCAATCCCGGCTGTGTTCCATGTGCGGGGTATCCCCTGTGAGTAAGTGTCACAGTGTGCGTGCCATGCGCCCAAGGTATCATTGCGGCCCAGGCTGGGCTGCCCGCTTCTCTCCCCAGCTCTGCGCCCCCTTCGGCATCGCTTACCCCTCCGCGCCTGCATTTAGCCCCCAGTGAGGGGGATACTAGCAGGGGGTCACAATCTGATCTGGCACTTTGTGTGGCCAGCATTGAAAGGCAGCTTGCCAGGCCTGTTCCACGTAAGGCCTCTAGCAAGAAGTGGCACCTGGCTCCCACGCCCTCCGTCTTTACTGAGGAGTATGAGGAAACTGATGCTTTTGGTGACCGTTACTCCCTAGAGGAGGGGGAGCTTTTCCCAGGCTCTGTCTCCTCTGGGGACCAGCAGATGGGCTGCAACAGTGACCCTGGGTCTGAGTCTGGGGAGGATTCATGGTTCCCCGATGACATTGATAATCTGTTGTCTCACACATTGCCCCTCCTGAGGTGACTAAGAGGAAGCAGGGTGGAGTTCCCTGAGCAGAGCCATTTCACTAATATGGTGCTGAAGGAGTGGGGATGTCCTAGTAGACTGCCCGCGGTGCCCAAAGGGTTGGATAAGAAGTTTCCCTTTCCTGCCGCCCTGGTTAAGCGATGGTTGGGTGCCCCTGAGGTGGACGCTCCCGTTCTAGGGCTGTCCAACACCTCGGTCATGCCTTCCACTGATACTACTACACTGCGGGACAGCGAGGACCGGTGTATGGATCAGCTGGCCTGCCATGCTTTTGCATTTGTGGGGGCTGGGCTGCGTCCGGTCTGCGCCGCTGCCATTACAGCTATTGCCCTTAAGAAACAGCTCAGGTGTCTCCTTGATGGCGCTACGGCTGGTAGGAAGGGGGAGGATTATAGGGCCCTTCTGCTGTGCTCTGATTTTGTTGCCTTTGTCCTTACTGCAGGTCAAGCCAAACAAAACACACATGGGATCTGACAAAGAATGGGCACTCCACCAAGCTGGTATAAAACATGTTAAATCTATTTTATTGTACTATATCACCAGCATAAAACCACTAATTGACATACAATCACAAGACAAATTAAAAACAAATGAACTGTGACATCCGAATATTATAACAAGGTCAACAGAAATAATAAAGATATTCAATATTAAGAATAAACTTCTAAGAGAGGAATTAAAGTGGATCTATAACCTGGATACGGCTGCACCTCGGGGACTGAATGAGGATATCTCGTACACACCATTTGTGTGATTCAAATTCTAGTTCCCCTAAAGAGTCCCAGACACTTCTGCCTGTCTTTCCCCTTCCGGCATCATTTAATGGTGCTGTTCTTCCGGTCCCAGGGTCCCTGAATCTGTTATGCACTTAGTGGGGGTAGGTCATGCTGATAATTGGTTTGACTCCTAATGTGTTTTTGGGGGGGTGGGGGGTTTGTAATTTTTCACCATTTTTTATTCTATAATCTTTTTATTCAAATTTTTTTATTCAGTTTTCTATGTGTCACTGATATGTGTTTTCTTATATTTCATTATGTTTTGTCATTTCATTAGAGTTTTCACATTTCGTTTTCACGTGTGATGGACTGATTGCGGACAGAGTTTGGACAGCACAGCAAACATCTGGATGGCTATGCGTTGGAAGTGGTGTGGAAAGAGCCCTGGGAACTTGTAGCCTGCTTTGAGAAAATTAGAGGTGGCACAGAGATTCGTGTCACAGGATAAAAGGACAATAGAATTTTAGCCTCTGAGAAGGGGATGCCCCCCAACTGGATTAAAACACTTTGAAGAATATTACTTGAGCCCTGGCTTGGGTATCAAGTTAGTAATATGGGTCTCCAAGAGTGGGGGCTCCGGGACTGTGTCAAGCTCACCCACTTGTGCCATCTGTATAGAGTCCCTATTTTTGGCTTCTGCATAGATAGTGGCGGTTTATGCTTAATGCCGCATTTAAATGTTGTTTCTTGATTCTCCTTATATTCCTATATATTCCCTCTTATTTTTGTGTTAATAATTTTTGAATAATTTTTGTGTACTTTAGCAACATAGGAATAAAACATGTGTAAAGAATTGTATTATTATTGGTGTAAGGTATATATCAGTCGATTTTTGATAATTGTTTTATTATTGTTTCTGCTTCTCCAGAATACCCATGAAATCTGTGGCCAATTTATGGTGGATTGTATTCTCACAAAGTATGCATTAATTTATTATTTGTTGGATATCCTATGTCATCAGTTGTTTAATTGAGTTGACTTATGTGAAAATTCCTTGTCACTGCGGGAGACGGGTCTCTAGTTGCAGCGGCGCCTTCTTCCCTGCCCGGAGAACACGCCCCCCTCCCTTTTCTTTTGCTTGCTAATGATGACGGCGGCCGGGTCATCAAGGGGGCGTGTCCGCTGGGTAGGGAGGATTGTGACCGGAAGTCCGGTATACACCAGGCGGCGCAGCGTGAGGCCAGGCCCGGGGAGGATAAAGGATGAAGATGGAGGTCTGGCATTTACCCCCTGTTAGAAGCGGAGCGCGCGGGGGCAGCAGCATGACATCCGGGAGTTCATTTTTTGGCGGTAGATATACTTTAATCCTTTGTTATGGTTGGTCTCCTTCATTATCCCTGTATAATTGGATTTTAGTTAGTCCTTTCTCCTTAGTGTCTCTATTGATATCCCTTGTTTTTTACTTTTTCACTTGTTTGATTGTTTGATCACTTGTATTGGTTTCATATAGTTATTTCTGGATTGCTTTTTGGATTGTCATATAATAATTATTTATTTATTTCTAATTCTTGGCACAATTACACTTAGCACTTTATTCCTGCAGATAGTCTGGGAATGGTTCTGTAGTTATTAGTATTTATTGTGGTTTCTAGTTACCGTATTTGCCGGCGTATAAGATGACCCCCCAACATTTCCACTCAAAATATAGAGTTTGTTATATACTCGCCGTATAAGACTACTCCCTCTTCCGCACACGCTGCACCCCATCTCTGCCCAGCTCAACGCTGCACCCCATCTCTGCCCAGCTCAACGCTGCACCCCTTCTCTGCCCAGCTCCACGCTGCACCCCATCTCTAACCTGCTCCATGCTGCACCCCCATCTCTGCCCAGCTCAATGCTGCACCCCCATCTCTTGCCAGCTCCATGCTGGCACCCCCATCTCTGGCCAGCTCCATGCTTCACCCCCATCTCTGACCAGCTACATGCTGCACCTCCATTTCTGCCCTGCTCCATGCTGCACCCCCATCTCTGGCCAGCTCCATGCTGCACCCCCATTTCTGGCCAGCTCCATGCTGCACCCCCATCTCTGGCCAGCTCCACGCTGCACCCCCATCTCTGCCCCTGCTCCATACTGCACCTCCATCTCTGGCCAGCCTTACGCTGTCCCCCCCCCCCATCTCTGGCCAGCTCCATGCTCCAGACATCTTACACTGGAGATGCGATGCTAGCAGGGCCACTGGCCTCTGCTCCTGACCTTACACTAGGGGTGGGGCAGGGCAGAGAGCAGAGGTGAGAGATCAGCCCTTTCCAAACGCATACCTCCCAACTTTTCAGAATGGGAAATCGGGACAATATGTAAATTAGGCCACGCCCACCATTGAGGGATGGATGAAGCCACGCCCCCTCATTACTTGATGGATAGGAGATACATTGTAACAGTTACAACAATAGAAACACTTTGAATAGGCAAATGAACCATTGCTGCAGATCTGCATGTTACACTTCAAAGACAGACAAATGAGAACAACGAGGGACTGGGGGACACGGCCTCCAAATAGGGACGCTTGGGAGGTATGCTTACATCTATTAAAGGAAAGGCTTACCTTAGCCTCTCCAGCAAGCACTCACCTATTGTTGAAGCAGCAGGCGATCTGGCAGTCCAGTGAGCGATCAGACAGTGGGGCGGGTGATCAGAAGACCTGTGCCGCCTGATTCATTGGTGGATCAGCGGCTGGGACCACACCCCCCCCCAACTCCCGCAGCTAGCCGGCTCCGCTCTGTATGGCGAAAGAGACAGGCGCTGCCGGATGACAACACAGGCGGGCTGAGGGAGCACGCACTTTCGTTCTTGGGGGCTGGTGTGCGCGAGATTGCACCAACATGAAATAAAAGCTGGCCAGTGCAGGGCACCTGTTCCATTGAACCACTGATGCTAAAAATAAATTTTAAAAAGTTATTCCACAAATGCCGCCCTCCCTGCGCTGCGGCCTCACATGGCCTTATGCCTCCTGCGGCCCTGCTCTTGGCAGGCTGCTGCTCCAATGGCATTCCGGGACATTTCCTGAGGGGGCGGGGCGGCGGGACATAACTCACCAATCCGTGATTGTCCTGCCCAAATCGGGACAGTTGCAAGGTATGCAAACGTCAGAACTGAAGGAACTCCGATTGGCCAGTGTCACCACCCGCCCTCCTGCACATCGGATGCTCATTCGCCGCCCTCCCGCATGACGGCAGCTACAACCCTGCGGCAGTCACATCGGCCTCCCTCCCGGCTCCCGCCTTTCAGCTTGTCGGCCGCTATCTCCGCTTCCCTCCCCCCCGCATGTTGGCTGCTACCTCTACCGCCCTCCTGCACTTTGGCCACTCACCCGCAACCACCCTGTTTCTGCTGCTCACCGACCTGAGCTTCTCCTGGTGTGCCCGATGGCCAGTCCGCCCCTGTCTGCAGGTATGTCACCCGTGCACCCAGCGTATAAGACGACCCCCCCCACTTGGAAGCATGTTTTTCAGGGGCAGAAAGTCGTCTTATACGCCGGCAAATACGGTATATGTAAATTGTTTGGATTATACACATTTTAGCACCTCATTATTAGGACTTAGGATATATTTGCTATTTATTATTGCTACTGAATAATCAATTACTTTAAGTTACATGTAAATTGTTTGGATTATATATATCTTAGCACTTTATTATTAGGATTTAAGATATGGTTGTTATTTATTATTGTTACTTATTAAGTAATTATTTACACATTTAGGCAATCCCTTATTATTTATTGTATGGAACCTACCTAGAAATTTTTCCTCCGCCAATCTATGACTCATATTGATTTTTAAAGACATATACTGATTTATATATACTCTTTGACTAATATTGAATATCTTTATTATTTCTGTTGACCTTGTTATAATACTCGGATGTCACAGTTCATTTGTTTTTAATTTGTCTTGTGATTGTATGTCGATTTGTGGTTTTATGCTGGTGATATAGTACAATAAAATAGATTTAACACGTTTTATACCAGCTTGGTGGAGTGCCAATTCTTTGTCAGATCCCATGTGTGTTTTGTTTGGCTTGACCTATAATAGTTTTTGGGATTTGTGGTGCACCCACCGTGTAAGCTTATATATCTGTGTTACTGGTGGTGCCCTTACAGTTTTTTCATTTGTCCTTACTGCCATGGATGATGCGGTACGGCTGAGCGGTAGAGCCTCTGCCGTTTTGGTGGCTATGCGCCGCTCTGTTTGGTTGCGTCAGTGGGCAGCTGACGCTGCTGCTAAGAAGGCTCTCACTGGGCTCCCCTTTGCGTGGTTGCGGCTCTTTGGTGAGCGTCTGGATGTTCTAGCCAAGGATGGTAGGTTACCTTGGCGTAGGAGGCAGCCCCGGCCCTTTCGGGGTCCTTCCACTCCATTCGTGCTCCCAGAGGAGGCCGTGGCTCCCTCTTCTCGGGTAGCCGCAGGGATTCTTGGGGTCATGGCAGATCCCATGGTCGTCCCGGTCTCTCCTGGGGTCCCAAGCCCAAACCTCCTCCCAAGCCCCCTCAGGCATGAGGAGGCGCCCTCACCCATCCGGGTGGGGGGATGGCTTCGGCTCTTTGCTCACGTCTGGAGGCTTCACGTCTCAGACCGGTGGATTCAGGAGGTAGTGTCCTCCGGTTACAAGATAGAGTTTGCAGCCTGTCCGCCCCCAAGATTCCTCAGATCCCGGATGTCTCAAAACCCTCTGTCAGCTCAGGGTTTGCGTCTTGCGGTTCAAAGTCTGTTGGAGTCAGGAGTCATTTCCTGGTGCCTTCCCCGGAACGGGGTCAGGGGTTCTACTCCAATCTTTTGAGGGCCATCCTGGACTTGAAGGGCCTCAACAGGTTTGTCAGGTTCAAGCACTTTCGCATGGAGACGCTACGCTCGGCTGTCAGTACCCTTCACCCGGGCGACTTCATGACCACCGTGGACAGCAAGGATGCCTATCTTCATGTGCCAATCTTTCCAGGTCATCAGAGATTCCTGAGATTTGCTCTAGAGGATCAGCATTACCAGTTTGTGGCTTTACCGTTCGGTATCACCTCGGCACCTCGGGTGTTCACCAAGGTGCTGGCGGGCGTGATGGCTCTGCTGCGGAACCAGGGCATTTGCATCCTCCCTTACCTGTATGACATTCTGATTGCGGCTCAGTCTCTTCGTCAGGCCGAGAAGGATACTCAGGTGGTGACCTCCACTCTCAAGTCCTTCGGCTGGGTGATCAACTTTCCCAAGTCTTCACTGTCTCCGTCTTTGGTGAGGTCCTTTCTGGGCATGACTCTGGATACCTCTCAGGTCAAGGTAGTTCTGCCTCAGCAGAAATTGGAGGGCCTTCAGAAGCAGGCACGGGCTCTGCTCTTGTGTCCCCATCCCTCCATCCGACAAGGGATGAAGCTGGTGGGCTTGATGGTGTCCTGCTTCGAGGCGGTCCCCTTTGCTCAGTTTCACATGAGACCTCTTCAGTTGCACCTCTTGTCAGTTTGGGATTGGGACCCTGTGTCCCTGGATCTGGAGTTTGCTCTGTCTCCCTTGGCCAGACAGTCCCTCTCATGGTGGCTGGACTCAAAGAACCTTCTAGTGGGCAGGACCTTTCTGCCCCACTGCTGAGAAACTGTCACCACAGGTGCCTGTCTGACCGGTTGGGGGGGGGGCTTTTGAAAGTCTCTGCAGTTCCAGGGTCGGTGGGGCCCCCAGGAGGCCCATGCTCCCATTAATGTCCTGGAGGGCGATCAGGTTGGTTCTTTCTCAGCTGACTACACACCTTCGGGGTCGGGCTGTTCAGATCAGCTTGGACAAGCAGACGGTTGTTGCCTACATCAACCATCAGGGAGGGACTCGGAGAAAGCGAGCCCTCAAGGAAGTGTCCCTGATACTGTCTTGGGGCGGAAGAGAATGTCCCTTGCATCTCGGCGGTCTACATTCCAGGGGTGGAGAACCAGGAGGCAGACTCCCTGAGCAGGGGGACGTCTCGGCTGGGGGAATGGTCCCTCAGCAAGAAGGTATTTCACTCTCTGTGTCTCCGCTGGGGTCAGCCGGATGTGGACCTGTTTGCGTCCCGCCACAATCGCAAGCTTCCCAGATTCGTCTCTCTGTCGCAGGATCCCCTGGCCTTCGCCATGGATGTGCTAGCGATGCCTTGGACGGAGTTTCGGCTCCTCTATGTGTTCCCTCCCTTTCCTCTGCTGGGCAGGGTGCTGCGCAAGATAGCCCAGGAGGGGATACCAGCCATTCTGGTGGCCCCCTGTTGGCCAAGGAGGGTGTGGTTCACAGATGTGCAGTTAGCAGTAGACCGGTACCTCTTGCCCAAGAATACAGATCTTCTCACTCATGGACAGCTGTGCCATCCCAATTTACAAACGCTGGCTTTTACGGCCTGGCTGCTGAAAGTGGTGTTTCGGCTTAAGCCAGATTTCTTGCCTAAGGTTGTGTCTGCTTTTCATCTCAATCAGGACATTGTTTTGCCTTCTTTGTGTCCTAACCCTGCTAATTCCAAGGAGCGGACCCTTCATTCTCTGGATGTTGTCAGGGCCCTGAAGTTTTATTTGGTTGCTACTGAGCCTTTCAGGAAATCTAATGCTCTTTTTGTTCTTCCTGCTGGACCAGGGAAGGGTTTGCCTCCGGCTAAATCCACTATCAGCAAGTGGATACATCAGGCGGTGGTTCAGGCCTATTCTGCTAAAGGGGAGGTTCCTCCCTTCCAGATTACTGCTCATTCCACTCGTGCTATTGGTGCTTCTTGGGCTTTTCAGCACCAAGCTTCTGTTGAAAAAGTTTGTAAGGCTGCAACTTGGTCTTCTGTTCATACCTTTTCCAAGTTTTACAAGGTTGATGTTAAGGCCTCAGCTGATGCTGCTTTTGGCCGCAAGGTACTTCAGGCGGTAGTGGTTTGAACTACCTGCTGTTACTTTTTGGGGATCCCACCCTACCTTACGGACACTGCTACTGGATGTCCCAGAAGTTAGGATTAAATGAAACAGGCCGTGCTGTGCACTAGGAAAAATACAATTCTGTGAGTACTCACCTGTAGAATTGTTTTTACTATGCACAGCACGGCCTGTTTCATCCCTCCCTTGTTATCGTTATCTTTGGTTGCCTTTGTATGGTGATTTGTTCCAAAGTTAGTTGTGAGGGTTCTTTTTTCCTTTTTTTGCCTTATTACCTTCTGGCTTCTTGTATAACTGCTTGTCAACACTGGAGGTATATGGCTGATTTCCGGTTTTTATATGGGGCCGGGAGGAGCCACAAATCTTCTGCAGTGCACTGTGCCACCTTGTGGCGGAATACCCAGAAGTAAGGATTAAATGAAACAGGCCGTGCTGTACATAGTAAAAACAATTCTACAGGTGAGTACTCACAGAATTTTATTTTTAAGTGTTGTCTAAACTGTCCTCTGAGATTTTTATTCTGCCAAATGAATTTAGGCTTGGCTAGAATTTGAGACTCATGTCATCGATATCGACTGCTTGCCTTTCCAAAGGAGTATAGGGAAAATAACCCTTTTGAAATGAACCACATCTTTCTTTATAGTGGTAAGGCACTTTTCCCTCTGTGATTTTCTTTGCATTCTCATTAAATGCAAATCTGCAAAAATAAGGCCGATAAGAATGTTCATGAACATAACTTCTAGTACCCTAGTCATAGTATTGTGGAACATGTGTTTTCATGTCAGCTAGACTGGTAGGGATAGATTTAAAGTGGTCCCACCCTGGTTTCTAACTAACAGGTGTGGGGGTGAGCGCCAGCTGACAATCGGAGGACCACATTTCCACCAAGGATCGAGGTTAAGGCTCGGGGGGATACAGCAATCTGGAGCCTGTCATGATTCGGCCCCACCTGTTAGAGAATGAGTGTTCACAGTTCAAACATTGTCCTTTGCAAATGAACTATATGTTAATAGGATGAAATGTAATAGTATAACATATCAGATCAGTTTTCCACTTGTTTTGTTTATAATGGATCTCGTCCCCTCCTTTCTCCCATCAGGGAAGAGAGGGGTACAAACCCCCTAATTCTCGACATACAAGCATGAGGGGAGAAGTTTCCCAACTGTTCGATCCTTAGGGTTCAACTATATACAAAGTTGTGTCTTTAGTACACTGTAATCCAGTTTAAGCATAGATCTATCCATGGATCCATCAATGCAGGAGTAACATTTGCATCTGTGATATTTGAAAATTATGTAACTTGCAATCACCTACCAACATTTTTACAGGAGAACATGTTATAAAAAAAAACTTTTATCTCATTATGAGTATGTTTTCCCTTAATAAGGTGTATTAGCTGTACTATTATGACCTATCTATCCTGGATCCTATTGGAGGGAAAGGGCCTCAGGTATGGTATCAGTGTATCTAATGCTACTTTGGGATTGTCAAAGCATTTGGTCTGAGTTCCCAGGGTAACCCTTAACCCTGTAAGTACCAAGCACGTAAATTTTACATGGATGCCTCTCCGTCCCTAAAGTGCCAGCCACGTAAAATTCACAGGCCTGGCATTTCCCCCTGCTAGTGGCCAAAACATTAAAAAAAACACACTCACCTGACCCTTCTATCGATCCAGCCAAGTCTCCTGTTTAATTTGGTGCCATCCAATCCCCCTATGTGCTCTTCTCGCTTCAGGAGTGCGCCCAAAATAGCGCCCCCCTCACTCGGCAGCTGTCATCATCTGATGATCGCTGGGAGACGGGGGTGAGTAGAGAAAAAAAATGAAATTTTTCTGTCTGTTTATTTTTTACTGTTAACCCCTTGTGAACTGGTAAGGGGTCCATGAGACCCCTATACCAGTTCACAAGGCTGGGGGCTGGCAAGTCACCTGTGGCTAGCGGGTGACTTGCCATTAACCCCCGGCACCCCCAATTACCTGCCTCCCCAAAGCCCGGGGGGCAGAAGAGCCTGGGCCCACAGAGGCTATGTGGGCTTGTAGCCTGTAGGGCGGGGGGCCACCAAAGCTGGCCCTGCGCTCTGTTCCTACAAACCTTGCATAGCTGGTTCCGGGCTGGTTATTCTGGGTAGGGGGGCCCCATTTTTGGGGGGATTTTTAAGGGTTTTTAACCCTCGTTTTTTTTTTTAATTAACCCCTTATGTTCTGTCGCCCAGCAGCTATAAAAGGCTTCCAGCAGCAGCAGGAGAGCAGAAACCAGAGTGATCATCAGGGGACACAGTGTCCGGGGATGGATGGGAGGTAAGTATTAAAAAAAACAAATAAAATATTTTTCTCCTTGTCTCTGTGTGTTTTTTACACCCCAATTACCTGCCTCCCCAAAGGCTGGGGGGGTAGAAGGGCCCAGGCCCATGGAAGCTATGTGGGCTTGTAGCCGGCAGGACGGGGGGCCACCAAAATGCTCGCCCCTGCGCCCTGTTATACAAGCCCTGCATAGCTGGTCCCGGGCTGGTTATGCTGGATAGGGGGGACCCCATGTTATTTTGGGGGGATTTTTAAGGGTTTAACCCTTTAAAATTCCCCCCCAAAAATAGGGTCTCCCCTCCCAGTTTTTAATTAACCCCGTATGTTCTGTCGCCCAGCAGCTTTAAAAGGCTTCCAGCAGCAGCAGCAGCAGGAGAGCAGAAGCCAGAGTGAGTGGTGAGGGAAGGAGAGGAATGGGAGGTAAGTATTAAATAAATTATATTTAACCCATGAGACCAGTTCACAAGGCTTAGGGGCTGGCAAGTCACCTGCGGCTAATGGGTGACTTGCTATTAATGCCCAGCCCCCCTATTACCTGCCTCGCCAAAGCCAAGGAGGGGGAAGAATGACCCGGGGCCAATTTAGGCGGTGTGGGCTTGTAGAAAGGGACCACCATTTTTTTAACCTTTTATAGTGTGGGTGGTAGTTATATTTTATTTGTAAATGTTATAAAGTGTTCTTTTCAGTTTGGGGGGGTCTCCTGGGAAAAATTGGGCTACTGATACATATATGGTACCATTGTAATCAGGAGAAATTGGGCTATCACGTGTAATATGGTTTTCTTTAATAAAACAAATGTTTTATTTAAAATAAAGGAGACAATTTTCTAAAATATATTTTATAATTTTTTTTGTTCTTTTTACTCCAAAATAATTTGAAAAACAGTAGAAAAATGAACAAGACATTTCATGTGTAAAGCCTAAACTCTGCTGCAAATATATATATATATTTTCCTGGAAATTCCTGCAAAAATCACGGTTAAACATGGCGTAAAATGGTTAAAAATGACCTGTCAACAGAGGGTGAAAAATCTTCAAGCAGGTGGGCAAAGGGTTAAAAGTAGCTATGCATGTTGGGTATTGTTCTGTTCAGGGGACCTTGCACTTTCAGATTAAGCTAGTTTTTTCTTATTTGTATATTGATATTTTAGGAAAACATGTTTTCTATTCTGCTTTTTTAGGGAAACCCTGTGCAACCTAAGAATTCTTTGAGGGATTACTTCCAGAAAGGAACCCGCTACAACAAGCTGGGTACGCTTAGAAAGCTGAACATGTGTACTTTCAGGAAATATATGGTTTATGGGGGGGGGGGTATTCCAAATCTAAAGGGTTGTTTTGGTTGAAAAAGCACAAGGTGTGCCATTTGTCTGCAGAGCTGAAATTTTCAAGTACAATTACCATTACGCACATGCTTTACTTTGGGGTGTTTGGCAACTCTTCCATTGACAATACCTATGCATGTTGGGTATTGTTCTGTTCAGGGGGCCTTGCTTTTTCAGATTTAAATAGTTTTTTCTTGTTTGTACATCGTTTTTTAGGGAAGCTCTGTGCAACCAAAGAATTCATTGAGAGATTACTTCCAGAAAACTACACCCACGTCAACAAGCCTAGTATGCCTAAAAAGCTTGAGGTGTGTACTTCCAGAGAATATATATTTTGTGGGGGGGGTATTTCAAATGTAAAGGGTTGTTTTTCTTGATAAACTGCAAGGTGTGCATAGCATAGTTGTATTTTATCTGAAAATCTCCTAAAGCGCTGCTTTAGTTTGGGAGAGTCTCTTGGGCAGGAAAGGGTGTCTACCAATACATATGTGGCACCGCTTTAACCGGGAGAAATTGGGATTTCACACGCAATACGATTTTATTGACAAACTTACATTTTCACTATATCCAGTCCAGGTCATCCCACATGTAATTACATGTGGTATTCCGCCACCAGGTGGCGCAGTTGACTGCAGGATCCAAAGCTGTAACTCCTCCCGGCCCCCTATAAAATCAGGTGTCTCATCAGAATCTCCAGAGTTCATCTTGCAGCTTTTCTGCAAAAGGATCGTCTGGATATTCTCTCCCTGATACTGCAGCTTAGCGGGGCCTCCTAGCCCGTCGGCCGCTGCACCCTTATTCCCACTGTTCCCGTGGACCCAATTCTGCCTCCCAGCCCTGGCTGATCGGGACGGTGAAGGTAGGGTGAACGCCGGGGTCAGGCGTTGACAGAGCTAGGCTCTGGGCCGCAGACCCTCACTAAAAGGTAGCCGGCCATAGGCTGATAGTGAGCCTATGGGGGGGGGGAGGAACCACTTTGCCCAATATCCCACAAGCTTTATTTGGTTTTATGTGTGTGCTTTACTTTTTACCGTTTTGTTTTTGTTTTACTGCGCTCATACTTACCTCTCTCGTTCCCTCTGGTGACTCTTCCTCTCCCTTCCCCTCCATCTTGTTCGCGCTGTGAGGGGGGTGCCGTCGGCTGGGGATCCGGCGGCCGGGGGCGCGGTGCGCGTGCTGTGCACTCTGCAGGGGCCCCGCCGTGGGCTGCCCAGCTCTTCTCTTCCCGAAGGTCTCCTTCATCTTGTACAGCCCTCTGAGGAGATGGGAGCAGGCGCTGGTTTCGCGCCGCCGGGGGGGTGGGGCCGCACTATGACGCTCTTTGCGTCACTGCGGGTGCGGCCCGCCCCTCGAGGAACATGTGCTGCTGCTGCGAGTGCCATCTTGCTACTTCTGCCTGCCGTCTTGCTGCTGCTGGGACCCCTCGGTGACCTCTGTCGGTGTCGTAAGTCCATATTCATTTATTCTTAGTATTCAGTACGTCCTGCTCCAAATCTAATACTTACAGTTGGGATATACTCCTGGGATGGGATATACTGGACTGCAGAGACATCGAAAATAGGCTCCTCCCGGCCCCTCAAATACCCGGGGACCTCCCACAAATCCCCGGAATTTCTCTGAAGTCTGGCTGCGAAGGACAAGAAATGGCTCTCTACTCGCAGGTGAGCGGGGCTATTAGCATGCGGCCCTGTAGGACAATTCCCACCCGTTCCACTAGTAATATGCCTCCCTGCCTTTGCTGCGCTGGTCGGGTGAAGGTAGGCAGCACCGCTGTTAGGTGCTTAGGAGCGCTGCTCCACCGCAATCCCCCACCAAAGGGTAGGCGGTTCAGGTTTATGGTGAGCCTCTATGGGATGCCCCCTTGCCCCTGCCCATTGGTGGGCCCCGTTTAAGTGGCCGCTGTCCTCCCTCATCTTCCTTGTAGCCTTCGGGGGAAAAGAGGGGGGGTGTAAATGTGTATGCTATGCATTCTGTGTTTTATACTCTTTCTTCATTCTGTTCAGTCTTGTGTCAGCCGCCACGCTGACTTGCCTTTACTGTCTTTTTAAAATTGCCGCCGCCGCGCGCTGACTTGGTTCCGTGCTTGGCGACCGCATTACCTCAGGCGCTGGTGCGCCGTCATTGGCTGCTTGCACGTTCTGGCTTCGCGCTCTTCAGGGGGGCCGGGGCCCGACTATGGCGCGCTCCGCGTCATGGCTGATACCGGCCTGCCCCTCGAGGTATACCGACGCCATCTTTAACCTGCTTGGTTGGCCCATGCGCTACGGGCCCCTACCTACCACGGTCCGTAAGTGCCCTCGCGGTCGGCTTTATACCTTTTCACTTTTGTTACTGTGTGCTTACAGGTCTTGTCTGCTTATGTCTTTCAGGCGGGGCAAACCCTTTTGGCCTTTCCCGGCCCTGTATTGGTATATAACTTGTAGGCCTTGTAAAAATAATACTGCCACTTCCCTAGCGGGTTAGTGAGGCATCCGGGGTTGCTATATAGTGTTATTCCCTATCGGCGTATAGCGCCGCTATAATCACCATATGGAAGCATCCCACGATAATGTGACCGGGGTCCCTTCGGGACAAGACCGGCTGTGTGTAGCATGTGGGCAGCCTCATGCTGACGCTGACAAGGCGCGGGTCTGTGTACCCTATGCTGAGCAGGTGCTTGCATTGCAATCTGGCCTGCCAGTGGCTGCACCTCGTTTCACTTCACCTACTCCCCCAAGCTTAAATCTCACTCCTGCTGAGTTGCATACTAGTGTGGATTCTCAGCCTGATGTGTCTTCTAGACTGGCTACTGTTGAGCAGTTGATTGCTATTTCCTTAGCGCGTAAGGCCCCTGCTAAGAAGCTAATGTCACTGTTTTCCCTATGGGAACTCAGGAGTTTTGGAATCTTTGTGGCTATACCCCGTCTGATGAAGGGGAGCTATTTTCTGATTCAGGCTCACCTGACGAGAGACCAAGGGGTCATGACGATTCTGACTCTTACCCCTGGACCCCGAATGACACTGACAGATTATTGACCCAGATTTTTGAGGTTCTGTCCATCTCTCTCCCTGTTGCGGCTCCCAGGCAAAGAGGGGAGCTTTTCCATACGGCAAAATCACGTTTGGAATTTCCAGCAGGCACATTTCCATAACCTTGTGCTCAAGGAATGGGAGCACCCCAGTAAACTTCCCGGGGTTCCAAAAAGTTGGGATAGGAAGTATCCCTTTCCTGCTGAGGTGGTTAAATGTTGGTCATTCGCCCCCGAGGTGGATGCCCCGATCCTAGGGCTATCTAACACCTCTGTCATGCATTCCCCTGATTCTACTACCCTGCGGGATGCTGACATCCCACGCCTTTGCATGTGCGGGGACGGCGCTGCACCCGGTCTGTGCCTCTGCCATTACTGCTGTGGCCACTAGAACCGTTATCAGAAATATGCTTGATAGTGCCCCTGATGATTTGCCTTGTGAGGTGTTTAATGCACTCTCCAGTTGTGATGTTTTTGTAAATTTTGTCCTCTCAGCATTGGATGACACCATCAGAATGTGTGCCAGAACTTCTGCCCTCAAGATGGCTATACGCCGCTCGGTTTGGCTGCGCCAGTGGGCTGCTGACAATGCTGCCAAGAAGGCCCTCACTGGGTTCCCCTTTAAAGGACTGCGCCTGTTTGGGGACCGCCTGGACCTTTTTGCTAAGGGAAGCAGGCTACCCCAGCGCAGGCGTCATTCTAGGCCCTTTCGGGCTCAGGGTTCCTTCTCCTCCCCTTACCGTGGTGCCAGACAGGGGAGGGGGTTTCCTTTCCTGGGACCCGGGGAGATTTCTGGGGCAGGGGCAGAGGACGTGGGCGTCCTGGCCCCTCCTGGGGTCCCAAAGCAAAATCTTCCCCCAAGCCCCCTCATGCATGATGGGGCGCCCTCACCCATCCAGGTGGGGGGATGGCTGCAGCACTTCGCTCATATCTGGAGGCTTCATGTCTCAGACCGATGGATTCAGGAGGTAGTGTCCTCCGAATACAAGATAGAGTTTGCTGCCGATTCCCCTCCAAGATTCATCAGATCCCGGATTCCTCAGGACCCTGTGTCAGCTCAGGAGCTAGTGCAAGCAGTGCAAGGCCTCCTGGAGCTGGGGGTCATCTGCCAGGTCCCCTTAAGAGAAAAAGGCAAGGGCTTTTATTCCAACCTATTCACAAAACCCAAAAAAGATGGTTCAGTCAGGCCCATCCTGGACTTGAAGATCCTCAACAAGTTTGTCAGGGGCAGGAGCTTACGCATGGAAACTCTGCGCTCTGCCATCAGTTCCCTGCGCCAAGGGGATTTCATGACTTCTGTGGACATCAAAGATGCTTATCTTCATATTCCTGTGTTTCCAGGTCATCAAAGGTTCCTCAGGTTCACTCTGATGGATCAACACTACCAGTTTGTGGCCTTGCCCTTTGGCCTCACTTCAGCTCCCAGGGTGTTCACCAAGGTGCTGGCCGGCGTGATGTCTCTGCTCAGATGTCAGGGCGTCCACGTGCTTCCCTATCTGGACGACATTCTCATCACTTCCCAGTCTCTACATCAGGCAGAGTTGGATACTCAGCTGGTGGTGTCCACTCTGGAGTCATTTGGATGGGTGATCAACCACCCCAAGTCCTCACTGTCCCCTTCCTTGGTAACTCCATTCCTAGGAATGAATCTGGATACAGTTCAGGCAAGGATCTTCCTTCCTCGACAGAAGGTGGACAGTCTGATTGCACAGGCTCAGTCCCTCCTAGCTTGTCCCTATCCCTCCATCAGGCAGGGGATGCAGCTGGTGGGCCTGATGGTTGCATGCTTCGAAGCGGTCCCTTATGCTCAGTTCCACTTGAGTCCTCTGCAACTTCACCTATTGTCAGTATGGGACAAGGACCCAGCGTCCCTGGACAGGGTCTGTGTGCTCTTCCCCCTGGTCAGGAGATCCCTCTCGTGGTGGATGGACTCAAGGAACCCGTTGGGGGGCAGATCCCTTCTTGCCCCTTCCTGGGAGACGGTCACCACGGATGCCAGTATGTCAGGTTGGGGGGGTTTCTGGAAGTCCCTGCGGTTCCAGGGGAGGTGGGGCCCTCAGGAGGCCCACACACCTATCAATGTTTTGGAACTGCGGGCGATCAGGCTGGTTCTGGCTCACTTGACTACTCACCTTCGGGGCCTGCCTGTTCAGGTGCGCTTGGACAACCAGACGGCAGTTGCCTACATCAATCATCAGGGAGGGACCCGGAGCAAGGGGGCCCTCCAGGAAGCGTCTCTGATCCTGACTTGGGCGAAGGCCAATGTCCCCTGCATATCAGCTGTGTACATCCCGGGGGTGGAAAATCGCCTGGTGGACTCTCTGAGCAGGGGGACCTCTCGTCAGGGAGAATGGTCCCTATGCAGCAGGGTGTTTCAATCTCTGTGTCACTGTTGGGGCCAACCAGATGTGGATCTGTTTGCATCCTGCCACAATCACAAGCTCCCAGCTTTTGTCTCTCTGTCCCAGGATCCTCTGGCCTTGACCTGGGATGCGCTAGCAATGTCATGGCAGGACTTTCAGTTTCTGCATGTCTTCCCTCCTATCCCCCTGGGCAGGGTTCTGCGCAAGATTGCTCTTGAAGGGGTGCCAGCAATTCTGGTGACCCCCAGGTGGCCAAGAAGAGTGTGGTTCGCAGACGTGGTGCAACTGGCAGTAGATCAGTATGTTCTGCCCTTGGTGCCAGATCTGCTCACTCAGGGATCACTACGCCATCCCAATTTACAAACTCTGGCTTTGACGGCTTGGCTGCTGAAACCTCCATCATGATGGAGAAGGGGCTGTCTTCCTCGGTTGTGGATACTTTGATTAAAGCTAAGAAGAAGTCTTCCTCTTCCATTTATTACAGGGTTTGGCGTGCCTACATTGACTGGTGTGAGTCTAAGTCTCTTCCCTGTCGTGTGTTCTCTATTCCCAGGATTCTGGAGTTCCTGCAGCATGGGTTGGAGATGGGACTCCAGCTCAGTACTCTGAAGGGTCAGGTTTCTGCCCTGGCTATTTTCTTCCAGAAGTCCTTTGCTCAGCACCTTCTGATCAGGACATTTTTCCAGGGGGTCACTTATGTGCGCCCCCCACGTAAGCCTATGGTACCTGTTTGGGATCTGAACTTGGTTCTGTCAGCCTTGCAGGATGCTGCCTTGGCCATTCTTACGCTCAAGGTTGTATTTCTGGTGAGAGACACCAGGACAAGGTGGTGTTTCATTTCAAACCTGACTTTCTGCCTAAGGTAGTGTCTGCCTTTCATTTGAATCAGGATATTGTTCTTCCTTCTTTGTGCCCTAATCCTAGCAATGCTATGGAGAGAGTTTTGCACTCTTTGGATGTGGTTAGGTGTCTGAAGTACTATCTGGTGGCTACTGCACCTTTCAGGAAAACTGATGCTCTTTTTTTTGTCCCTTCTGGTCCTAGGAAGGGTTTGGCTCCTGCCAAGTCTACTATCAGCAAGTGGATTCGTCAGGCTGTGATTCAGGCCTACTCTGCTAAGGGGAAGAATCCTCCCTTCCGCCTTACTGCTCATTCCACTCGTGCTATGGGTGCCTCTTGGGCTTTTCAGCACCAGACTTCTGTTGAACATGTTTGCAAGGCCGCTACTTGGTCTTCTGTTCATACCTTTTCAAAGTTTTACAAGGTTGATGTTAGGGCCTCAGCTGATGCTGCTTTTGGCCGAAAGGTTCTGCAGGCGGCAGTGGTTTAAACTGTCTGCTGCTGATTTTTCTTGGGGATCCCACCCTACTTTATGGACACTGCTATTGGATGTCCCAACTGTAAGTATTAGATTTGGAGCAGGACGTACTGTATACTAAAAATAATACAATTCTGTGATTACTCACCTGTAGAATTGGTATTATGAGTATACAGTACGTCCTGCTCCAACCCACCCTTGTTTTGTATTATCTTGGATCCCCTGTATGGTGATTGTTATCATTGTTATAGTTGATAGTTTGAATTGTTTAATTCTCCCGGCTTCTCATTACCTGCTTTTCAATGGGTGGTCCCCGGGTATTTTTGGGGCCGGGAGGAGCCTATTTACGATGTCTCTGCAGTCCAGCGCCATCTGGCAGAGTATATCCCAACTGTAAGTATTAGATTTGGAGCAGGACGTACTGTATACTCATAATAACAATTCTACAGGTGAGTAATCACAGAATTGTATTTTTGCTGTAATGCTTCTTGCGCATGTGCTGTGGGATGCTTATGGCCCCTTGGGTCAGGCCCTGATAGCTGTGGGTTGTGGTTCCTCCCGGTCTCCCCCCCCCCCACCTCCTCCCTCTCCCCCTGCCCTTTTTACTTAGAGGGATCATGCAAAAAGAGGGATTAAATAGGAGGGACTTAGCAGTTTGGGCCGTTAGTGCCTTGTAACCTGCATAAGATTTGTCTGCTAATCAACATAATGGAGGCTTCTGGGGATAGTGAGCTAGGGGCCCCATCTGGATGGGTGAAGCTCTGCCCCATGTGCGGTACCAGCCCCCTGGGCGGACTCACGGTTTGTGTCACTTGTGCCAAGAGCGTATTTTTGGAGCATGATAGGGCGGGCGTATCTGCCCCTAGCCCTTTATTGCCTGCGGCCTCGCCAGCACCCCCTCTATTGCATTCAGCCATCGGCGAGGGGGAAGCCAGCAAGGGGTCCCAAGTTGATTTGGCATACTGGGTGGCTAGCCTTGAGAGACAGTTATCTCGCACGGTTCCTGGGAAGGCCACAAGTAAGAAGCGGCACATCGAGCCCGATTACTCGGATTTTGCTGCTGATGATGATGATCTTTTGGGAGGTCTGGGCTCCATGGAGGAAGGCAAGTTGTTTAAGGATTCCTTTTCCACAGGGGATCATTCGGCCGGCTATGACAGCAGGCCTGGCTCTTCCTCGGGCGAGGATATGTGGCTCCCTAATGATACGGAGAAGTTGATGACTTCAGTGTTTGAGACGTTGCATATTGTCCCTCCTAAAGCGGCCAAGAGGAAGCAGGGTGATTTATTTCGGCCTGAGAGACAGAGGCTTGTCTTCCTTGAGCAGGCCCATTTTTCCTTCGGTGCCAAAGGGCCTGGACAGGCAGTATCCCTTGCCGGAGGAACTGATCCGCCTCTGGTCCCGTCCCCCTGAGGTGGATTCCCCCGTGTCGGAGTTATCCAACACTACGGTTATGCCGTCACCCGATGGAACCCTGCTTCCTTGCACGATCCAGTGGACAGGCGTATGGATCAACTGGCTTGTCATGCATTCACCTTTGCTGGTGCTTGGTTTCGCCCTGTGTGTGCCGTGGCTATTGTCTCCTTAGCCATCAGAAAGAAGGTGAGACGTCTTGTTGATATTGCTAAGTCTCGCAAGCGGGCGGAGGAGTATAAAGACCTCAAAGCTTGCTTGGATTTTATTGCCTTTGTTGTCTCTGCTATGGATGATGGTGTCCGGCTCGGCACCAGGGTTTCGGCCCTGCTT
The DNA here is from genome assembly GCA_027917425.1 of Gastrophryne carolinensis. Classification (NCBI taxonomy): domain Eukaryota; kingdom Metazoa; phylum Chordata; class Amphibia; order Anura; family Microhylidae; genus Gastrophryne; species Gastrophryne carolinensis. The sequence goes on from CM051239.1 coordinate 326,113,625, forward strand.
GTTGCATCTGTCGCTCTCTCTGGCTGCGACAATGGTCGGCTGTTGCCGCGGCCAAGAAGTCACTCACTAGTATGCCTTTCATGGGGCACAGGTTATTCGGGGAGCGTCTGGACCTCCTGGTTAAGGATGGGAGGCTCCCTCAGTGACGGAAGCCTGCGCGGCCCTTTTCGGGGTTCCTCTTCCTATCGTTCCTTTTGTGGAGGAAGAGACACTTCTTTTTCAGGTGGCCGCAGAGATTCCTGGGGATGAGGTAGGTCCCGCGGCTGACCCAATCCCTTTTGGGGATCCAAGTCCAGGCCCTCCGCCAAGGCACGTCTGTAGACAGAGCATCTCGGATTGGTGGATTCAGGAGGTGGTGTCCTCCGGTTACAAAATAGAGCTGGCAGTCAGATTCCTTCAGTCTGTCCCAGAATCCTGTGTTGGCACAGGGCCTGGTGTGATTTGCCCTGTACCTCTTCAGGAGCAGGGTCAGGAGTTTTACTCCAACCTGTTCACGGTTCCCAAGAAGGATGGAACGTTAAGACCTATCTTGGACCTGAAGGGTCTCAACAGGTTTGTAAAAGTCCGGCATTTCCACATGGAAACCTTACGGTTAGTGGTGAGTTTGCTTCGGCCCAGCGATTTCATGACCACGTTTCCAGGGACACCAGAGGTTCCTGAGATTTGCTCTGGAGGACCAGCATTATCAATTTGTGGCTCTGCCATTCAGGATATCCTCAGCCCCCCGGGTTTTCACCAAGGTGCTGGCGGGCATCATGGCTATTCTGAGGAATCAGGGTGCTCATGTGCTGCCTTATCTGGACGATTTACTGATTGCGGCTCAGTCCCTTCAGCAGGCAGAGAGCGACACGCAGACGGTGTTATCCACTCTCGAGGAGTTCATCTACCCCAAGTCTTCGATCACTCCCTCAACGGTGAAGTCCTCCCTGGGCATGACGCTAGACACCTCTCAGGTCAAGGTGTTCCTACCACAGCAGAAAGTGGTGGGGCTTCAGACACAGGTGCAAGCCTTGCTGTCTTGTCAACGACCCTTGATTCGTCTGGGGATGAAGCTGGTGGGCCTGATGGGGTCCTGCTTCGAAGCAGTGCCCTTTGCTCAGTTCCACATGAGACTTCTTCAATTGAATCTGCTGACCGGCTGGGATTGGATGCCGGAGTTGCTGGAACAGAAGTTTTCTCTGTCCTCCCTGGCCAGACGGTCCCTTTCGTGGTGGCTGGACCCTAGGAACCTATTGGTGGGCAAGTCTTTCCTGACTCCCAGGTGGGAGATAGTTACCACCGATGCCAGTCTGACTGGCTGGGGAGGCGTCTGGCAGACGCAGAAGTTCCAGGGTCAGTGGGGTCCGCAGGAGAACCACTTGCCCATAAATCTCCTGGAGCTGACAGCGATCCGGTTGGTGCTCCTTCGATTGATTCCCCAGCTAAAGGGATGTGCGGTATAGGTTCGCTCGGACAATCGGACGGTTGTCGCCTACATCAATCACCAGGGCGGGTCTCGGAGCAAGCGAGCCCTCAAGGAGGTGACCCAGATTCTGACTTGGGCAGAGGAGAATGTTCCCTGCATCTCGGCGGTTTACATCCCTGGGGTAGAAAACCAGAAGGCCTCTCATCGGGGGGAATGGTCTCTCAGCAACAAGATCTTTCAGGCTCTGTGTCTCCGATGGGGTCAGCCGGATGTGGACCTGTTTGCGTCCAGACACAATCACAAGCTCTCAAGTTTCGTCTCCCTGTCAAGAGATCCGCTGGCCTTTGCCACAGACGCTCTGGAAATTCCTTGGACGGAGTTCAGATTCCTTTATGCATTTCCTCCGTTTCCACTCCTGGGCCGATTGCTGCGCAAGATAGCCCAGGAAGGGGTTCCAACCATCCTGGTGGCTCCGCGCTGGCCGAGAAGTAGTTGGTTTGCGGACATAGTTCAGATGTCAGTCGATCACTACATCATGCCCGACGACCCAGGGCTGCTCACTCAGGGGTCGCTGCGGCACCCCAATTTACAGACGCTGGCTTTGACGCCTGGCTATTGAGTCCTTAGGGAAAAGGGTCTTTCTGACACGGTTGTGCGTACCATGATTCAGGCACGGAAGAAGTCTTCCACCATGATATATTACAGAGTTTGGCATGCCTACATTGCTTGGTGTGAATCCAAGAGTTTCCCTTGTCGCACCTTCTCTGTCTCTAGGATTTTGGAGTTTTTACAACACTGTTTAGACTTGGGTCTCCAGCTGAGCACCCTCAAGGGCCAGGTCTCGGCCTTGGCTATTTTTTTCCAGAGATCTTTTGCCAATCATAGATTGATTAAGACCTTCTTCCAGGGTGTTACCCACGTACGCCCACCGTGTAAGCCTGTGTTACCAGTGTGGGACTTGAATTTGGTGCTTTCTGCTCTTCAGGGGCCTTCTTTTGAGCCCTTGTGCGATGCTGCCTTGCCTATTTTGACCCTCAAGGTGTTCTTTTTGGTAGCTATAACTTCTGTACGTCGCGTGTCGGAGCTGGCCGCGCTTTGTATGCGCTCTGTGAGTTTCACAGAATTGTATTTTTTTTATTACAAAAAACACTACTAATTGTAAAAAATAGATTTTTTAAACAATTTTTGTAGGGATGAGCGAATCGATTCGGACGAACCCGAATTTGTTCCGAATTTCATGAAATATTCGATTCTGAACGAATCCGAATTTCCCTGCGATTCGATCGATCAAATTTTTTCTTTAAACTCCATTTACTGCAATTACAGGCATTTTAGAGCGGTATATAAGCAGCGGCCATCTTGCTGGTGCGCATTTCAGTGTTGTATTGCGGCAACAACGGAGCTGGGTAGAGACAGGGAAAGATCGAGGCAGGGACAGCAGATAAAGTGACATTTGATTTAATAGCCAGATCACAGTTTTAAATTGCTTTTGTTTCTGCTGCCGTTTCTGCTGCTAATTGTGCCGCTCTGCGTCAGCGAATCTAATAGCGACGCCTCTGATCTGCATGTCATACTTCTTTACAATACAGCCAAACAAAACGTTCTGCAACCCTATGTTACAGCCAAGCAAAACGCTCTGCAACCCTATGGAGGCTCTCAGACGCCCAGAAATAGCTGTTTTTAATAGCGATTCGTCGCGAATAAATTCGGACTGAAACTAATTTTCCCGGAAAATTCGGCGAATCAGCCGAATCAAATTTTTCAAAAGTTCGCTCATCTCTAAATTTTTGTAAATATTTCACCCAAAAGTATTGAGCATACACTAACAAAGGCCAAACAAGACATTTCATGTTGAAGCCCAGACTCTGTTGAACAAAACAATGTATGATTTTCCTGGGAAATCCCTTCAAAAATTACAGTTGAACATGTGTAGCGCAAAATAGTGAAACATGGTCTGGCAGCAGAGGGTGACAAAAACTCTAGGTAGGCTGGCACTAAACCCTTTCAGTACCAAGCACATAACACCTACGTGCTTGCATGTCCGTGCCTTAAGTGCCAAGCATGTAGGTGTTACGTGCTTGACTTTCCCCCCCTGCTAGTTAAAAAAAAAAAAAAAATACTTACCTGACCTCTTGTTGGATCCGGCAGCCCCCCCCCCCCCCCCCCGCTTCGGCAACAGCAGCTGCTAACTGTAAAAAAAAAAAAAATGTAAATAACATTTATTTACCTGAGGCCACGTTGTCTCCCGACAGGTCTCCTCTTTACTGGGGGGGCCTCTGATCGCCCCCCCCCCCCCCCAGCCTCTTCCGTGGCGAGGAACGGGTCTGCTAGCCCCGGCCCCTGGGGGCAGGGCTGCGTGACATCGTTGTGATGTCACCAGCAGCCGCCTCTTATTGTCGGCACCCGAGACAGAAAATCAGTCTGCTCGGGTGGTTGGAGGAGAGAGGTGGGGAGGAGAAGAGGGCTGAGATCGCCCCCCCCTCCCCAGGCTCTCTTCCAAACACCTGAGCAGACTGCCATCGCAGATCGCCGGGGGACAGAGGATCGGAGTTGAGTAAAGTAAAAAAAATAAAATAAAAAAAATAATTTTTTTTTCTTATGTTTCTGTGTCTTTTTTATTTAACATTTAACCCTTGTGAACTGGTAAGGGGGTCCATGAGACCCCTTATACCAGTTCACAAGGCTGGGGGATGGCAAGCCGCAGCAGGTGACTTGCCATTAACCCCCGGCTCCCCCATTACCTGCCTCCCCAAAGCCCAGGGGGGAGGAGAAAGCCCGGGCACACACAGGCTATGTGGGCTCGTAGGCTGCAGGGTGGGGGGGCCAAAAAAGCTGGCCCCCCCACTCTGTTCCTACAAGCCCCCATAGCTGGTCCCGGGCTGGTAATGCTGGGTAAGGGGGACCCCATTTCATTTTTGGGGGGGATGTTTAAGGGTTTTTAACCCCTAAACAGGGGCGTAGCTATAGGGGTCGCAAGGGTCGCCATTGCGACTGGGCCCCTAAGCCAGGGGGGGCCGGGCTTCCCGCCAGGAGAGCCCTCCCTGTGTGAGGTGAGCGTGCGGCGTGTGAGGGGTTAAGCGGCAGGTCTGTGAGGGGAGGAGGTGGGTGTGCGGCCCCCTGTGTGGTGGTGATGCTGGCGGCAGAGGAGGAGGAGGAGGAGAGGGGTTTCCCTTGTCGGGTGATGTAAGGAGGGGGCAGGAGACACTCCGAAGTAGGAAGTGAGTGGAAAAAAGTTTCCATGCTGGGCACCGGGAGGACACACAGCACTTCCTCCAGCAGTTCGGCTCCCCTCAGCGCCCACCGGGGCCATGCCGGGACTCAGGTAGGAAGGAGCTCCGTGTGTTGGGGCTGTGGAGGCGGGTGACTGCAGCCATGTCCATCCCCCCACTTTCTCCTCAGAGCTTCCTTGCTGTATCTCTTATGCCCCCATTCAGAGTCTCCTCATTATTTATGTGCCTTCATGTCAGCAAATCGTTTCACCCTGCTCTGATCATTACACCATGCTCATTCTTTCCCTAAATGATCAGAGCAGTGGCCGAGCAATTGATCGCATATAGGTGATCATCACATGCAGGAATGTCATAGGATCTGTCGCATCTAATCAGATTTTCATTGATAGAGTAGTAAGTTATCCTTGGCTTAGGTCTTTATGGAGCGTATGCTCTATTTACGTTTCGCCTCACTGGCAGGGTCCCCCTGTAGGTTAAAGTGGATCTCCAGTCCAAATCGATTTGAGGTCTGCTCATGATCAGTAATGGGAGCATTTACTGAAGAACAAGTAGCAATACTTACCCAGCTATGGGTTTTCTTGCTGTAAGAACCCCCTATATCAGGAGTGTCACTGAGAGTCACATACACATTCTGGGTCCCTTTGATGGTCTGGATAATACCAAATGAAAATTTAAGTGTATGATTAAAGTGGACCAAAACCCAGGATTTTGACTATACTGGGTTTTGGTCCTTGTCCCCAGGGCACCCTGTGCACTCGGATCCGCTGACGTCCCTTCGTCTAAGGCGAGCGGCCACATCCTCCGATACCCACCTGTTCCGGCCATTCACGAATGCCTGGCGTGGGCACGCGCCCTGCTAGAAGGATACCTGGGATGCATCTTGCGCATGCACCATTGGACTGGAAAGGAAGGTAAGTGTATGGGCCACCTGGGGGGTTTCATACAGAAGGGCATCCTGATTTTGGATGCCCCAGGGAGAGAATCAATCTGAGTCTTATAGATTCCTGGGCTGAATGCCATGGGTTTTGGGGGGGGGGGCCCAGTTTGACTCCTCGCATCGGGGCCCACAAGACTTTAGCTACGCCCCTGCCCCTAAAATTCCCCTGGGAGGGGGGGGACCCTATGTCATTTTTTTTTTAAATTAACCCCTTATGTTCTGTCGCCTAGCAGCTATAAAAAGCTTCCAGCTGCAGCAGGAGAAGCAGAAGCCAGATTGATCAGCGTGGGACACAGGAATGGATGGGAGGTAAGTAGTAAAAAGTTAAAAAAAAAATATATATATATATATATATTTTCTGCTTGTTTCTGTGTGTTTTTTTTACACTTAACCCCGTGTGAACTGGTAAGGGGTCCATGAGACCCCTTATACCAGTTCACAATGCTGGGGACTGGCAAGTCACATGCCGCTAGCAGGTGACTTGCCGTTAACCCCCGGCACCCCTATTACCTGCCTCCCCAAAGCCCGGGGGGGGGGCAGAAGAGCCCGGGCCCACATAGGCTATGTGGGCTTGTAGGCTGCAGGGTGGGGGGCCACAAAAGCTGGGCAAGAATGGGGGGGCTACCAATACATATGTGGTACCGTTGTAATTGGGAGAAATTGGGCTTTCACATGCAATATGGTTTTCTCTAATAAAGTAAATGTTTTATTGAAAATAAAGGAGACAATTGTCTAAAAAATATTTATTTATTTATTTTTACACAAAAATATTAAAAAAAACAGTAGAAAAATTACAAACAAGACATTTCCTGTTCAAGCCTAAACTCTGCTGCAAAATATATATCTATAATTTTCCTGGAAATTCCGGCAAAAATCATGGTTAAACATGGCGCAGAATGGGGAAAAATTACCTGTCAACAGAGGGTGACAAAACTTCAAGTAGGTTGGCAATTAAAAGGGTTAATATTACCTATGCATGTTGGGTATTGTTCTGCTCGGGGGACCTTGCTCTTTCAGATTTGGCTAGTTTTTTTCTTGTTTGCATATTTATATTTTAGGAAAACATGTTATTTATTCAGTTTTTTAATTCATTTTTTTAGGGAAACCCTGTGCAACCTAAGAATTCTTTGAGGGATTACTTCCAGAAAGGTGAGCCTACTACAAAAAGCTGGGTACTCTTAGAAAGCTTTCAGGGAATATATGGTTTTTAGGGGAAATTCCAAATGTAAAGGGTTGTTTTGGTTGAAAAAATGCAAGGTGCGCATTTTGTCTGCAGAGCTGAAATTTCCAAGTAAAATTACTGTTATGCGCATGCTTTACTTTGGGGTGTTTGCCAACACTTCCCTTGACAGTACCTATGCATGTTGGGTATCGTTGTTTTTTAGAGATTTTACTTGTTTTTTTTTTTGTTTGCATATAGTTTTTTTTAGGAAAATGTGGCTTGATTCTTCCTTTTTATTCTTTTTTAGGGAAACTTTGTGCAACCAAAGAATACATTGAGGGATTACTTCCAGAAAACTAAGCCCACATAAACAAGCTTGGTACGCCTAGAAAGCTTGAGGTGTGTACTTCCAGAGAATATATAGTTTGTTGGGGGTATTTTAAATGTAAATGGTTGTTTTTCTGGAAAAACTGCAAGGTGCGCATAGCATAGTTGTATTTTATCTGAAAATCTCCTAAAGCTCTGTTTCAGTTTGGGGGAGTCTCCTGAGCAGGAAAGGGTGTCTATCAATACATATGTGGTACCGCTGTGACTGGGAGAAATTGGGGTTTCGCACGCAATAAAATTTTATTGACAAACTTACATTTTTTATTACAAAAAAACACTACAAATTGCAAAAAATAGATTTTATAATTTTTTTTTTTTGCACATATTTCACCAAAAAGTATTGAGAATACACTAAAAAAAGGCCAAATAAGAGATTTCATGTTGAAGCCCAGACTCTCTTGAAAAAAACAATATATCATTTTCCTGGGAAATCCCTGGAAATCCTTTCAAAAATCACAGTTGAACATGTGTAGCGCAAAATAGTGAAACGTGGTTTGGCAACAGAGGGTGACAAAAGCTGCAAGTAGGCTGGCACTTAAAGGGTTAAAGGGACTCTGTAGTTAAAGTGCATAAACTATCATTCAGAAGATCACCTCATCATGGCTGCCCTCTCCCTTGCTGTCAGAACACAACTACTCCTGAAAGTAGAAACAAGGCAAAGAGTAGTAGCACACCCCAATTCCTTTGCCACAGACCACCAATAATAGGGCTAAGCTGTTGGTCTAAAGCTCTGCATCATCAGACTTTGGACACTGGGAGAGAGGGAGAACACCCGACGGTGAGGAGAATGCTGGTGTCTTACAGACCCACCCATTATGCTGATGCAGCATTACAGAGCCAAGGGCCACACCCAAATATTTTAGAAGATAATAAGGTGAACCTGTAAACCTTAATATCTCTTAAAAATGGAAAATTGTTTAGGCCAAACTTAGCCTGACACAATGGTCTAACAATTGCCTTTGCCTTCTGTATCCCTTTAACTGCGTATATCGGATACTCAACTAGTAACTGGCAGGCTGGTGAGAATTCTCTGCTGTGTTGGGTTGCACTGGAGTAGCCTTGATGTAATACTTTAGTCACAATATAAAAAACACTATACTAACCTTTTAGGCTATTGCTGCTAGTTCAGTGCTTTCAAACTTACTGGACAACCCGATGTCAGAGCCCTGCCGCATGCCACTCCTTCCCCCTTCACCCCATTGTCTGATGATACAGCTGTGCTATTGGAGACGATGCAGCACTTCACAGGAACAATGGCACCCCCCCCTTACATTGCAGTAAATGGAGAAGCCATAGTTCCTGTGATGCGACGCATCATCTCCATCTCAGTCAATTCTGCAGGTAAAGTCCTGTTACAACTTGTCCCTTGACTCTTCTGACATTTGGTTCTGTTGGAAGTTGTGGTAGCTCTAATAAATGAAACACACAAGTGTGGGCCTCTCCCAGAATTACTGCATGTGTACCAAAAGTTTGGCACATCCCCCCTGTTCGTCAGCTTTTCTACAGGGTGTTGACACCTGGCACCATTGTGTTCCTAAATTTAAATCTCCAGAAAATTGCAAGAACACAATTCAACATAAAGGGTATCTCAAGAAAAAAGTACTGTACCTAAACCTTTTCTTTCTAGGCTCAAGTCTTAAGAATGTGTCTACTAAACAATGTAGCCTCCGTTTATGAGAGGGACCCTGGGTAGAGCTGGCATTCTCTTGTGTTTGTGCAGTTATACTGCTTTGGCTCAGGAATGTGTTCTTGGCCCTCATGGATATGAATGCGTTTTACCGCCACAGCCAAGGTAGCACCAAGGGACCTGCTTTAAAGAGGAGTTGTGGGCCCAAACTATTCCATGCATAGCAGAAAAGTCTGCACAGCCCCTCCTCCTGGCTTAGCAGCACTAGCCTTTCTGGCAGCTACAAGGTCACTTTACATACAGTTATCCCACTGATCAGAAAGGAAAAGTTTATACCCGGGTGGGGGGGGGGGTTATTCCCTAATGTCCAGTCTCCTGATAAGTGTGCATAACCCCTAAGCAATAATGTCCGTGTCCCCAAGTTAATGAATGTAAAGCGTTAAACACTGCTGTAAATCTGCCAATAACCAGACAAGAAGGAATTTATTAGAGAAAAGAAGAAGTCGACAACCTGTCACAAATCTGAACCAGTTACAAGCCTCAGTGGCTGAGACCATGAATACATATTGCCTCAGTGATTAAAGAATTCCAAAACCTGTGATTTTAACCTTGGGGCATCCCGAATGGGGATATGCCCCTGTGGGCACCCCCTGTTAGCTGGTACGCCATGCATGCACTGGTATTCATTAAGAACTGGAGAGGCTGTCAAAAAAAGTTTTAAATCTCTCTGAATCCTCCTGTGTGAATGTGTTTTTTACAGTAAAAATTTCTATTAACATAATGGCACATGGAAGAGAAAATCCTTTAGGGAGCACAATTCCCATATGTTAAACATAGAAAGCATCTCATTCCTAAGGGCATTCATCAATGTGTTCTTTGTATTTTTATCTATCATTTTTTTCTTTTAGCAAAGGTTGCACACATATACTTTATTAAATGTATTGTCCAATAGGAAAACATGAATTTCCATTTTAAAGATGTAAGCTGAATACAAATTTCTAAATAAAGCAGGGCTCCACCCACATGCCAATTCCTATATATAAGCTGCCTGTTATGAGGATAGGGACATATTGTCGTCACTCTCATAAGGCATGAGTGTGTGCTTTCAAGCCTGTGCCAGACACAACCTATTTCTTTCATGGTATGTCCGTCATCTTTTAGTTCAGGATGAAATCCATATTCCTTGCAGGGAATGGCACAAACATCACAGGGACCAACACATCCTTTGTAACTGATGAAATGGAAACCCTTGGACCACAAAGTATGCTGATTCTGATAACTGTTCTTGTCGCTTTTTTAATTTTGGGAACAGTACTGGGTAATACTCTCGTTATTGTTGCATTTATTGAAGATAAGCGACTAAGAAACAGCCACCATTTATTCCTTCTTAATTTAGCAATTTGTGATTTTTTTATTGGTAAGTCAAGAGTAACTAGTAGTAACTGGCATAAATCTAAAATGTAAAATGCCAGGATTTTTAAAGTGGACACTGAAGAAAAGTCCCCCAACACAATACATTATATTTACTAAGTGTAACAGGTTTGTGTTGTATGCTGACATTTTAGCATGTAATTATGATGTTTGCAGAAACAATGCAGAAACCACACTGTTGCTGTCAGTGCAAATAAGCTCTCCAGCTCTGAGTGCTGTAAGGTATACCACTCAACGAGCATAATAGTATAGTATGATATAGCATGATAGCATCATGGACATAGGAAAAAAAAATATATATATATATATTTATATGGAATTCTAGCACACTACCTTTTTTCATTAGTCACATCTCTTGGAAGCACATTTATTTTATTTGCAGCAATGAAACAGACTTTGGAACATTAGGTTGTGAATCATAAGGAATCAGGAATCTAAGGGGCTTAGGGCTCCGCTTTAATTCCCTCCAATGCTACTTTATTGCTCCCCAGCAAGGGTGCCACATATCATACAATATCCAGCTTTACAGCAGAAGCTCCAAGGAGCTAATTCTAGCTCTCTGGAATCAAGCTTACTCTGCCTGCTGCCCCATTAACGACACATTATCACCCAATGCCCTCTTTATCCCTCTGGTGCCACTCAACTGTCGATTGGTCCTCTATAACAGGGGTCCCCAACCCTCCTCCTCAAGGCCCACCAACAGGTCATGTTTTTTGGATCTCCACACATATGCACAAGATACAGCATAGAGCTGGCAATGTGCAGATCCACAAAACATGGCCTGTTGGTGGCCTTGAGGGTTGGAGAATACTTATTTTAGACATTCTGGAGCCATCTTTTACCGGGGTGCCACATATTATCCAAAGCATCATTTTACTATACTGGTGCCACACATAGGGGGTTGACAAACCTCTTTTTTGGATGAGAAAACTGCCATTGAATTTCATTGTTTACCTTTGGGCTGGTTCAACACCAGGTGAAAATTTACACCGGGTTGCTGAATCAGTTTCAAGGTAGACGATGAAAGTGAATGTCCATTTTCTCTCTTAAAAAAAGGAGAGAATTTTCTCACCTGGATCTTAATCGACCCCATAGTGATAAATGCCCCAACTAACACTCTGGGAGTCACAACTTCTACTACTACTCAAATGTATGGTCATATATACCATCCAAGAACCCCCCTAACAATACTCTGTGGCCCACCCATGCAATGCCCTCATACAACCTAGCCATAAATAAACAAATAACATATGAAGGCAATAGCTGGAGACATGGAGGGCGCATAATGCTGGAACTGTATGGGCAGGAAATTGCCAGGGCACCATACTGGAGTCATGCCTGTACTACTGATGAGCTGGCACTGGGCAGCTTCTATGAATGCTATAGTGCAAAAGCTCTGTGGATATAAATATATATGCCAAAGATACAGCACCACACACTTGTGCCACAGGGCTGGCGGTAGCCTAGTACTGTAGATTCACCAGATGGGTGGGCATGGTCAATCATTTTTCCAGAATTTTCGGACTTCCTATGGGTTTTTTTTCAAATCTGGATGCCCAGCTATTTGGGCATTAAAAAGCCCTGTTTGTTATTTTGAGTTTAGACCCACTTTAACTCAGTGGCCTGGTGCAGCTTCTATAAAACATACACATTCCAAAGGTATAGCTGGCTCCTTGAACCTGATCCTCCACAGATGTCCTGTTGGATAAATTGAAATCATAGTTTTTCTGTAATGGGGCTTTATTCCTAAAGTAAACTGGTCAGTTTTTATGGGGGCTCAAATTGGGGCAGCTTAAACCAGTTTGTGGGTGATAGGCATGGTGAATGGTGGGGTTTGGTGTGGCTAACATACAGGCTTTTAAATTGTACCTTCAGTCAAAAGATCAAAGCGTAGTAAATTGCTCCCCTTTAGCAATAAGTAATACTATACGAGAATGCTTAACCCCATTCAGAAATGAAATAGCAGGCAGATTCTGTGCTCTTGAACTGCACGGGACAAACTAGTGCCAGATTTCTCAAAACCCCAGTAAATGTCATAAAATCACTGTGAAATTATATTTTTCCTATTCAGAAGTAGAACTCCATCAACTGTAAAGACCCATCACTGCTCCACTCACAGCTGAAGTCATTTGGATGCATGGTGTCCACTGACTGAATGCTCTGGGCCCCTGAACCTATAAAGATACATTGTAACAGCACACACACAAAACCCCTTCAACAGCGGTTTATTCAGCATAGAATGACAGAGATGCTGTTCCATGTTTCTGATGCATAAATCTCTCAGTTTGGTATGGGCTGCTGCTGACACAGCTCCCCCCTCATGCTCACATGGAAGCTGGGGTGTTAGCCGTCTAAAAAGATGCCTGCTACCTTGTAGTTAAGGGCACAATATCTTCATGCTACTTCCCAGCATCTGCATGGGGTTAAGCCCTTTTAAACAGCTTACACCGCTGATCATCAAAGGAGGGTGTTTAGGGGAGCAAGTTGCTAAAAGTTTTTTTTGATGTGGACTGGAATCCTCTTTAAGTAACTAAAATCCACAGCATTGTATGCTATTGATGTGTGTAAGTAGCTTTAACCATACCTCTGGTCATTTGCCCCCGAAGACCAATCCATACATTTCACTACCGCCATACCGCAATCCTGCATCTTGCTTTAGGTTGGACAGCCTTCTACATAATGCCAGCAAAATGGGGCATTTAGGTGTCCCCCAGAGTTCTCGGGGAGGGTGGTGATCAGTGGGGACTGTGCCACTGAAAGTGGACATCTGGTCAGTTTACACTAAATCTAACTAACTAAAGTACAGAAAAATACAGCATAGCAACAGACATCACATAATCAGCTCCCAGCATGCTCCATGTCTCTCTGCCTACCAGAAGCATATCACATTAATTGTGACTGTGTCATGGGGAGGGAGCCACAGACAGTTTAGAAATAAATGAAAGTCCATTTTGGAATTTAACAGCTCAGATTAACCATTGGATGACAGGTCTTTAAAACATACCTGAAATACATTGTAGGGATATATACAGTTCATCAATTCAGTAAAATTTACAGTATAAATATCTATAGTGGTTTGTACATTGAATACGATATTTAGACCTCTTTATAACTTTAATATGTTTTGTTTATGTTAAAGGGGCTTTCTGCATCCCACTTTATGTGCCTTATGTTGTCACTGGGAAGTGGATGCTGGGGAAATCTTTATGCAAGCTCTGGTTAGTTGTCGACAACCTGATGTGCACGGCTTCAGCCTTTAACGTGGTCCTTATCAGTTACGATCGGTTTCTGGCAGTTACTATGGCAGTAAGTATTCCATTAACTGCTTACCATAGTAAATGCATTTATGAATATTTGCAGAGTTGGCTTTAAGATGCCTTGTTCAGGGGCGTAGCTAGGGGGGAGCGGGGGGGGGGGGCACTTGCCCTAGGTGCAACAGGTCAGGGGGGCCTCTTACAAAATATCACCTCTCCAGCAGAATTTCAGAATTTGCATACAAATTTCAATTTCAGTTATCTGTCTTCCCTGTATATATATTATGAACAAATACAGTATCAGATTACCATTAAAGAGTAGCATCGGGGGCCCTGGAGTTTAAAAGATGCCCCGCTCTGTGAAACCCCCCGATCGCCAGTTTCACTCCCCTTCTCCTGGTCTGTGCGCTCTGGACGCATTCCCCGCTCACCTCTAGCCATTCACATGCCCGTTCCTGGCCTTTCTGAATGGGCGGTGCAGGCACACCACAGCTACAAGGTGGGCGGGGGATGCTGCTGGCAGCACCACTCAGCTGCTTAGCAGTCAGCGGCGCTAAAGGGAGTCAAGTGACAGCAAGCTTGCCGCTCAGAGAATCAGAGTTCTCGCACAAATCTGCGCCGTGGGAGCAGAAGGAAGGTGAGTGAAACGGGGTGACTTGGGGGGGTACACACAGCGGGGCATCCCAATTCAGGTTGTTGCCGCATAGAGGAACAACACACGGGAAAGTGAAAATTCCTGTATGTTGTTCCTCTTTTAAGTGGACATAAAGCCTTTCTTGCAACTCTATGCAGGAAGGGTCCTGGTCCATAGGAAAACTAAACTAAACTTACCTACCTCCTTACTCCATTAGTTGGCTCTGCATCAGAGATATCCTATTGGAGCTCCATCTAATGATGGACAGAAGACAGCTGCACACACACCTCCTCCAAGAGGATGCATGCAGCACTGCTATTCCAGGTCCCTTGTTATACAGAGCTTCAGAAGAAAAAAAAGTGAGCATCTCCTAAATTCAGGGCTCATGGTACGGGGCCTTGTGGACCTGGACTCAACTCGGAAAATAGCTGGCTGGAGGTGTAAGGTCTGCTTTAACTATGTTATTACTAGTGTTTCTCAGGCATTGCCAGCAGAGGGGCTGTATTTTTCTATTTATAGGCTAAACTTTCCAAAAATAAAATAAAAGTAGGATTTGAGTGTGTCTAGTATATATGCCGTTAGCTTTGCTTTGTTGCGGATGCTGTACCAGTAATGGCTTTTCCCCTAATTCTTTTCCAAGGTCCTATATCGCTCTCAACAATACTGTCACGGTAAGACGGTGCTGAAGATGGCCACAGTCTGGCTACTCTCCTCTCTCCTATATAGCCCCGCTATCCTTTTATGGGAAAACTTCCAAAGCAACAGCTCCATCCCTGAGGGTCTCTGCTTACCTACATATTATTACAACTGGCATTTTCTTCTGGCAGCTTCTACTTTTGATTTTCTGCTTCCTTTGCTAAGCATTTCATTCTTCAACATAAGCATTTACTGGAACATAAGGACAAGGAGCATAAAGAAATGTCGTCAGGCCATGCTTCCAGATGCACTGACCAATGGGCAGCAAGTACCATATATCATACCATTAGGGCTTACTTCTGAATGGCTTCATGATCTATCAGAAACACAAAAGAATGTTTTTAGGGAGTCAGTTTGTCAAAATCTCAAAAGGTACTTTTGTAAAAAAGCTAAACCAGTTCCCTTAGAAAGGACCTTGGGACAATCAAGCTACATTCGAATTGTGAAACTTTCTCAGGATAAAAAGGTTGCCAAGTCGCTCTTCATTCTGGTCTGTGTTTTCTGTATATGTTGGGCTCCTTATTCACTTCTAATGACGACTCGGGCTGCTTGCCATGATTTCTGTATTGCTTCTTATTGGTATGAGATCACTTTTTGGTTGCTTTGGATTAACTCCTCCATAAATCCTATTATCTATCCTTTATGTCATGGAAGTTTTAGGCAAGCATTTGGTAAAATATTTTGCAAGTATATAAGGAAAACCAGATACATTTTGCCAAGAAAAGCTATTGTGCGGTCCACAAAAAGTTGAGCTTGTCCCAGTAATGGGACTTCCAGAGTTACAGGAACTATGGGGATCAGAATTCCTGAGAAATCTCCTATCAGAGATATTTTGAAATTCTAATGTTAGATATCACAGCGAGAGGCATAAGCACATTATGGATACAACATCTTAGCCATGTTGAAAGGTGACACAGGGGCACAACTGAACAACGTTTGAAAACTACAGGTCTAAGGTCCTCTTCACGTCACCCCATTCTCATTGCATATGAGTAGAAATACTCTATTGCATGGGTCAGAAGTCCTGCAAGCAATGGTCTCCTTCACATCTATGGACTGCATTTTGCAAATCACTGCAGGGGTACAATGCAGCCTATATATATTGACAGCATAGGTAAAGCAAGTGTATTGACATGAACCTGTGCTGCCTTGCAGTGTAGTTGAAGGGCGTTATACTCATTGCTACCTCCCCGCCCATCGCTGACAGTCTCCGCTGTCGCTGACTCCTATTCCACCGGGGTCCTTCTGGAACCACTGTCTCCTCTGCCATGATGCCACCTGCCCTTGCTCTTCCACTACCTAATAGCCACAACCTATGCGTGCAATGCACGCAAACCCTGCGTGCAAACCCACAATGCACTGGAAACACACAGTGTATGAGGGCCCAAACCCAGGAAAGCTGATACCTACATATAGTAAGTATATATATTTTATTTTTTGTTTAAGTTGAAAACTAAAGAAATCCTACAGACATTCTGCGCTACTGATAATGTACAATTACATTGAATGGGTGTTCTGGCCAGCCTTCAGCATCAATAACCTCTCCAAACACACAGCATTAAATACATACCCCCCATCCATACACAAAGCCCAGCCCTCAGCATCATGTATATTAAGCATGAATAGATTGCAGGTAGACAGTGAAGGAGAAGGTACCCTGCCTTCTGCCACAGACACTGGGGCCCCATGCACATATATTGAGCACAGAGGAAACACAAACTGGCAGCTTCATAGTTCTGCTCTGCAGAAGATTCAGCCCAGGCAATCAACTAATCTCCGTTGACAGCCAAAATAGACGTTGTGCATGTTGTTTGTGCACCTGCCCGACCAAGCCACATAAACATTGGAATTCTCTAGTTGATATAAATCTTGATGGAACTGTGGAGAGCCTCGCCAAATGTTAATGAATTATCCCTTTTAAATAACTGTAATTCACATATGTTTTGCTGTTTGCTTTGACTTCTGCTTTATATTAGATTGTTTATTGGCTCAGTTAGCAGGAGTATATATGTATTCAAAGACTAACTTTCCCCATTATACTTCATAATTGTACAGTGCTTTAGGATCTCAGATTGCAATAAAGCTGTTAAAATGTTTTTTAAAGAAATTGTCAAAAATTGGATACATTTTGATATCGATGTAGAATTGAAAGTGTAGTATTTCTTGTGCATAAGCATTTTTGGAGATTAAAGTTAATATAACAATTTTGTGCTTTATTTCCTTTTTACTCACTGCTTTATTTGAACACTACTTTATATATTATTTTATTCATGGCTTTAGGTAGGCCAAAAGCCTCACCTTCACATCCGTATGGTATGTTCGGTGCAGCTCCAGCTCTTGACATGCCCCCATTACCCTTTTCTGTCACGCATTCCCACAGCCAGAAATGCTGAGCTGTGGGATAAAGATAAGATAAATTTATGATAAATTAAAGATAAATTTATGGGTGTTGGTGCGCACTCCAGTGAGTAAAGGAACTTGCTCCAATGTGATTAGAGATAGAAACATACCTGGAAGCAAGGAAGGACTGGGATTAAAAATCAGTCTGGGATTTTCCTGGCCCTGGACAGCCTACTACTAGCCAACAAGTTGCTAACCGATGCTGATGCCGGTGAGTTTCAAACTACAGTCTTCATGCAATTCACCTGCATGGGACTATAGATGAGTATATGTCAGTTATGTTTTTTGTCTGGACATGAACTTTAATATATCTCACAAAAATAAAGGCCATTTTATTCTCTATTTTCAAATAAGGCATTAATCAGGAAGAAAGAACATTACAGGAATATAAATGTTTAAAATGACACACATGCTGATTATTATCACCTACAACGTTTACTCTTGGGTGATATGATGATCCACTTACTGTACAACTTCTACTACTCCTACTCTGTTGTCACCTCACACCTTTTAACTCATGTCTTATTTTAAATTGAAGCAGTCTCACGCTAATTTCCTACATAATGGGTGTGGGGTCGCACTGTAAGAGTCTTGGGGAGGCATTCAGATTAATGGACCCCCCTGCGCATAGAACCCTGCAACCTCCCACAATCCTTACCTGAACCCCTATCCCTCAGGAGAAATGCGGCCCTGTGATTGATCCGATTTGGGATGCCCCAGGGGAAACCCAGAGGCAGCCACTGGAGGGTTTTGTAGTATTTGGAGGGGGGATCTGCAGTCATCTTGTCACTTGGTACCACGAGTTACAGGTGATTACTAATTATAGATTTAGAAGGACCATACATTCTTATTATCTTTTCATTTATCTTACTGATAAAGGTTTACAGATAGGAATTTCTGTGTATGTGTTTGGTGTCTATTTACCTCTGCTGTATTACATGATTACATGACACATTTATCACTTATGGTACAAGTTCTTTATTTTTTGCAAGGGGATTTATAAATGACTTCACAACTTACCCAAATACCCACGTGTGATACTAAAATGTACAATATAAGATTCTTGAATACAGATCACTCAGAAACAGCTAACATTAGTTACAGCTTACACAGTTCATCATATGGTTGCCTAAAGTAGTCCACCACTTTGTTTTGTGGCTTCTGATAAATAGAAGGTGATCCGGGGTGTTTCACACAGTGGGGCATCTCAAATCAGATCGACAAGGAAATTGGAACTTTCTTGGGTCTTTAACTCCGGGGAGGTTGTAATAAATAGCCTAATTGTTTAGTTCCTAAGGTAATTACAAGCAATGTTCCCATTAAGCCTCAGCAACTGCTGTGCGGAGTCTGGGGTGCAGGCAAGGCTGTAGATGGAGTCTGGGGTGCAGGCAAGGCTGCAGCTGAGGTCTGGGGTGCAGATAAGGCTGCAGCTGGGTTCTATGGTGCAGATAAGGCTGCAGCTGGGGTCTGGGGTACAGATAAGGCTGCAGCTGGGGTCTGGGGTACAGATAAGGCTGCAGCTGGGGTCTGGGGTGCAGATAAGGCTGCAGCTGGGGTCTGGGGTACAGATAAGGCTGCAGCTGGGGTCTGGGGTGCAGATAAGGCTGCAGCTGGGGTCTGGGGTGCAGATAAGGATGCAGCTGGGGTCTGGGGCACAGGTAAGGCTGCAGCTGGGGTCTGGGGTGCAGATAAGGCTGCAGCTGGGGTCTGAGGTGCAGATAAGGCTGCAGCTGGGGTCTGGGGTGCAGATAAGGCTGCAGCTGGGGTCTGGGGTGCAGATAAGGCTGCAGCTGGGGTCTGGGGTGCAGGTAAGGCTGCAGCTGGGGTCTGGGGTGCAGATAAGGCTGCAGCTGGGTTCTATGGTGCAGATAAGGCTGCAGCTGGGGTCTGGGGCACAGGTAAGGCTGCAGCTGGGGTCTGGGGTGCAGATAAGGCTGCAGCTGGGGTCTGGGGTGCAGATAAGGCTGCAGCTGGGGTCTGGGGTACAGGTAAGGCTGCAGCTGGGGTCTGGGGTGCAGATAAGGCTGCAGCTGGGGTCTGGGGTGCAGATAAGGCTGCAGCTGAGGTGCAGATAAGGCTGCAGCTGGGGTCTGGGGTGCAGCTGGGGTCTGGGGTGCAGATAAGGCTGCAACTAGGGTCTGTGATGCAGATAAGGCTGCGGCTGGGATCTGGGTGCAGAGAAGGCTGCAGATGGGGTCTGGGGTACATATAAGGCTGCAGCTGGGATCTGGGGTGCAGATAAGGCTGCAGCTGGGGTCTGGGGTGCAGATAAGGCTGCAGCTGGGGTCTGGGGTGCAGATAAGGCTGCAGCTGGGGTCTGGGGTGCAGATAAGGCTGCAGCTGGGGTCTGGGGTGCAGATAAGGCTGCAGCTGGGGTCTGGGGTGCAGATACGGCTGCAGCTGGGGTCTGTGGTACAGATAAGGCTGCAGCTGGGGTCTGGGGTGCAGATAAGGCTGCAGATGGGGTCTGGGGTGCAGAAAAGGCTGCAGCTGGGGTCTGGGGTGCAGGTAAGGCTGCAGCTGGGGTCTGGGGTACAGCTACGGCTGCAGCTGGGGTCTGTGGTACAGATAAGGCTGCAGCTGGGGTCTGGGGTACAGATACGGCTGCAGCTGGGGTCTGTGGTACAGATAAGGCTGCAGCTGGGGTCTGGGGTGCAGAAAAGGCTGCAGCTGGGGTCTGGGGTGAAAATAAGGCTGTAGCTGGGGTCTGGGGTGCAGATAAGGCTGTAGCTGGGGTCTGGGGTGCAAATAAGGCTGCAGCTGGAGTGTGGGTGCATATAAGGCTGCAGCTGGAGTGTGGGTGCATATAAGGCTGCAGCTGGGGTCTTGGGCACAGGTAAGGCTGCAGCTGGGGTCTGGGTGCAGATAAGGCTGCAGCTGGGGTCTGGGGTGCAGATAAGGCTGCAGCTGGGGTCTGGGGTGCAGATAAGGCTGCAGCTGGGGTCTGGGGCACAGATAAGGCTGCAGAAGGGGTCTGGGGTGCAGAAAAGGTTGCAGCTGGGGTCTGGGGTGCAGAAAAGGCTGCAGCTGGGGTCTGGGGTGAAAATAAGGCTGCAGCTGGGGTCTGGGGCCAGACAGCCATTGCTACAAGCATATTTTTTGCAGTGCCTGGTGCAGGCGCTAGCTGCATACCACTGCCTGGAAACCACTCATGCAACCACTCAAACAATAAGTTATCATTAATGTTTATTTATATAGTGCCATTATCTACCGTAGTGCTTTACAAAGTATGATTACAGACAAGGTAAAACATACAGTACAGAGCCCTGCCCTTGCAAGCTTACAGTATAAGGATGGGGGTGGATACAAAGGGGCGGGATCACAAGTGGTAGAGCTTCAGCTGGGCGGCCATTTGAAGGTTATAGGAGTTGCTTAAGCCAGGTTATATGCTCGTCTGAAGAACTGAGTTTTAAGGGCACTTTTAAAGGCTTGGAGTGGTGGAGAGTCACGGATTGAGCAGGGGAGTGCATTCCAGGGAAGTGAGGAGACACGGGAGAAGTTGTGAAGGCGGGAGTACGAAGGGGTACCAGGGAGGAGGACAGGAGAATGTCAGAGGCAGAGAGGAGGCTGCACTTGGGTTGGATCAGAGATGAAATGTAGGGAGGGGCCTGGCTGGAGAGAGCTTTGTAGGTTAGTGTTAGAAATTTGAACTGAACTCTCTGAGAGACAGGTAACCGGTGGAGGGATTGACAGGGGGAGCCAGAGCTAGAGAAGTGAGAGGAGAGGTGGATGAGGTGAGCAGCAGAGTTTAGAATAGATTGGAGGGGATCTAGTCTGTTTGTTGGCAAGCCACAGTGGAGGGTGTTGCAATAGTCCAGTCGGGATATAACCAGGGCATGTACTAGCATTTTAGTGGTGTCAGGTGAGAGGAAGGGGCGGATTCAGGAGATATTTTTGAGTTAGAGATGACAGGAGGTGGCTAGGGAGTGAATGTAAGGTGTGAATGAGAGAGAAGAGTCCAGAATGATGCCCAGGCACCGAGATTGATGAGTTGCAATTATTGTAAGATTATTTACAGAGATTGTGGTGATAGAGAGGGGAGGGGAGTGAGATGGTGGGAAGATGACCAGTTCTGTTTTGTCCGTGTATAGTTTAAGGGAGCGAGATGTCATGAAGGGATGGCTGTTAGACAGTCAGGAGGGCAAGGAGGGGAAAAGAGAGATTTGGTCCAGAGAGGTTAAATCTGAGGTTATTAGTTGGCCGAGACTAGAAATGTATATTGAAGTAGGGGACCTAGGACTGAGCCTTGTGGTACTGCACTTGTCAAACATGTGGGGATGCTAAGCACAGGATGTCAGGAGATAAGTAAAAATCAAGAGGCAGTTGTTGCTGCGTGGGCTTGAGCTGGCGGTGAGAAGGGTCAGTTTAGAGGCTGCGCAACTACCCAGCATGCAGCTTAAAGGGAACACGGATTACAACTACTATACATTAATTGGTAAATTGTAGTTTTAATATATATATATTCTGTATATTTAAATATTGTGCCTAGTGGTGGATTATGTTCAGTCTGACTTGACTTGCAGTACAGACATGTAATCACTTTATAAATGAAAAACAAAACTCCTAGGCTGGCTTTACCTGGTGATTGCAAGGCGCTCTGGCCTTTCAAGGCA
The DNA here is from genome assembly GCA_027917425.1 of Gastrophryne carolinensis. Taxonomy (NCBI): domain Eukaryota; kingdom Metazoa; phylum Chordata; class Amphibia; order Anura; family Microhylidae; genus Gastrophryne; species Gastrophryne carolinensis. The sequence goes on from CM051239.1 coordinate 326,135,401, forward strand.
GGAAACCTGCAATTGCTAGTGTTCAGCATGAGGAGGGAGTTTGCGCTAACAATTTCCACTGACATCGAGTGGAATTGCTAGTGCAGCACCATCCAGAAGCTGCAGGCAAGGCTTTTGATGCCATATGCGGAAGTGAAAGTGCCCATAGATGACTCTGGGCAGCATTTTACAGGCGATTGCAGGGTAATCACAAACACCCCACAATCGCCATGGTGTGAAAGGAGCCATACAGACAGATACACTTGGAAGATGCTTTTCCCAATTTTACCACTAGGTAAGAGGAAGTCTAAGCTTTTTGTAACCCCTCCTTTCACCTGTGCTAAACCTGACTTGGGTGTTAAAATATTAAATCTTGCATGATTGGAGGTGTATGTATCCCACAATCCTTGTGGGAGCCGCATCCAAGTCACACGCCTGCATACTGGCCACATCAACTCATTGATCCTAAGTCAGCTCAAGATGAGGTGATGTCAGTCAAAGTGATGCCAGAACGCTTGTTCCGCAATGTGGAAGTGAAAGTCCCTTACCATAGCATACTTTAACTCCACTTTAAGTAACAGGCTTGAGTTACAGACCAGTCACATTGATCAAGTTGTCAATCAAGGTCCCAGCTGCAGCTTTTTTGCAGACTGCTGCCCCCCATGAGTTGTTTTCTATACTATTGCTCAAATTGGGATTAGCACATAGGGAGGGAAGGTGGGTGGAGTGTTACAAAATGCTCAAACTTCCTCTTTAATGCAAGTACCCCTCGGGTCAACTCATTCTATTTGTGTTAATTGAAAAGAATGCCATAGAATGCCAGAAATTACCCTGTTCCTGACATTTGCATAGCTAATATGGGAGCTCATAGTCCTGGCACTGATATGACACGCTCTCCTTATTTGAGGAGAGTGCTGGAGACAAAAGAAGAGATAAGTTTGGATTTGCCAGCCTTTCCCAAAAGTCACAGAGAGAAAAGCTGTGCCCCCCCCCCCCCACACTCTATCTAAGATCAAATTATTTTAACTGCAGCTAAATAAAAAAATAAAAATAAAATAAAACCTTTTGGTCGCTGCTGCCTGCTGTGGCAACATTTGGCGCATTCAGGGCACGATCAAAAGTACTGCGCCGCTCAGCAAAGTCTCGCAGGATTTTGGGTGGCCCCATTGCATCCCATTCATAGGCACTGCGCAGGAGTGAGATTGGGGGCCGCACGCAGTGCCTGGTCGGAAGGTCGCCAGGAATCCAAGGGACCCAGAAGATGGAGCCGCTAGCGAAGTGAGTAAATAGTGCCCAAAGGTAAAACCCGAGGTGGGGGGCAGCAGATCACTGAGGTTTGGGGGGAGGTTTTAACCCCCCCCAATGTTCCTCTTTAATATACATAGTAAGCTAATCACTACAAAAACAAATCAAACAAATAAACTCTTAGTGTAAGAACCATATAAGCAGATGCCCCAAAATGCATTGCAGGGTTGTGATGAAAGTGTTGGTTCAAAGCACAGTCCCTCCCATATCTAGTCTGCAGTCTATTCTCCGTACATTTCTCCAACAATTAGTCCCATGTGAGGGGGGTTCAAACCAGGACTCTTCATGGCAACTTGTTAAGTAATAAATACAATAAAAATTTGGTTATGCAAATGCAAAATACAGGAACTGCTTTGGGGTCAGGTGGGGTGCTACTTCTACAACCCCACCCCTCCCTGCCTCCCTAGTCTCCCCCTAGTTCCCTGTCTCTGGCAACACTGTACCTCCGTAGCCAGAAAACACCAGCATATACCTATACCATACCCACCCCTGCCGTATTATCTGCCTCTACAATACTAAAGATCCTGTACCATTGGTTAAAGAGTGCCCATATCCACCCCTGCCAGTGAGCCTCAGCCTTGTGCTTTAGGGGCCGGTAAAATCCCGGTCTAATTTTTGGCCCCAGTCCGCCAGCCACTGAGTACAGCACATCTTCAGTTAATTCTTAGTAAGAGCCAGTGGCCTGGGATCAAAAATCAGCCTAGGATTTTATTGGCCTCTAGTCCCAATGTCATCTGCTTTCCAGCCACTCAATAAGTGCAATCCAAGGCTGAGGCAATAGCATTGCAGGGCTAGATCATGGGCGGGGCTGGATAAGCCACCCAATAAATGGTACTGAGGCTTAAGTATTATGACAGGGCTGAGTATCGACCCCCACAGCCATTATGGAAAGGCAATAGCTTTGGGGGCAGAACATCAGCTAGGGTCTTTTGGATGGGGGGATGCAGAGAGGATGGGTTTAGGGAGAGACAAGGACTGAACAGGGGTGTTAGAAGCAGCAGCCCAATTGGCCCCAAAGCAATGTGAAATCTCCTGTATCTCTTTAGTCCACCCCTGTTAGGAGGCCAACAGAGGAAATTCCACACTAAGTACATCTGTGCTAAACAAGTCTGAACATTTCAGCAACAGAACCCAATATATATATCATAAATTATTAGCAACAATGTATTTGCAAAGCATACTGCATATTCTATCTTCACACCTGTTTATCTTACATGGTAGACACAACAGTCTTCAATCCTCATCTGCATAATAACCTTCTTTCCTAGTGAAATCCCCCTGTGATGTCTCCAGTGTCTGGGTGGGTGTCTGAGTGGGCTTCTTACTATTCCTGCCAGATATCTTTGCATAACCAGATTCCCATATGCCTAAAACAGCATGGAGGGGCTCAGTGAAGGTGGTAGTAAAGGTATGAAGGTGCCTTATTGGGTGACACAGCTCATAAAAGGATATCTGCCCAGCCTCATAATCCAGAACTATCCTAATTCTTTGGCTGGAGGAATATATAGGCAATGGGATCTCTTTGGAGTCATGTATGGCAGAAAAACATGTTTTCCACCTCTCCAGACTCCAGGATTTGGTATTATCTCCAATCAGTGAGTGATCTCCAATCCGGTCTATACTGGGGTAACACATCCCTACATTCCATTCAATCGATCTCCTGATCTTTACATCCCAGTAATGCCGCCCAGAGGAGAAACTCTCTCTACTCAACACCTGACAGCACTGAAACCTCTCTGGTGTCACAGGACGTAGCTGATATGGCCCCCAGTCTGCCCTTTTCATGTCATTTGATATATGAAGAAGATTATTGGCTGTATTCACATCCAGAGATATCTCTGCAGGTTCAAGAATATAGATCCATCCGGCTACTTCTGATACAATATCAGATAAACCTGTATATAAGGTGTTTGAGATCCTCGTCATGACCAGATTCCCTTGATCATGTAGCTGAATCTCATGTCCCTCCCAGTTTTCATTATCCTCCTTCTCCTCAAGGTCACACCAGGCACCAATATCTGGTTCCTGTAAGAATGTCAGTGGATCTGTTATGTTGCACAGCTCCTCAATGTGACAGATTGTTGTGGACAATTTGTTCTTTAAATCAAGCTGTTTGATCAAATCAGGGACCAGGAACTCGTCTCCTTTTAGAGAGATTTCACTCAGAATTCTCCCCTCTAAGTCATCCAGCTGTTTCCTGAGGTCTTTAAACAGGGCAGCGACTCTATCTGTGGCAGTGGCTGCCTTTTTTTGTGCTTGTCTTTTGCGTACCTGCAGATTTTGAATTTGCGTATTTACCTCATTTTTCTTTGCAATAGCTTCCAGCAAAACATATTTTAGTGTTTCTTTTCTTGCCTCAAATACCTTATACAGCATTTCCTTTTCACGGTCTCCAGTCACACAGGAGAAGCAAAGGCAAGAAGAGTGACCAGTGCAGGTATACGCCAGGGTCTCCTGTAGGGCTGGGTGTTTCCTGTTCTCCAGGTTAGTGGTGGGGTTGATCAGGACATGTTTTAGTGTTGTTTTGTGCACTCTTAGGTGTTTCTTACACAGAGAAACTTCACAGTGCAGACAGGACTTCACAGCAGGCACTGGAGAGTCAACACAGTATGTACAAAGGGTTACAGAGCATCCCTGATCTGGCAGAACAGACAGAAAATTCTCCACTACGTTACAAATCGTTACGTTTCTCTGCAATGATGGCCTCTCCGGAAACTCCTCTCTGCATTCAGGACAGGAATAAACTCCAGACCCCTCCTGTGTATCGAACACACGACAAATACATTCCTGGCAGTAGTTGTGTCCACATGTCAGGGTCACTGGATCGTTATAAATGCTCAGACACACGGAACACTCCAGCTCTTCTTTCAGACCAGCAGACGCCATTGCTGACAGGGAGGGGAGAATCGAAACTAAATGTCTAGAACACAGTCATTTGTTCACCTGACCTGGGTTTCGTAATTCTAAACCATGACTCACACTGTGGCTTTACACATTTTCAATGATTTTTATTGTTTGTTATTTTTTTAATATTATTTCCAATAGAATGTCATTGAAGTGTTATCATTTAAATAAACAACAATTTTTATCTTTGTGTGAATATATAAAGATAAAAATAAGAGCCATCAGGTAAGCATGGTGTATTGGCCACTCTGATATCTAAACTCTCAGCAGATAAATACATTATCCTCATGTCTACCAGAAAAAAACAGTAGTAATAGAAAATAAAGGAAAAGAATAGAGCAGTGGTGCCAAACCCTCTTTTCAAGGTCCACCAACATGCAGTAGCGTAACTAAATGTGACTGGGCCCTAGTGTGGACATCAAATGGGTCATGGGTCCTACAGGGACCTTTTCCATGTCATTTTAAAGTGGACCACAACCCAGGATTTTGACAATCCTGGCTTTTGGTTTGTGCCCCGCTGTGTGAATTATCCTCATGTCTACCAGAAAAAAACAGTACTAATAGAAAATAAAGGAAAAGAATAGAGCAGTGGTGCCAAACCCTCTTTTCAAGGTCCACCAACATGCAGAAGCGTAACTAAATGTGACTGGGCCCTAGTGTGGACATCAAATGTGTCATGGGTCCTACAGTGACCTTTTCCATGTCATTTTAAAGTGGACCAAAACCCAGGATTTTGACAATCCTGGGTTTTGGTTTGTGCCCCGCTGTGTGAACCCCCCCCGGGTCACCCAAACAAACCCACCTTTTCCCGGTCCTGCAACGCATGCACAGCTGCTCGTCCAATCAGCGCGCTCGAATCTGCTCGAGCCCCTTCCTCCAGAAGCTCGTCTAATGCGAGCAGATCCAATCATGATGGCGGCCGCCGTATCCCCCGCTACCCGCTAACGGGGAGCGCGCCCATGCCGGCCTTTTATAAATGCCTGCGTGGGCACACGTCCTGCTATATGGATAGCGGAGATGCGGCTGCTGCTTGCGCATGCACCATTGGACTGGGAACGAAGGTGAGTTTTCAGGCGACTTAGAGGGTTTCACACAGCGGGGCACCCCCAATCGGGATGCTCCAGGGGGAAACGAGTATGCCTGCCATGGAGTCTCATAGACTCCAGGGTGGGCTTTGGTCCTCTTTAACTGAATTTGATACAACTAGACAACTGAAAACTGAAACAACTCAGACAACTGGCTTCCTTCCTTCCGTGGGATTTTTGCCCATGGAATGTGTGGCTCTGGATGTTGGCAGGTGATGATTGGTTTGATATTTTGATATTATGGATATTGATTTTATTTGCATTCATCAGTTGGCATGTTAATTCATATAGTAATTTGATTGGATGATGCTTTGATACTGCTGTTTCTGTCTGAGGGACAGCCTTGTGTTGTTGTGGTTTCTGGCTTTGAGACCGGCTATATGAGAGCTGGTTTATATTGGCACTATTGCACATTAAATAGATATTCATTATATTATTCTTGTACATGTTTGCACTCTATCTTGCACCTTGCACTTTTTGCCACTTTTTGTACAAGTAGTTATTAAATTCATTTAATATATGGATTTCATCCTTGCTGTATTATGATTATGATGAGGCATCAATTTTCACCCCACCGCTTACACATCAGTATGTCCATTGTATAGGATGTGGTTGTAAACATTTAATAAAGTTTGATATTAATTTTTGATTCTGAGTTGGAGTGCCTCCCCTGTTGTGTTTTTGAGATATCTTATATATGGCCGTTTGAGCCTGGGAGTAGCACCCTATATTATACTTTGTGGGTTGTGCAAGCCTCCCTTTTTTGGATTTGACCAAGGGTTCTCCACCTGCTTCCTTAGGCAGTCATGGCTCCATCGCTCAGTCCAGCTATAAATTCATGGTACTGCTTGCCATTTCATTCCAGTTATGGCTCCAATCCTACATTAGTCACAGCCAGGAGGTCCATTCGCAGGAATAGGGTGGATGGGGGCAATGTCTGGCACACTCCCTCTATTGCAATGACTGTAGCTCTGCATACTCCTAGCTGTGACTGATGTAGGGGAGGGGGCAGCACCCCCAAACTATGCGGCACCTGTTTTAAAGCGGACCTTCACTCTGAATAAGAGTCTATCTTATATGTTTCCCACACCCTGTACTTACAGATTACTCACATTAAAAATCATCCTACCTGCATCTACTGCATGTTATGAGACTTTAAACATTCCAGATGGTGGCTCATGGGACATCAGGCAGCCTGCAAACAGGAAGTGTCTTCTGACTGTGCTGCTTTGCATTCTGGGATTGCTGTCCTTTCCCTGACCCCAGCTCTGCTCTGTCTGTGCAAAGCACAGCTAAAACCCACCACCTGTACTTTATCCCACTCTCCTATCCTCAGTAAGTGTGATGCTTCTGAGTCAAGATGGCGGCACCCATATCCTAAAGTCCTGAACAGAGTTGCAGCCCAGTGGGGGAAAGAATAAGAAGTAAGTGACTGGGGATTCATTTTTTAAGGGTTTGAGCTTTTTAATAAATCATGGTGAAGGTCCGGTTTAAGAGACCAGTTGGTCTTTGAGGGTCAGACCAAGAAGAAGTAGATGTGAGTGAGAAAAAGCAAGTACTCTTTACAGATCTTTTAACTAAAGTGAAATCAATGAAAGAGAGACAGTGAGAAAAGGACAGCGAGATTGCCGAGACCCCAAAATTACCACAAAACAACTAATCAAAGTGGACCAAAACCCTGTTTGTTTACTCACCTGGGTTTTGTTTCACTTAACAGGTGCATCCCTATTTGGGATGCCCCACTGCATGTATCCCCATAGATCCCCGGTAAAACTCACCCTTCAGTTGTTCCCACAGATGTGCCCAGGCAGCCAATCAGAGTGCTCAGCTCTATTTAGCTCCTCTCCGCCGCACTGACGTCAGTAAAGGATGGGTTACACACCTTGCTAAATGTATAGTGGTGCCGCAGCTTACGCATATGCTGTGAGATCGCCAACTAGGTGAGTTAATGCAATAATCAATGGAATTTCACAAAACAGAGAGGGAATTAGCCAGCCCTGGAGTCTTTTAGAATCCAATGCCGGCCTAGATGATTCCGCTTTAATAAAGACATTGCTCATACAAAGGATATACTACTTTTATAGACAAGGGCATCACCATAACTGGTTAGGGAATGCAAGAGCTGCTCCAAAGGTTAGATAGATAACAGCATGAAGTTTAGATGTAAGCAGGGGCAGACTGGCCATAGGGAGTCCCAGGACAATGCCTGGTGGGTCACACTGCTTCATGGCCAGTTGGGCTGCTTCTTTCAACACCCACATTCAATCCCTACCCCCTTAGTCTCCCTCTCAGCCCCCTGTACCCAGCCCCACTGTACCCACAAGCAAGGAACCCCAGGCCCGAATTTTATAGCCTCGGCATCATGGTTGGGGGGCTCAGCAGGGATGTTGCAGGCCGGCCAAGGCTGATAAAATCCAGGGCTGATTTTTGGCCCCAGTCTGCCACTGGATGTGAGCTATGACTTGGGCGAGGTTCAAATGTGAGTGGGGGTCAAGGTAAAATACTGATGCTGTTGGTCGGTGTAGGGCTGTACTACAGATGTTGGTGTGGGTCAGGTGTAAATCCTTATGGGGCTGGTGGGGTCATGGGGAAGCACAATATGATGGGTCAGCATTGGTGTTGCTATGGGTTTGGTGTACTGGACAAATGTAGGTGGTCTTAATGTTCTTTAAACATTACATTCTGGTAGAAAATTACCATTTAGTTTTTTTATCTTTGTTTTTTCTGATACTCCTATCAAATACTTCCCCTAGTGGCTACAATCAGGTCATATCTTACATCCCTTTGCTATACTGTTGTCTAGATAGATTCAGGAGCTGCGTACGCTTTGGACCACGTATCACATTGAGAGATACAGTACAAGTACCACTTCTTCTCCCATTATGCTGTGTGGTCTAAAGAGAGCATAGATTCTCCTGGACTATTAGAGGGTAATTCTAGGTCACATTATAGTAGAGAGCAGTAAATTATGGTCTGAATTTGGCCAATAGGGGCATCATTAGCTAAGATTTCTTTCTAAACTGAGATAGCCAGTCAGATTAATTCCTACAGATGATTTGGATAAATGACAACCTCTCCTAGTAGTACAGCATGGAAGGATTTATTAGGATAATGGTTAAAGCAGCAATCCAGGCAAAAGACTGGGCTTGGCTGCTCAACCCCTCCCCCCTTCAGTGATACAGTAAATATAAAGAAAAACTCTTACTTGCCCGTTCACACTGGGCCTGGGGCTCCCAGCAGCAACTGCCAGTTAGGCTCTTAATGACTATGTGGGGGTCATGCTAATTATTTGGGGAAGCAAAGTGAACTTTTGGTGTGCTTTTGGGTGTGAACTGCAACATGTGCCTCGTAAGCTTTAGAACTTCCAAGTCATTGGCCAGCCAGCACTGCCAAACTTTCACTTTCAGCCTCAGGATCACTCCTTTCTGAGCATCATTTGGCGACCACCCTCTTCCTCCCTCTGCACATTTTCCATGTGTATCCTACTTTAACATGGTTTCTTCTTCCTGTTCTCTTTATGTCGGTGTGCCTCAAAGTTCTGTCCTAGGCCCCCTACTTTTCTCAGTTTACACATATGGCCTTGGCAAACTTCAGTAGGCTTTCAATAACACTTCTATGTGGATGACACTCAAATTTACCTCTCTGGCCCCAACCTCTCCTGTCTCCTATCTCGCCTTGCCTCCCCAAATGCTTTACAGTTATATCTTCATTCATGTCCTCTCGTTACCCCAAGCTAAACATAGATTTCTGTTAACAATTATACAATACCTGCAGGTTCCCAGGCTCAGCACCTGGGAGTTATTGTGGACTCTGTCCTTTAATTTCACATTCACTCCCTATCCTCCTCCTGTTGTCTTCAACTTAAAAACATCCGTACACTGGTTGCTAGTCCCGCATCGAATCCTGTTTAAAACTCCAAATCAAACCTACAAAGCTCTCTCCAGCCAGGCTCCCCCCTATATCCAACAATATCAACCTATAGCCTCTTCTCTGCCACCGACCTTCTCCTGTCCTCCACCCTGGTTACCTCCTCTGATGCTTGCCTCCAGGACTTTTCACATGCCACTCTAATTTTCTGGAATGCCCTCCCCTGCCCAATCAACTATTCCCCAACTCTCAAAGCTTTCAAAAGCGCCCTCAAAACCCACTTATTCAGGCAAGCATAGACCTGGCGTAAGCAATTCTCTATAGGGCTCATGCCACGAAGCTCAATATTGACTGTGTGCGATCCTTCCCCTTTGTCTCCACCCCTTATGGTTTAAACCACATGTGTTAAACTCAAGGCCCTCTGAACCACTGCCAAATGGCAGAAGCCAGACAGAGTTCCTTCTAGCCAAACCGGTCACTCCAAAGTTGCAGAAACTGGCAGCATGTTTTTGTGCCTGTGTTTGGCTGTGCAGAGTGATGGCTATCGTGTGCAATATAGTTCAGAATCTGCATCTGTCCAGGCCAAAATCATTTTTTGGCTGTTCTGGGCAAAATCATTCTGCTTCTTCATCTGTCCGGTGCAAAACAATTCAGCATCTACCCTAGCAAAAATGATTTTGTGTCCATTGGTCCTAGGAAAAGGTGTTCTGTGGCTGTCCAGGGCAAAAAATATATGCGGCTGTCCTGGGCAGTCTGTATCTGAGCTGGGCCAAATAAATCAGTGTCTGCGTCTTTCCTGGGCAAAACAATTCCACATCTGCATCTGTCCTGGCTAAATAATTTCTGCATCTGCCCTGGCAATAAAATTCAGTGTCTGCATCTGCGCTGAGCAAAATAATTCTGCATCTGTCCTGGCAAAATAATTTCTGCATCTGTCCTGACAACATCATTCAGTGTCTGCATCTGTCCTGGGCAAAAATAATTCAGTGTCTGCATCTGTCCTGGGCAAAAAATGTTGTGTCTGCATCTGACCTGGGAATGATAATTCTGGGCGTCTAACCATACATATGTATACATTTGAATGATTGTGTTTGCACTTCATTTTGCGTTTGTTTCTAACCAGTCCATTGAAGGCGACCAGAATGCTGATGTGGCTCTCGGTGAAAATTAGTTTAGCACCCCTGCTTTAGACTGCAAGCACGCTAGAGCAGGTCATTCTATCATATTGTATCTTGTATTCAGAATATTCACTGTGAACTTTGTAACACAACATTTGTAAATAGTCTATGTACTGTATGGTTATACATTGTCTATAATTACTGCTTTAATTACATTTACATTGTCTAGCTACTGCTACGGAAGATGATGGAGCTTTATAAATAAATAATAATAATCAATGAAGGTGATCATCCTGGAAGACGGACTGCCCCTCCATTTAGAAAATAAGCCTCTGTTCTTCCCCTCTTTTGGCCGCTAACCAGTCACTCATTTTCTTCTTGTCAATCCTCTGAGCTCCCCCACCCCCTCTGTACTCTTGGAGAATGGACATGCCCATCGCCCCGGGAAGTGAAGTCAGCCTATAAACATAATGTTTTTTCACTACAAACTTTATTTTTCTCAAGTTTGGAAGCTTGGGGGTGCTCCTCTTCCTGCAGTCACAATACAGACTGTATGCCTTCCAATGGATCCCGCACCCTAAAAAATATATCCGGCAGACGTAGGTGGCCCTTTGCTGGAAGAAAATACAAATTGTATGCCCTCCAATGAACCCCACTTACTTGCCAAAATCTAAGTTGGCAGATCCTGAGCTGAGCAGGTTACACTTTGCCCTCACCAATACCAAAGAACAGTCAGACACTAACTTCCTCCCATCTTTCTCCCCATGGTAACAATGTACAATGAGCAATTTTAAGGCGTCTTAAAATCTCATAAAGCATCTCAAAATGATACGTACAGTAAATACCTTATGTATTCTGAGCAAAGTTGATTTCTTTTCTTCAATTTCTGGTTTGTGGTTGAGCCTTGCTCTCTGAATATTAGGAAAATGTGTCCCCCCCAAAGCTTACCAACCAGGCAAATCAAGCACAGGGGCTGGTAATTCCAGGTCTCTTTTGGACCCCTTACCGATTCAAAAGTAAAGTGAAACTGTAACAAAAAAACAACAAACAGCTTGAAAAATACTTTATTAATCCTAACTGACTGATACTTACCTTTCCCTGTCCATTGTCTAGCGCTGACACCGTTAAAATGATGATGGTGGGGTGCCTTATAGATGCCCCATTGGCGTCTGGAAGGTAGGGTGGACATAGGTTCCCCTCCTTCCTTCCTGGCTTCCCAGCTGAGAGTACGGACAGATGCCGGTGGATACCAGTTTCCGGAATCTTCCCTATGTGACTTACATGTCACAGGAGGGGAGGAGATGTTATAATATAATAAATAAAACTTTTATTTGTTTTCTGCCTTTTATTAACTACTTTGGGAGAAATGGTAAAGGGTCAAGGGGACCCCTATACCAGTTCACAGGGTAGGGGGACACCCTGTCACCTGCCAGCATTGGCAGGTGACATGGCGGTACCACACCCGATTACTCGCACCCCCATTTGGGACACCAGAGGTGTGGAAGAGGGGTATACCGGCAGGGCCAGGGGCCACCCTCTGAGTCCTGGGTTACCAGCCTCTATGCCTGGTGCACAGGGTACTTGGCTCTAGGGGAGGTGGGTACACACTTTTTTTTGACTAAATAAAAAAACAAAAAGCAAATAAAGACTGTCATTTTCATTCCATTCTGTCTTTTGTGGAGTAGTTTTATCAATGAAATCATTTACAACTCAGTGACAGTGATTCAGCAAACTGTTTGGCTTGGACACACATGTGTTATTGTAGGGTAGTGTCCCTTAATCATGCACCCATGAGTTTCTGCATTGCGTATGGGCAACAGGAAATAGTGTTCAGTGCTGAACTGAGCCTGTTATGCTCACCAGTTTGACAGTGGGAAGCTGAATAGAAATGGGTGAGTGAAATGCTGCTATGTTCTCTGTTTTTTTGCAAATTCTCCCTACACCAAATTTTTGATGCTTCTGCTTGCTACTAATAAGAAAAATAATGCTGATGATAATGGCTTGCAACCCCTGTATTGTTTCTGAAATGTCCCAGTGGAGGCAGCTTTGGGGCTAAGCTGTGAAGTTTAATTACCTCTCGTTAAGCAAAAGACTGGCAATAAGCAAAGTGTGGGGGCTTGTGCATGACTATACATGCCTATTACCTGGGTGGCTTATTTTCAGTATTTTACAAAGAAAATCATTATTTCCCCAAGACGAGTTTATAGACTGAAAGGATAGAGCGCCCAGAGACAGAATTTACCCATAATTTTATTCCTGGTCCTCTGATAATGCTTTACTGACTGACATCCAGGATGCCAAGTCTCTTAGCAAATTAGTCATTATTGGTAATTTGTTTATAATGCACTCTGCAGAGACATGAGCAGAAAAGAGACCAAGAGACATGGTCCCATGTGCAGGCCATTTACACCGCAGCTCACTTGTGACATCAAGTGAGTTAACCATTTATTGGCTGTTCATGAATATTGTTGCATTCAGGAGACTATATACCAAGAAGGTAAGGCTGTGTAAGGGTGACTCTAATCTGCTGCTTCTAAGGTCAGCAAAACCCTCTCATGAAAGCAGGTGGATGGGATTACCCAGATCACGGGTAGCCACAGACTGCAGTGGTAATAAAGGTCAGCTTTAATGTTCACTCTACAGCCAGATGTCACAGGCAAAAGCACTTGGTAAAGCAATCCAACATATCTATGTCACAGTCAACTGATAAACTCTCAAACCACTCAGGGTTGTAGTTCCTCTTTATTGATCAGCAACAAGGCAGCCGCTCATAGTTCACCATATAGGAGAGCAACTCAGGGCCTAGACCACCCCACTTTGATGGGACTAATCACTCCTGGTCAACTTTAATGGCAAGGGATCATACAGGACAAGATTTACTAAGGGTGACCCTCTCCACCTTAGAGCAATGGGTTTCTGAGTAAAGTTTCAGTTTCACAGCAGACAGCAGAATGTCCAGGGACAATGTGCCCAATTGGGTTCTACACTTCCCCGGGGCAGCCAACAGGGGCAGCCTCACCTTGCCAGAATTCAAGCACCTCTCACTGACCTTACACACGCTCAGTCCCAGGTGGCTCCATGTATCCTCACCACAGGCACCCTCGGGGGTTCCTTGCTCTCTTGACTAGGTCCTCACCAAGCACCCTGTAACCGTTGGGTGCCAAAGTAGTACGTCCTCCTACATTGTGTTAGCTGTTCCCGCTACTCTCTCAGACTGGCATGAAACTGGGCTTTTGAGGGTAACCAATCCAATGACCTTCCATGGGCCCCGCCCATTATACCCACTCAGAAAATATGGAGACTCCACCGCCTAATATTGCCAGGGCTAAACTCTTCCCTCTAGCTTAAAGTCTAACTACTCCCACTCTGTTCTCTTTTTAGGGTAAACCTAACCTCTGGTCTTTGATTAAATACTTACTCCACCCACATACATATCAAATATAAGATAACTACACTTATTTGTTCCCTTTTTATAGAATAGATCCTCCTATCCCTTCGCTTCCACCAGTTACAATGGAGTACATTGGCAGAGATAGGAGGGGAACTGCCCGCCAGAGCGAACTCCACAGTGCACGGCTACCCACCTCCTAATTTGGACCTGGAAATGCAGAGGGGCATCCCAAACTGGGAAGAGACAGGGGATCCCAGCCCTTCCAACCAGGCACTCTCCAAGCCCTCCAGGTCTGACGAATACCCACAGCCAAGGGGGCCCCGACACCAACTCCCACCGACCCACTAAGAACCGGGACCACCTGGATTAGAATGAAGGCTGCACACTCCCAGCCAAGGTAAGAACATTGTTTGTCTCACCCTTCCAGGCCTCAGAACCCGCTATGCCCTCACCTACTTACCCTTTCTGCTCTCCCTACAGAAGGCCTGGTTGGATGTACGGAGGTTGCCCTAGGATGGCACGGATCCTCCTGGAAGGCCACAGTGGATGCTAGTTCCTGGAGCCCCCACCATCAGGGTGTTCAGTTTCCCCGTGTTGGCACACACAACCCTTCCTGCACCTACCAGGTAAGTGGACCTCAATTAGATGTTTAGGATGCCCCTTAGATAGGAATCTCTTTAGTGACTGAATTCTTTGTTTTCCCATAACAGGCCCGATGCCTGCACACTTCCGTCTGAAGTGAACTGGAAGCTAGTGTACTTTAATGACACTGCAGTGGGTATCAAAACGGGCATCACACATAACAGAAGAACGCGAAAAATGCCCAAGCAAGGAAGTGGATCATAAGGGTCATGGCATTTATATTACCCTCACTTTAGACAAGTCCCTGCCTAGATCGTTGTTAAAGGCATACTCCACTATGTTTACAAAGTACAAAACACAGACATACCAAACACTGGGGTAGATGGTGTTTTTTTTTAAAAGTAACAGCTGCATTCGACTTAAAGTAGAGTTGCCTACAGTTTGGTAACAGCTTAGACTTCCCTCCATGTGACTATACTTCTGTTGTTTGACATCTTCTGGATACATGTGATCCTGCATGTTTAAAACTGTACAAAGCAGACTCCTCCTCAGTGGCCATGAGTCCATGTAGCTAGTCCTTCCTGATGCTCTAAATGTATCATTTGCCACTTGTAGATTTCTCAGACCTCAGGACGCAGATTAAGAATGGCATATCTGCATGACCACCTGGTAAGAATAGTGTGTGTGTCCTTACATGTCTTCATGTTGTTATCCCACATACCAAGTTTTTCTTACAATGGCCAACAACCCCCCCCCCCCCCCCCCAACATGAGCATTTAAATAGTAAAAACTGGTTCATGTTGATTTGTCTTTCCGTAAATAAAGACTAAAGAAGTGCCTATATTCTTGGTTGAAGGTACAGCTTGGTTTGTTTTGTGTGTCAGGTACAGAGCTTAGCTATATGTGTTCGTATCATTTCGAAATAGCTATATCTTTCCCTGCTGTTACTCCCCCAAACTAGATGAGGACTTGGCAAAAATCTTCTGGCACCATTCTCTTATGTCCATGTTGTTACCAGATTTACGATCGGTATCAATCCTTTTAAATAACTAGTGGATCTTGCCAGAAGCTGTGATACATTCTAAACCAGATCTGAATAAAATGGTGATTTTCAATAGCTGATCAAAACGTGATTGGAGCATGGACTGATGTTCCCTTATGATGGGACCAATGCATTACCTTAATCCACCAATGGCACACAACCATATCGTCTCCAACAGTAAACATTGTGTTCGTCACCTGCCTTGGTTGGCTCCCTCAAAATCATAGTTTCTGACTAACATCAACATTGATGTTATGTTACCTATGTTGCTGCAATGTTGACTCTCATTTTATTCATTTGAACTAAAATTAGTAAAGCAATTTATTCATCCTCACACCGATATTTAATGTTTCAGAAATGCAAGGAGTCCTGGCCAGCATGTGGCAATAAATGCAGGACATGAAGGACAAGGAGGTTAAGAGAGGTGGTGGAAATGGAGAAAGTTTAAGATTCAGCAAGCCCGCACACCAATACTCAATCCAATAATCAGCATTGGGTGCAAATCCTCATAATAAAGATCCCTTCCCAATAGAGATCACAAATCCATATAAAAATCAAGATGAAAGGAATGCACACCTCAAGACAGTTGATTGTGAATTGCAAAAAAGTGTATTTAAACAGTGCATAGTTAATATATGTACATACAGAAAAATCATCCACAAGTATAGAGATTGCCAACATGCATATCTCCAGTGGTCACATCCTACACAAAGCCATATGCTACATACACAAGTAGGCAGGAAGCTCCAAATATTGTGGCACAAGATATTCTATTGGTATCTATACAAAGCTCTATAGAAAAATATACAACATGATTTTCAATAGGGAATATGGCACTAACAATACAAAAAATGGCCACCAGATGGAGCTAAAGTACAATACAGTATACAAGCAATCGCACTGGCTTAGGCAGAGACTAGACAGTATAAAGATAATGCAGACATATAGAAAATGCAATCAAAACAGCTCAACGGTCTTTTTAGAAAAGTTGCCATACTGGGAGAAATACGTTACAGCATCAGCGGTACAAAAGGGTCCCAACGTTTCAG
Organism: Gastrophryne carolinensis; assembly: GCA_027917425.1. NCBI lineage: Eukaryota > Metazoa > Chordata > Amphibia > Anura > Microhylidae > Gastrophryne > Gastrophryne carolinensis. The sequence continues at coordinate 326,151,723 of CM051239.1, forward strand.
GCCAATAAGGCCTTTCCTCAGGGGAATCAGAGCAGCGTTTGGGCACAACAAGTGAAGCGGCTTTTAAATAGACCTTGGCGGGCTTACCTGGCCGGCCGGCCGATGACGTCACCGGAGGCGCTCATCCGAGCGTCAGTCCGCCGCGTCATCAGAAGGAGAGGCTGGTCCCGAGCTGCCACCCTCAATATGGCGCCTGCGCATGCGTCATAAGCAGAAGGGAAGGCAGCCGCACGGGGCCAGACACACCCCCACCCCCTACCTACGTGGAACACAGCCATTGGTTACAATCTATCCAGCAGAGATCAACATCACGCTGACAGTTCTTATCGGGGCAAGAAACAGGGCAATATTTCTCCATGAATCACAGCAAATCGTCAGCACCACACATGCAAGACAAAAAGTTATAAGCGTATTCAATACTGCAGACACATAATATGATACACAGTCCATAGTATGCTCCATTCTGTGCCCCTTATAGTGCCGTAGCGCCGGCTGTCAGAACTTCTCATCACATGCAGCCTGCAAGTGTCAGTGATGTGTGGCAGAGGAGATTTCTTAAAGGGATATCAGTACAGCCCAAGGTCAATGTATAGGTAAGCCATCATAGGTCCAGAATCTTAAAAAGATATACAGAATACACAAATTAAACCGCCATTGTTGTGCCCCATAGCTTAAGATAATATTATAGAAAATAGAAATATATACAGAAGAATATATAAAAATATATACAACAAAAGTGAAGTGAAGAAATGGTGATTAAAAACATAGCTATATACAATTGAGAGTCTCCCCACTGAACACACACAAAAAGATATATAAAATTTTTTTAACTCAGGAGGGAATGTTCAATACGTGTTATATTCTTCAAAAATCAGAAATAACACATATAGTCACAATCCTCATTTAATCCTGCCGGTTGTAATGTATTAAGCTTGTAAATCCAATATGTCTCCCGTTGAAGGAGTTTACGAGTCAAATCGCCTCCCCTTTTGGGGCATATCACCTTCTCTACCACAGTATATCTCAGCTGAGTAATTTGATGTCCAAACTCATAAAAATGTTTTGTAAGAGAGGAATCCAAATTACCTCTCCTAATATCCGACCTGTGTTCACCTATTCTTGCTTTCACTTCCCGTGAGGTCTGGCCGATATAGGCCAGCCCACAGGGGCATTTAATCATGTATACCACGCATTTTGTATTACAGTTAAAGAAATCATTCAAAGGAAATTTTTCCCCCGTCCTTGGATGATTAATTGTTTTTGTAGTTAATACATAGCTGCATTGAGTGCAATGGCCACACGGGTACATGCCCACTGGTTTAGGAAGCGAAGAAAGCCAGTTTCGCCTATCCTCATTGGCCTCCTTTAATGTAAAGTCCGCTTTTATAAGTCTATCCCGAATACTGCAGGATTTTTTATAGGCCATCATAGGGGGATCCTTGAATACTTCCTGTAGTCTTTGATCACTACCAAGTATTGACCAGTGGCGTCTAATGATATGTTTAATCTTGTTAGATTGTGTAGAATACGTAAGAACCAGAGGGATTCGTCCCTCATTCTTTTTGGGGTTATATGTAAGTAAGTCTGCTCTACATTTATCTTTAGCCTTATTTTGATTAGAACTTACTTTTTCTGGTCTATATCCCCGTGATAAGAAATTTTTCTTCATTTCTTCTGATCTAATGTCAAACAGTTCATCAGTGTCCACAATACGTCTTACTCGTAAGAACTGGCTATAAGGTAAGTTATCCACAAGTTCTCTAGGGTGGAAGCTATCAGATTTAAGGTAGGTATTCCTATCGGTCGGTTTTTTAAAAATATCAGTCCTAATTTGATGGTCCTCTATCCTCACTAGAACATCCAAAGAATGTACCTTTTCTACACTTGCATCTATGGAAAGTTTGATAGTTGGTCTAGCCTGATTTAGAGTAGAGTGGAATGCTTGTAAAGTTGACATTGGTCCCTGCCAGATTAGAAAAATGTCGTCGATATATCGACGCCACATAAGGGCATGTACCTGATAGTCTGTAGAAGAGTAGACATATTCTTGCTCAAAATCCGCCATGTATAGGTTCGCATAGCTTGGAGCCATGTTTGCCCCCATTGCCGTACCCTGTCGCTGAAAGTAGAACTGGTTATTAAACATAAAGTAATTCTTCCTCAGAATAATACTCAATAGAGTGATGACAAAATTATGCATATCTGTTGGGATATTTAGATCCCGTAGGCGTTTAGCAATCACCCCTATACCTTCGTCGTGAGGAATCGCAGTATATAAACTCGTGACGTCCATTGTAGCCAGAACACACTGATCAGGTAGCCGTCCCAGAGTTGATATACACTGTAGGAAGTGTGTGGTATCTAAAAGGTATGAAGGCATAGTCACAACTAATGGCTGTAAAATCTGATCAATAAAGATGGCAAGGGGTTGAAAAATAGATTCACTCCCTGCCACTATTGGGCGTCCCGGCGGATTAACTATGTCCTTATGAATTTTAGGCAAGCAATAAAATAAGGGGACCAGGGGATGTTTATTCGTCAGAAAGGTGAATAGTTTACTATCAATAGTACCATTTTCTTTTGCCTGCTCGAGTATGGCATCAATTTCTTGTTTAATAGATAGTGTAGGGTCCTGTGTCACCCTCTCATAAACTGTTGGATCATTAAGTTGTTTCATTACTTCATTATAATACTTATGTTTATCTTGAATTACTATCGCCCCCCCCCTTGTCTGCTTGTTTAATGATTATATTTGGGTCTTGTTGTAACTGTTTAAGTGCCATCAATTCCTGTTTAGAGATGTTCGAACGGAAAGGTTTATAGGAAGCAGATCTATTCCATTGTATCTGATTAATGTCTCTTTCCACCAATTTAATGTATGTTTCAACACTATGGCATGATGTAGGGGGAGACCATGTACTTTTTGCCCTACATTTAGTCAAATCCACTCCAGGTATAGTTATTGAGTCTGGACTATCTCTTTGTTCCATGTTAGCAAAAAATGCTTTTGTTCTTAGGGTCCTAAAGAACTTCTGCAAACTAAGGTCAGTATCTAATTTGTCACCCCCAAAGGTGGGTACAAACCCCAGCCCTCGATTGAGTACCTGTTCCTCCGTGGCTGTGAGGTCCCTGGTGGATAAATTAACCACTAACGAGGCTGGGACGATTGGCTCCGCGTCTCGTAGCGTTTCCGTGAGGGTATCTGGCGACCGTCTCCGTCTGCCTGAGAGGCCGCGCTGGGGCCTTTTCTGTCGAACCGGACCCGGCGTCTTGGTCCTAAAAAAGGAGGAGCCGAGGAGGTGGAAGCACTGCTATCAGTATCAGACTGCTGTTCCTGTCGTGTAGTATTGGTGTACTGGAACCGCCTACGATTCAGATCTTTCCAGGAGTATACTCTACCCTCCTGGTAATCTAAAGCATCACGTTTATATTTATTGAGCTTAAACTGGAAAGTGTCCTGCCTATATTTTTCCAGGGTAATTTTACACTGATCTAGATACTCTCTAAATTCATCGGTCTTAAGCCCAGATTCTAGCTTAGATTTCAATGTCCCAATCGTTTGTTCAAATGTTTTAAGTTCACTCTGAATTCCTTTAATAGTTAAAGTGATCAGATCGAGACTACACTTATTCAGTATTTTCTGCCAGTTCTCTACAAATTCTTTATTATTCTGACAAAAAGTGGGTCTAATTGCTAATCTTAGGCCCCTTGGTATACGTTTTACTCGAAGGTATTCGATAAGAGTGTCAGAATGTAATAAATATTGGATTTTTTTACGTTCAATTACCTCAAACTGTTTCTTAACTGATGTTAAATCTGTCAAGAAAGGACTATCCGTTCTAGTGTATTCAGTCAGGAGACTGTCAATATCCTCCTGGCTATAAGCCAGTGTATCCGCTTGCTGCTGTGTAATGCTATTGATATCTTCAAATGACATGATATGTCAATTTCAAAGAAAGAAAGAAGAGAGAAAAAAGATAAACTTGGGTGCTGGGGTTGCCTAGGGAAACAGAAACATAGAAAGTTTAAGATTCAGCAAGCCCGCACACCAATACTCAATCCAATAATCAGCATTGGGTGCAAATCCTCATAATAAAGATCCCTTCCCAATAGAGATCACAAATCCATATAAAAATCAAGATGAAAGGAATGCACACCTCAAGACAGTTGATTGTGAATTGCAAAAAAGTGTATTTAAACAGTGCATAGTTAATATATGTACATACAGAAAAATCATCCACAAGTATAGAGATTGCCAACATGCATATCTCCAGTGGTCACATCCTACACAAAGCCATATGCTACATACACAAGTAGGCAGGAAGCTCCAAATATTGTGGCACAAGATATTCTATTGGTATCTATACAAAGCTCTATAGAAAAATATACAACATGATTTTCAATAGGGAATATGGCACTAACAATACAAAAAATGGCCACCAGATGGAGCTAAAGTACAATACAGTATACAAGCAATCGCACTGGCTTAGGCAGAGACTAGACAGTATAAAGATAATGCAGACATATAGAAAATGCAATCAAAACAGCTCAACAGTCTTTTTAGAAAAGTTGCCATACTGGGAGAAATACGTTACAGCATCAGCGGTACAAAAGGGTCCCAACGTTTCAGGCCAATAAGGCCTTTCCTCAGGGGAATCAGAGCAGCGTTTGGGCACAACAAGTGAAGCGGCTTTTAAATAGACCTTGGCGGGCTTACCTGGCCGGCCGGCCGATGACGTCACCGGAGGCGCTCATCCGAGCGTCAGTCCGCCGCGTCATCAGAAGGAGAGGCTGGTCCCGAGCTGCCACCCTCAATATGGCGCCTGCGCATGCGTCATAAGCAGAAGGGAAGGCAGCCGCACGGGGCCAGACACACCCCCACCCCCTACCTAATGCCTGATGGCTTACCTATACATTGCTTACCTTACCTATACATTGACCTTGGGCTGTACTGATATCCCTTTAAGAAATCTCCTCTGCCACACATCACTGACACTTGCAGGCTGCATGTGATGAGAAGTTCTGACAGCCGGCGCTACGGCACTATAAGGGGCACAGAATGGAGCATACTATGGACTGTGTATCATATTATGTGTCTGCAGTATTGAATACGCTTATAACTTTTTGTCTTGCATGTGTGGTGCTGACGATTTGCTGTGATTCATGGAGAAATATTGCCCTGTTTCTTGCCCCGATAAGAACTGTCAGCGTGATGTTGATCTCTGCTGGATAGATTGTAACCAATGGCTGTGTTCCACGTAGGTAGGGGGTGGGGGTGTGTCTGGCCCCGTGCGGCTGCCTTCCCTTCTGCTTATGACGCATGCGCAGGCGCCATATTGAGGGTGGCAGCTCGGGACCAGCCTCTCCTTCTGATGACGCGGCGGACTGACGCTCGGATGAGCGCCTCCGGTGACGTCATCGGCCGGCCGGCCAGGTAAGCCCGCCAAGGTCTATTTAAAAGCCGCTTCACTTGTTGTGCCCAAACGCTGCTCTGATTCCCCTGAGGAAAGGCCTTATTGGCCTGAAACGTTGGGACCCTTTTGTACCGCTGATGCTGTAACGTATTTCTCCCAGTATGGCAACTTTTCTAAAAAGACCGTTGAGCTGTTTTGACTGCATTTTCTATATGTCTGCATTATCTTTATACTGTCTAGTCTCTGCCTAAGCCAGTGCGATTGCTTGTATACTGTATTGTACTTTAGCTCCATCTGGTGGCCATTTTTTGTATTGTTAGTGCCATATTCCCTATTGAAAATCATGTTGTATATTTTTCTATAGAGCTTTGTATAGATACCAATAGAATATCTTGTGCCACAATATTTGGAGCTTCCTGCCTACTTGTGTATGTAGCATATGGCTTTGTGTAGGATGTGACCACTGGAGATATGCATGTTGGCAATCTCTATACTTGTGGATGATTTTTCTGTATGTACATATATTAACTATGCACTGTTTAAATACACTTTTTTGCAATTCACAATCAACTGTCTTGAGGTGTGCATTCCTTTCATCTTGATTTTTATAAGGTGGTGGAAATGGCCCACACTCCCCAGCCCTGATTTTGATACCTGACAAACCAGTATTTTAGTAATCCAGAGAAGTTCCACACAGCTCCAATGCTTGACCCAATTTAGAGCAGGGTTAGGTTGGTGCACAGAAGGGGAGCTGGGATCCCCAAACACATATTTTGCAAATCATGAGAAAATCCAGCCTCACAGTGAAAAAGTTTTTACTATAGCTTTTACTATTGTTAGTTAAAATCAGTAAATAAAGTGCTTACATGGGGACACAAGGTTCCTTTTCCCGTACCCCACAACTGCAACCCATTTCGTGGGGTTCCCCTTTGTCAAGCAGGGTATATAGCAGTGGAGGACAGCTACTAGCATGCTGCATTTTGTACAATTTGTGCATTGAACATCACGTTGCACCTCCTGAGACTGTGGATCTTGAGCCTGAAATGGTTTGGCGGAGAGCAGGAAGAAGGGAAGGAAACATCAGTAGTGCACACACCAGACAGCAGCTCGTGGATGGATATTTCAGGTGAGTCATGTCGGGGATAATAATGTAAAAAGTAGTATGCAGGGCTCGGCCACTAACTGTCAATAACCTTTTTTTTTCTCTTACAGTGAAGACAACCAACCAAGCAGAGCAACATAAATTATTTTCTACCGAAATACAATAAAATGTATTTTTTCAACTGAAATGTACGTTTTTATTTATTTTCCTTTGACCACAAATCATGTTAGAAGGTGGCAATGAAGTATTTTGGCATGGTAATCTGGCACTGCAATAAAGTGTGGCACAGCTGACATACCTTTCATGGTTTACTTGTTGCCATCTTTCTGCTTGCTGCCTTCTTTCTGATTGTTGCCTTTTTTCTGTTTGTTGCCTTCTTTCTGCTGATTCCATTCTTTCTGCTTGTTGTCTTCTTTCTGCTTTGTTGCCTTCTTTCTGCATGTCACCTTCTATCTGCTTGTTGCCTTCTTTCTGCTTGTTGCCTTCATTCTGCTTGTTACATTCTTTCTGCTTGTTGCCTTCTATCTGCTTGTTGCCTTCCAAACATCTATCAAAAGGTTTCTTGGGAGCTCCTGGCTCCCCAGTGGGTAATGGGGATCCTCTAGAAAAATTGTGGTAGGGTGATCCTCTAGAATAACTGTGATAGGGTGATCAACCTGGGTTTGTGCACCACTTTTAATTCCTTTGTACCTTATTTATTTTGTTAAGTTTGGACCATTCCAACTCTGAATGATTAAATGAGTAAAATCGACTCATGTCCACCTTCTGCTGTTGATAAAACCTGTTTAAGTTCAGGAAACTTCAGTACATCTCTGACCTACTTTTCTGACCTACTTAATAAAAATCTTTAAGAACATTTTCAGCCCCCCCCCCAAAAAAAAAACGCTATACTAACCATGTGTCCCATGCAAACTGTCAGCGATGATGCAGCGCTGCAGACCTTACATGATCCCTGGCCCGTGCTGCACGCCCGATCGCGCATCTTTTTTTTAGCTGAAAATGTTCTTTAATATCTTGTTTTGACACAGAAGAAGGTTCAGAATTACCCAGGTCAGAAGCAAAATCTGGATCTGAGATAGAATTCTCTTTCACTGGAAATTTGTCTAACTTGCACTTTTGCTGCTGGCCTTGGCAGAAACAGCCATACTAGACTCTGGGTCCTGATGGACATGCAAACATCAAATTAGCAACTTGTGCAATAACAGGGTAAATTGGCATTGGCATAACATTTGATTTTGCAGCCACAACATATCCATGCCAAGGAAAGATACATTGGGGTTTATTAATCAAGGGATAGTGGCAGGTAGTGCCTCGTAGCGACACGTAGTGAACGGTGAACTCCGGGCCCTGTACGCAATACCACATTTATCAAAGTGATTCTGGTGAGCGACTCTAACAGCGCCGATTCATCATCACAGACGGCTCAGCGTATATCGCCGGTGCTCTGGCTTCCAGAGTATTATTATTATTATTGTTTATTTATATAGCGCCATCATCTTACGTAGCGCTTTACAAGGTAGTAATTACAGACATACATTTCAATAGACGTTTAATTAATTAATTTATTTTTTAAATCATTGTGTGACCTCTATTGGCCTATTAAAAGTCATTTTTGAAAACTTTTTTGATTTTTTATATTTTTATGCAGAATTGTCATTACAGGTCTGGCATTAAAGTGTTAATGTCACAAAGTTATAACAATGTAATTCCATATGTTTTCGCTTGGTTACTAGTGGATATAAGTTATAAAACAGACTTTAATCACACAGCGTCTTGCGCTATGGGCTACAGCGACCCAATTTTGAGCACCGGCGTTCTTTGAGTGTGGATTTTTTATGAAAATGGTGTGAGTCGTTGAGAGTCTGTCGCACTGAGCAGTCGCTGCCGTTCGCTCCCTGCAACTGGTGTTAGAATGCCCAACATACATCTCATTCATCAATGGCGGCCAAGTTACTACAGCGACTGAGGCGCTCTTTAACAGTAACCCATAGCCAATCACAGCGTCTACTAGCGGTCGCTCTGTCCAGACGCTCATCTGCCGATACCTAGCGCTAGTAATGAATCAGCCTGCCCAGCTACTGAGCTCATAGAGGGCTTTTGTGGTAAATCTCGGCTGCAGATGAAGCATGTGCTAACATCTTCCGTAGGTTTATTGGTTTGCTGACACCATGCACAAAGAATAGACATCGTAGAGCCAGAGAGAGCATCATGTCTTGCTGACAAGACATATTCACACACTGGCTAATCTATTTTCCTACGGATAAAACAAAATTAATGTTTTTGGGGATAAAAAAAAGAATGATGGCTCACTTAAGAAATATTAGGAGAAATCTGCAAGAAAATAGGAAATATATCTACACAGTAACTGTTCTTTATCATTGTCTCTTTATGAAATAAAATAATATTTTACCTCAGAAATATACGGTAGAGGAGATGCGAAGGACTGACAATGAGCAATATATGATGAGGAAAATTATATATATATATATATATATATATATATATATATATATATATATATGCAAGTAGCCACAAGAAGATACATTAAATATGATTATATTCTGCACCTGGTAAAGATATAAATAGAATCACCTGAAGCATACTGTAAATTGAAAATACCAGCGGGATGTCAATGACACAACATGAGGTAAAGACAAATAAATTAAATAAACACCGCGCTCCTATATCCTGAGAGAAAATTAAGATAGAATGCTACAACGTACCAGACCATTTATCCCTAACCGGCCTCAGAAAATTTTTTTTGTATATTAAGGTACAGAGCAAAAATTAAACAAACACCTAAAGTGAACAGCTTACACCTACAATAATTAAATGTAGTTAATTCAATATAAATTCAGACATAAAAATCAGTAACAAAAGTCCATAATAAATGTCCCGAAATACATGCACAATTTCAGAGACTCATAAAAGACAACTCCTTACAGCAATAATTTGAAATAAACGTGCTCCATGAAATAATTCCACATTCAATGAGGTTTCCTGTGTCACTCCATATATTCAATGGTCGCATAGAAAAGAACAGAAAAATAATAGTGCAACCCCATCTGGTTTGAGTACCACACGTTTAATAATAAAATATTGCACTTACAAACATCCAACGAATATACACATAGAATAAAAACCGAAGAGTAGTTCTCCTTCCCCCAGTCCACTATGGCCAGTAATGGATATAGGTATATTCAGGACTGAACTTGCACTTCAGAGATAAAACACCTTAAAACATAAAAACAGTGAGCCGAGTGTTGTGACTGGCCCTCCGCCAAAGCCTTTGAAAAAGCTGTATTCACAGTGAAAGGCGTTAGGTGGGGCAGCGGCAGAGTCCTGTTTTTATGTTTTAAGGTGTTTTATCTCTGAAGTGCAAGTTCAGTCCTGAATATACCTATATCCATTACTGGCCATAGTGGACTGGGGGAAGGAGAACTACTCTTCGGTTTTTATTCTATGTGTATATTCGTTGGATGTTTGCAAGTGCAATATTTTATTATTAAACGTGTGGTACTCAAACCAGATGGGGTTGCACTATTATTTTTCTGTTCTTTTCTATGCGACCATTGAATATATGGAGTGACACAGGAAACCTCATTGAATGTGGAATTATTTCATGGAGCACGTTTATTTCAAATTATTGCTGTAAGGAGTTGTCTTTTATGAGTCTCTGAAATTGTGCATGTATGTCGGGACATTTATTATGGACTTTTGTTACTGATTTTTATGTCTGGATTTATATTGAATTAACTACCTTTAATTATTGTAGGTGTAAGCTGTTCACTTTAGGTGTTTGTTTAATTTTTGCTCTGTACCTTAATATACATGAGGTAAAGACAGCATCTGTGAGAAGATGGCCTGGGCATGTGCAGTAAGTACTGTAGGTACATCGCCGATGAGCTGCATAAAGAATATGCTGCACCTAAACACAAGATATCACCTCAGGCAACTTGTGTATGTGCAGTAAGATTACGCAGATTTCACCCAATAAATAAAATGGTTGTGGCAATCCCCCCGCTATTGACGAGCAGGGTGCCATAACTCATGAGGACAAAAAAGAAATTTTGAGTACTCACCTGCAGAATTGTTTTTGTTCTTGCATGGCACGGGCTGCTTCGGTATTCATAACAGTCAGGTTATTCCGCCACAAGGTGGCGCAGTGGTACTGCAGAAAGCTGTGGCATCTCCCAGCTCCCTATAAAAATGGGATTAACCATAGTTCCCCAGCGTAGACAAGCAGTGAGACAAGAAGCCGGGAGAGAATAAAAGTAAAAAATGTGAAAAAGGTAAAAAAACCCAATTAACTTAGAACAATCACCATAAAGAGGCAACCAAGAATAACGATAACAAGGGTGGGTCGAAGCAGGCCGTGCCATGCAAGAACAAAAACAATTCTACAGGTGAGTACTCACAGAATTGCTTTTTTCTTTATTGCATGGCATGGCCCGCTTCGGTATTCATAACAGTTGGGACATCCAAAAGCAGTGTCCAAAGTAGGGTGGGATCCCCAAAGAGTAACGACCAGTAGTTCAAGTCACTACCGCCTGAAGCACCTTGCGGCCAAAAGCAGCATCCGCTGAGGCCTTAACATCAACCTTGTAAAACTTTGAAAAAGTATGAACAGAAGACCAAGTAGCGGCCTTGCAAACTTGTTCAACAGAAGCTTGGTGCTGAAAAGCCCAAGAGGCACCAATAGCACGAGTGCAATGAGCAGTAATCCTAAAGGGAGGTTTCTTTCCCTTAGCAGAATAGGCTTGAACCACCGCCTGACGGATCCACTTGCTGATAGTGGATTTAGCCGGAGGCAAACCCTTTCTAGGTCCAGAAGTGAGAACAAATAGAGCATCAGACTTCCTGAAAGTCTCAGTAGCGACCAAATAAAACTTCAGAGCCCTGATCACATCCAGAGAAAGCAGAGTCTTCTCCTTGGAATTAGCAGGATTAGGACACAATGAAGGCAAGCCAATGTCCTGATTGAGATGAAAGGCAGACACAACATTTGGCAAGAAATCCGGCTTAAGCCGGAACACCACCTTATCCTGATGTCTCTCAAAATAAGGAGGTTTGATGGAAAGCGCCGCTAGCTCAGAAACTCGCCTTACAGAAGTGATAGCCACCAGAAAGGCTATCTTAAGAGTCAAAATAGACAAGGCAGCCTCACGGATAGGCTCAAAGGGAGGCCCTTGCAGAGCAGACAACACCAGATTCAAATCCCAGACTGGTAGCAAAGGCTTACGGGGTGGACGCACATGAGAAACACCCTGGAAAAAGGCTTTAACCAACCGGTAATTGGCAAAAGATCTTTGGAAAAAATTGCCAGAGCTGAAACATGGCCTTTTAGGTTACTAAGTTGAAGGTCCAGATCCAAACCATGTTGTAAGAATTCCAGAATCCTGGGAATAGAAAACACCCGACAGGGAAGAGACTTGGACTCCCACCAGGCAATGTAAGCATGCCAGACCCTGTAATAGATAAAGGACGAGGACTTCTTTCTAGCCCGAATCATGGTATCAACAACAGAGGCAGGCAACCCCTTTTCCATCAATATGGAGGTTTCAGCAGCCAACCCGTTAAAGCTAGAGTTTGTAAATTGGGATGTTGTAGCTGCCCCTGAGTGAGAAGATCTGGATCCTTGGGCAAGACGTGCCGGTCTACTGCCAACTGCATGGCGTCTGCGAACCAAACTCTTCTTGGCCAACAAGGGGTCACCAGGATGGCTGGTACCCGCTCCTGGGCTATCTTGCGCATGACCCTGCCCAGGAGAGGAAACGGAGGGAACACATAGAGAAGCTGAAACTCCGTCCAAGGTATTGCCAGGGCATACGTGGCGAAGGCCAGAGGATTCTGAGACAGAGATACAAATCTGGGAAGTTTGTGATTGTGACGGGACGCAAACATGTCCACATCCGACTGACCCCAGCAGTGACAGAGGGAGAGAAACACCCGGTTGTTGAGAGACCACTCCCCCAGACGAGACGTCCCCCTGCTCAGGGAGTCCGCCTCCTGGTTCTCCACCCCTGGGATGTAGACCGCTGAGATGCAGGGAACATGCTGTTCCGCCCAAGACAGAATCAGGGACACTTCCTTGAAGGCTCGCTTGCTCCGAGTTCCTCCCTGATGATTGAGGTAGGCCACCGACGCCTGGTTGTCTGAGCGGATCTGAACAGCCCGACCCCGAAGGTGAGTGGATAGGCGAGAAAGAACCAACCTGATCGCCCTCAGTTCCAGGACGTTGATGGAAGCATGGGCCTCTTGTGGGCCCCACCGACCTTGGAATCCTCAGGGACTTCCAGAAGCCTCCCCAGCCGGTCAGACTGGCATCCGTGGTGACCTCCCAGCACGGGGGCAGAAAGGACCTGCCCCCCAGAAGGTTCCTTGAGTCCAGCCACCACGAGAGAGACTGTCTGGCCAGGGGAGAAAGAACAAATTCCTGATCCAGGGACACAGGGTCCCGATCACAAACTGACAAGAGGTGCAGCTGAAGAGGTCTCATGTGACACTGAGCAAAGGGGACTGCCTTGAAGCAGGACACCATCAGGCCCACCAACTGCATCCCCTGACTGATGGAGGGATGAGGACACGACAGCAGAGCCAGAGCCTGCAGCTGAAGACCCTCCACCTGCTGCTGAGGAAGGAACACCTTGACCTGAGAGGTATCCAGAGTCATGCCCAGAAAGGACCTCACCAAGGACGGAGACAAAGAAGACTTGGGATAGTTGATCACCCAGCCGAAAGACTCTAGAGTGGATGTCACCATTTGAGTGCCCCGCTCGGCCTGAGGAAAAGACTCGGCCACAATCAGGATGTCGTCCAGGTAAGGAATGATGCGGATGCCTGGTTCCTTAGCAGAGCCATCACTCCCGCCAGCACCTTAGTGAACACCCGAGGTGCCGAGGTGATACCGAAGGGTAGAGCCACAAACTGGTAATGCTGATCCTGCACCTCGAACCTTAGAAATCTCTGATGACCTGGGAAGAGAGGCACAGGAAGATAAGCATCCTTGATGTCCACAGTGGTCATGAAGTCGCCCGGGCAAAGGGTACTGACAGCAGAGCGCAGCGTCTCCATGCAAAAATGCTTGAATCTGACAAATTTGTTGAGGCCCTTCAGATCCAGAATGGGCCTCAGAGAGCCGCCCTTTTTGGGAACCGTGAAAAGATTGGAATAGTACCCCTGACCCCTTTCTTGATGAGGCACCAAACAAATGACTCCGGACTCTAACAGGCAATGAACCGCCAGAAGCAACCCTTGAACGGACAGGGGGTTTAAAGACTGGGGGGGGGGGGCAGGCTGCAAACTCTATCTTTTAACCGGAGGACACCACCTCCTGAATCTACCGGTCTGAGGCATGAAGCCTCCATACGTGAGCAAAGAGCCAAAGCCGGCCCCCCACCCGGATGGGTGAGGGCGCCCCTTCATACCTGAGGGGGCTTGGGAGGGGGGTTTGGGCTTAGGATTCCAGGAGAGACCGGGACGACCACAGGGTCTGTCACGGCCCCAAGAATCTCTGCGACCACTGGAGAGGAGCGAGCCACGGCCCCCTCTGGGAATGCGAAAGGGAGGGGGGCAGAGGATCCCCGAAAGGGCCGAGACTGCCTCCTACGCCGAGGCAGCCTTCCATCCTTGGCTAGAACATCAAGACGCTCCCCAAATAGCCGCAGCCCCACGAAGGGGAGGCCAGTGAGAGCTTTCTTACGAGTTAGGAACTCTAGATGCTGTTTACCAGGGTGAAAAAGCTCCTCCTGCTTTCTCTTAGCTACCTCAGGGGCAGCAATGTGCAAAATTTCAAAAATATGTGACAGCAGATTATCAGTGTCCTCAGGGTACCATGATTCCTCTCCGGACGCAGACCCAGGGTCACTATCGCAACCCTCCTGCTGGTTCCCAGAGGAGTCAGAATCCTGGGAGAGCTCGCCCATCTCAAGGGGGTGACAGTCACCAAGCTCATCAATCCCCACATACATCTCAGTAAGGGGAGCAGGCCTGGGATCCAGGTGTCTCTTCTTGCCAGAGGCCTTCCAAGTAACAGTCCTGGCAAGCTGCTTTTCAATGTTAGCCACCTGCAGAGCCAAATCAGAATGTGACTCCCTGCCAACATTCCCCTCACTGGGGCCCAATTGCAGGAGCCGGGGAGTAGGTGAAGCGCGAGGACACTTTCAGCGCACGGCACGCACACCGTGACACTGTTACTCACAGGGGATACCCCACACATGGAACACAGCCGAGCTTGCCCCGAAGGGCCCCAAAGCACACTATCCCCAGAAGCCTCCATATGGTGATTAGCACAGGCGCAATAGGCCAGCAGTGGGTACAGGCTTAAGACAGAAGCCACCAAGGATGCCCTCCCATGGGATGCCCCCAGAAGTCAATAAAGGGGGAATGAGGGGGAGGAAGGAGTGGAGCCAGGAGAAACCACAACCCAATGGTATCCCGCCTGAAAGACATAAGTAAAAACACACATGAGCATCCCGCTGCAAATGCAACCCAAATCAATAAAAAAAACCCCAAGGGGGACTCACGGACCAAAGACACGGCGGGGTCCCACAGGCACAGACCGCTGGATAAGGCAACCCACCGGAGGAAGCAGCGCTGCAGCCAGAAAGGGAAAAATCCAGACGCGCAGCTTGTCCAAAATGGCGCCGGCAGAGGTACCTCGAGGGGCAGGCCACGGGGGGGAGCGATGCGATACGCGTCATCACCCAGTCCCGCCCCCCCGAAGAGCGTGAAAAACGGCGCTCACGTGACTCGGCCGGCGCCATGACAAGCAAAATCACCTCAGGTTATAGCGCCCACAGCCGCGGAACGCAGTACAAAGCGGCGCGGCAGCTAAAAACACTACCAAATACACAAAAGACGTCAAAACACCACAGATATCACCACTCGCCGCTACCACCCACCCCCCCAACAAAGTCAGAGAGGGGGGGGGAAGAGAGAGAGACGAGAAGGCAGCGGCAAGCAGCCATGGCCAGGGAGGGGGGGGGGGGGGACGCAGGGGGACCCAAAAAGGAAAATAAGGGGACACAGTCCCCAAACTACTCACCCCCTCAGAAGCCAGGACACTGGGAACTCTATGGTTAATCCCGTTTTTATATATATATATATATATATATATATATATATTATATTAAAATATTAAAATAAATAAAATAATCAGGAAAAAAAAATATAATAAACAGCCATAGATAGAAAGTCCTGTTATAATAAAAGACAATGATGCAGAGCCCAAAAGTGACTGGGAGTCTGCAGCAAGCAGGTCTTTTTTTTAAACATAGATTTAAATCTATAAATCTATGTACACACCAACAACTGACTCCACCAATCAGGAGTCTCAAACACTTCGTGGACCCTCTCTGAAAGACTAGTAGGGGGAGGAATGTATCCAAGTGCAATAAGAGGCACCAGAGCATGCTACATGGCCATTAAAGTGGAGCAAAACCCAGAATTTTGACCATCCTGGGTTTTGTCCCTAGCCCTCAGAGCACTCCGATCCAGGATGCCATGCTGTGTGAAACCCCCCAGGTCGCCTAAACGTACTCACCTTTCCCCATTGCTACGGCACATGTGTGGCCTCCTGTCCAATCAGTGCGCTCGATTGCACTCGACACAAACTCGGCTAGGGTCAAACTTGGCCACAGGGAGCGCCCATTCACAAATGCCTTGCGTAGGTACTTGTCCTGCTAAAAGAATAGCGGGGATGCAGCGCTGCTCACGCATGTGCCATTGGACCAGGAGAGAAGGTGAGTGTACTGGGCTACCTGGGGGGGTTTCATACAGCGGGGCATCCCAATTCGGGATGCCCTGGATGTAGGAATCAAGCTGCCCTGGAATGTCATAGATTCCAGGGCCGAACACCGTGGGTTTTGGTCCACTTTAATGTAGCTGAAAAATAGAAAAAATAAATAAAAAGAAAATGGCAGAGCTTCTACCTATGTCCGTTTTCCTCAGGACACTAATCTGAACATGCTTTTGCTGCTGAGCAGGTGTTGTTGAGCTCAGAGCTCATAAGCAAAACAACTTTATTGATAGTGTCTGTCTCTTATGAACATGACATCAAACCCCATTGTTCAGAATAAAATAGTGTTGGGGCCATGTCCTCCACATACAACAGAAGCAGGAAATGTTTAACTAGTTAAGGGGTTTATTTACTTTAGCTTTTACACTACATTTGGCTATCTGCTGTTTTATTAGCACAACGTTATAGGGGGATTTGGGAGATTCTGCCACACTGCCTGCTGTAGGGGGATTGGGGGGTCTGCACACTGCCTGTAATAGGTGTATGGGAGAATTCTGCACACTGCCTGTTATAGGGGAATTGGGTGGATTCTGCACACCACCTATTATAGAGGAATACTGCAAGCTGTCTGTTATGGGGGATTGGGGGGAATCTGAACACCACCTGTTATAGGGGGATTGGCAAATTCTGCCACCATGCCTGGTATGGGGGGGGGGGGGATTCTGTACACTGCCTGTTATACAGGGACTGGGGGACTTCTGCCACATTCTTTCTGGTATGAGGGGGTTAGGTGGTTTGCGCATGCTGCCTGTTCGAAATGGTATCACACTGCTGCGATTGCGAAGCACTCGAGCTTTCAGGCGAGCACCCTGCAATTGCTGTGTGCAGCATGTAGGGGGCATGCAGTGCTTGCGCTCTCCACTCACATGGAGGAAGATCGCTAGTGCTGCGCCCTCTGGACCCTGCAGCCAAGGGGAGCACCCGAAGCATATGTGAAAGGGTCCATAGATTACTATGGCCAGCTTTTCACAGGTGGGTGGCAGGCACTCACCCAAAAGTGCAAGCTCCCTGCATCCGCACTGGTCTGAAACAGCTTTATAGGGTAATTGGTAGGATTCTGCACACTGACCGTTATGGGATGACTTGGGAGGGATTCTGCACATTGCTTATAACGGGTGGCCAACTGGGAGGGGATTCTTCACACTGCCTATTACCAAATTCTTTGGTGGGGTGGTATTCTGCATACTGCCTGATCCTATTGGGCTTTGGGGGGGGGGGGACATTTTAGCAGGTTCAGATTTTTTTCCTTCTTATTTTTACCCTCTAACCCCTATGTGCGTTATATGGAGTGAAAATACAGAATAGTGCAAATTCATACCATGCATCTATGTACTCACCAACACCCTTCCCCAATCGAGAGTCACAGCACTGGGTGAGCCTTCCTTGACAGATATATTAAAGTCTATCTCGGTGGAAACTTTCACTCTAGCTCAAACTTGGCCGAAATAATAGCTGAATAAAATCTCTTCCTGCATGCATGCTCTTGTAAGACACTTTTTAGAAGGCAACTATTGCCGGGGAATGGTTTGATGTGCTGGAAAGTTTGATGCACAATGGACAGCTCATCAAAACCCAGCATTTCGTATAAAGAAATGCAGATGCTGTGTCCTCCACATGCAACACAACAACAACAAAGGTCACTTACCTCCCTGCCCACAGGCCAGATCCCATAGAGTCTCCCCAGGATCGAGCTTGTCTGATTGGAGGTTTTTTCATAAGCCTGGTCAGGGACTAAAGTATAAGCTTTATGGTTGTGCTCAGAGTCTAATGTAGTCGGTAAGCCAGTGGCTGAATACAGAGCTCAAAAAGTCTAGACCAGTGGTTCTCAACCTTTCTAATGCCGTGACTCCGCTATAAAGTTCCTCATGTTGCAGTGACCCCAAACCAAAAAATAATTTTGGTGGCTACTTCAAAACTGTAATTTTGATACAGTTATGACCAGTAATAAACATCCGTTTGGGCTACGGATAAGAAATGTGGGCAGCACCAGTAAATATTTCTATAGGTGCACTGCTCTGTGGGTTAATACCCAAAAACCAAATGTATTAGTTTGGGGTGACCTCTACACCCCCTGCCAAAAAGCCCAACAGAGACTCACTATTGCACTCAAACAATCAATTTATAAATCCATTTTATTGTAGCATATTGTTTAAAACCAATTTAAAAACAATTTTACTGAACCATATGCATGGTAAGCCACCAGGGGGCGCACTCCCTCATTAACAATACAATCTCATATACATATAAGTAATTTCAAAGTGATTCTGTGCTAATCTATCAATAAATTCATATATATACAACTATTCTAAAACTTAATATACAATTCACAATTAATATCCTCACCCTAATAAAGTGCCAGTGCTTCCATCACAAATAATCCCTTGTGCAAAATATTTAAACCCATTCACAGAGAGCAAGGGCACACAGACAACACACAACAAACAAGTGCTTACTGTTAGTATGGTGACAGGCAGGCCCCCCTCAGGCGCAGACCAACGCGTTTCGAGCCCCCTATGGGCTCTTGCTCACGGTCAGTATGTGTGTTGATACAGTTATGGTTTGGAATGTAAATACCTGATATGCATAATGTATTCTCATTGCTACAAATCAAACATAATTTAAACATAGTGATTAATCACAAAAACAATATTTAATTATAAGTTGAGAAATATTTATTACTAATTCCAATAAATAAAATTTTACCATGGCATAGCATGTGTCGGAAACTGTCATTTCTCTCCCTCATTGAAATTAATAGGAGGCTGCGGCGGATTGTGTGGTAACTCGAAATTCTCGGGAGCTCTCTTCCACAAAATCCACCCCACTCACAATGAAATCAATAGGAGGCGGATTCAATGCTGGAAACTGCTGATTTCAGCAGTTTCCTCATTCAGAATATGGGAAAATAGTGGGAGATATGGGAGAAAATTTTACATTGGGGAACAGTGTGAACTACATCTTATAGTGGTCTCTTTTACAAGTATAAGACCGATGTAGTTCACACTGTGTAAATGTATGGTGCTTTGTGTAAGTGTAAGCTGCTTTGTGTACTATGTAATGATTACACACAAAGCACCTTACACTTACACAGTATTGTGTGTATGGTGTGTGTACTGTTTTTACATTATTAACCTTTATTACACCAGCAGGCTGTCTCGCAGGCTCTCTTGCCTCTCCGCCTCCTAGGCTTCTGTCCTCCAGCACTTGCTGCGTCCACCCACTGATGATGTCAGCAAGCGCCGGACACACGTAATAGGCTTCTATGGACTGTGGAGTGTTCCCCCCGCTTCCCCCGCCCCTTAGTCCCCGGACAGATGATGCAATCACGTCTGCGCATCCGCGCAGGCATTCAGTTTGGAACGCGCATCCATAATGGCATGCGACTTCTCAGCAGCTAAAGCCATCAGAAATATGTATTTTACGATGGCTTTAGACGACCCCTGTGTTTTGGTTGTTCGACCCCCGCCGGGGTCCCGACCCACAGGTTGAGGACCGCTGGTCTAGACTAACAGCAGACGTTTCAGCAGAATATCTTTCCTGACTTTCTAGCCATGCACGCAGAGTAATTACATCTAACATAGCTAAATGGTGACATTCTCCAAGGATGATACAAACTGATAAGTATTATAATGAGTGCAATTAACTACCAAAAAAACATGAGCAGCTGCTGTAATGTTTGTTTCCCCAGGTACGTGCAATTAAAATTGCATAAAATCTATATTGCAGAGTATTTTCGCTCGGTACGAATATTGGCTAATAACAGTTGTTTCTCCTTTTAGTCTGATATCTGCATTGATGCATAATAGTAAATTCTTAGAGTCTATAAACCCAATCAAAAAAACAAACAAGTACTTACCTTCTCTCCCCCACAGCAGGACCCAGCTGGTCCACCGCACAGAGACCTTCCGGTTTCTGCGAACAGAGCTCCTGGTGTCATGGTGCAAAGAATTCTTGAATGCATTCTTATGGCGCCTCTTGATCTCAGAAACCAGCGTTTTTTTCTCTTTTAACTGTCGGTAAACTCGTAAGGGGTCCAAAAGATCTATTGTATCCAGCATGCAAGAACTGGGGACTATTTGGCCATAGGGCTTACAAGCCAGATTGTCCTGGCAAATTGTTTGGGGAAGGGCAATCCAAAGAAGAGAAGCAACACACGTAAAATCTTGAAGACAACAGTGATAAAGAATAGCAATGAAATCTAGGGCAGCGCTTGGACTGTAGAGGACTTTGTAGGTTGCGGTGAGAACTTTAACTGACTTCAACTGATAGAGAGGAGCAGCAGTAGAAAAGTGAGAGAAAAGGTAGATGAGGGGAGTGGCAGAGGTGAGAATAGATTTGGCTTGTGCCAGCTGGTAGACCACAGAAGAGACTGTTGTAATAGTCGGGTGTGAGGAAGGGGTGGATGCAGGAGAAGTTTTAGAGCTAAAGAAGAGAGGCGGTGGCTAGTGGGTGAATTTGAGGTGTCCAGTATAACTCCAAGACATTGTACAAAGCTCCACATGGGGGCCTCCACAGGGCCCCCCAATACTCAAGTAAGAATCTGCACTACTGTAGATTAGATACACATATAAATCTTTTATTAGTTCATATACAAAACAACGTATTAATACATCTTTTAAAAAACATGTAAACACATGACATGAAACTAGAGGGCGCTGGTGGCCCAACAAATGGTAACACAATGGTCACATCTCCATATATATCCCTATATATGTCTCACTGGGTCCTATCTATCCCCAAAGTGCAAAGTGCAATTAATAAACTTATACTAAAATGAATACAGTTAATTCAATGTGCTAAGAAGATCAAAAGTAATCAAAATCCATTTGTGCAAAAAATGATAAAAAAAGACATGATAACAGTGAATAGCAGCATAATATGACTAATAGAAAGGACACAGCGGAGTAACAAGAGGGACAATATGACACAGAATGGATCTTACATGTAATATGGGCCAGCAGCACCCCTCCCCCATCCTACGCGTTACGTGAAGAACCCCTCACTTCCCTCCCTTTGTAAATTTATTCCAAGACATTGTACTTTTTGAGTTGCAGTTATTGTGAGATCATCAATAGATATCCCATTATGCTGTCTGTCTGTAGTCCAAAGGAATCCATTTGGAGGAGCACCAACATGCAGGATATTGGGATACCACTGGGCTATGTTGGCCATTTTCCAAAGACTTGTGCGCCATTGAGGGCAAGAGAGGGGGTTTTACCAACAGAGGACTTGGCTTCTCATACAGTATATTTGGGATGCCCTGCTGTGTGAAACTCTGCTGGTGGCCCATTATACATACCTTGCTGTCAATCCCATGGCGCATGTGCGGCTCTCCTCCAATCAGGTTTTTTGGCTGTACATAAAAACGAGCAGCTAAAAAAGCTAAATGAGAGTGATTTTTTCTGATTGACAGCAGAGGCTGCAATTTCTGCATTCTTCTATGGCTTTGTGCGGCCATGCCAGCTATTCATCTATGAATGAACAGCTGTGCAAGGATGCAAGAGATGCTGCCGCCTGCTGCACAGGTGCCTTAGCAATGTATAATGGGTGACTGCTGGGGGTTTGACAAATGCCTAAATAAGTATGCCTCATAGGTACAGGCCAAAATCTAGAATAATGAAAGCCCTGGGACTTTGGCCCCATTTTAACCAGACCGAGAGCTACATTGATTCCGGCACCAAACCAGGACCCAGTAAAGCCCACTAAAAGCCGTAGTAAACACAGGTTGTACATGGGTAAAATAAACAGCTCATATATTCATATTTACAAAGCCCTATCACCCCTATGCTTCCCTGAAGCATGTACCTTTTCAATGTGAGTACCACCACCCATCCACTCTCCCCAGACATGTAACTCCCCCACGACCATTAAAAGAAAGCCACTAATAAAATAGCATGGCACCCCTCCCCCCATCCCAGGGCCACATACATTCATAATGCTGTCAATGTGTATGAGAGCCCAGGCCAGCCCCAGCTGTCCCCACAAAAGAAAAAAAAAATATAATACTTACCAGGCAGTTTGTACTGGCTGTCACCCCTGGTCGCCTCCTCGCCGCTACTGTGGCCCCGCCCGCGAAACCCACCTGAATGGCCGTTCCGTCTCGCTGCTGCTGTTCTTCTTTCCACGCCTGGTCGGGGACATCGCTGTTTAGCAAACAGCGCCTGTCAGAACAAAGGTGCTAAAGCGTTGTCCCTGTCTGGTGGGAGAGCCGCACACATACACCTAGCGGGCATTGGCAGGAGTCAGTCAGGGTTTGGGGGTGCAAGATGAAGCAAGTCTGAGGGACTGGAGGCTCACAAAATGAATGAAATGAAATACAAGGATGCAAGCACAAGCCCTATCTTAGTGACCAACTTGGAGCCCTGTGTGGCAGCACTGTGGGCACACCTCAAAGGCCGACCCTGGGTACCACCACTGATCCTAGGCAAGAAGCTGTTTTATACTGAAAAAGAAGATAATGGATGCTAGTGTAACAGGATGGTTGGCTTTTCCACCACCAATGCTAAAGGGGGTTAATAGGTAGTTTAGATGAAACATGTACACAAATTTCATGTAAACTCACTTGTAGGTGCCATTACATAGTTAGGCCACTAGATGGCATAGGATAAGAACAGCCAGTTAGATAGGGACTGCTCACCTTGTCACTGATTGGTTCCTGGGCCTTATATAAGGAAGACTCAGGAAATGAGCAGTTGTCGAGTGTCGAGGAAGCAAAACATGAATGCTGAGGCTGAAGACTGAAGAGAGGACAGAGACCAGTGCTCAAAGGAAGCAGCACTGGCCAGTACTGTCTAAGAGGGGTGCTGCAGGAGCAGTGTCCTGCCCCTGTTGGCAGTTTAAAAAAATCCAGTGGCCCTTACCTTCCAGCCCTCAGGCTAGATCACAATGCCCTCTGGTTTCTTTGCTATTGGCTCCCATCCACACTTCTCGCAAAGCAGCCAGAACTGTTTTCATACCGATAAGAGTTATTACCGAAAATGTAATTGCCCTGGGAAGCATGCAGATGAGCACGGTTTCCTTTAGCGGTGTTGGTCCGGTTTAGCCACTCCAAATTTCCTACCCGCTGACGTCAGTTCACACTCAGTGAGAAGGAGGGAATGCGAAAATTAGAGCAAAGGAGGAAATATGGAAGAGGATGGAAAAATGGGGAATGGAGAGATGAAGAGAATCAGGAAGATGGGGGAAATGAGGGACTGTGGAGGAAAAAGATTAGGAGATCACGTAGAAGAGAAAGAGAAGGAGGGAATGTTGAAAAGAGAAAATGAGGATAATTGGCAGACAGAAAGGAGGGAATTGATATGTATGTGAAGGAGGGGATGTCAAAGAGAGAGAGAGAGAGAGAGAGAGAGAGAGAAGGAGAAATGTAGAAAAGATAGAGAGAATTGGAGAAGAGACATGCCCTGGCCCTCCCCTGCAGGGAGTATGAGCAACCGACAAGTGTGACCTCTGATGGCACTCGAGCCAATGCCGGAAATGTGCTGCCCCAGCACTGAACAACATCACAGCAAAATCAGTGGAAATCAATGTCCCACCCAATTCAGGATGGTTGAGAGCTATGTCCCTCAGATATCTCAATACACACACAAACTACATACAAACCATTAATGTATTCAATGTGGTCAGCTAAGTATATCTGTGGGATGAGTTAGTTGCTGTCAAAAGTGGGTAAGATTAGAGACTTCTTGAAGCATTAGCAGGGACAGATAGGGAATCACTATATTATGCAATATAGTGCATAATAGAGATAGAGTTGTTATTTCATCACTTGCCACTAGATAGTAGTGTATGACCACAAATGATAGATTGGTGGAATTAATTCAGGAATAGTTTCAGGGTCAGAGTTATACTAGGTTGAGTCATAAGAAGAACAGTTAGAGCAAGATACAGATGGGGAACAACAGGAAACTATGGTGATAGACTAGAGACAGTTTGGAAGGAGAAAGAGAAGTTACAGTGTTTAGAACCAAGGTGATATAAGGGAGCACAAGAGAAGCACCCTTTGGTCATACTGAATGGATGCCCTTGAGATATAGCCAGAGCAGAGCCTCATGGCCTGTGCCAGCGGGTGGCAAACCTGGTCACCTGCCAGGGTCCCCACGGCCAAGGGGGGGCAGGCGCCTCGGTCGGAGATTGTGGGTTAATAGAACTGACTTTTTTTAATGAAGCCAGCACAGTACTGCCTCCCTAATTGGTGGATCAGTGGGGGCTATCTCGTGCCTCCCCCCTTCACCAGTGCCACTCAGCTGACTCCTGATAGAAGGAACAGTACCGATGGGAAAAAGGGGGGTCCCGCCTGCTGAGCGACTGACACGCGGGGCCTAAGCAGAATCTCACGTAGGTATAAGGTTATTGTTGCTGTGTTGGCAGCAGCAATTGGTAGCGTGACCCTGTCCTCAGGACTGGTGGGCGGGCTGGTACACACTCTAGGTTAATTTAATAGTAACAAACAAAAGAACATGTGGGTATAGGCTAACCCCACCTAGTATTCACCTATGAGTGCGACCCCGCCTCAAAACAATTTAAGGTAGGCTCATATAAAAAGTTTTAAATTCTTTATTTGGGTTTTTAGTAAAATGTAGGGGGGAAAAAGATAGTCCATCAGTTCCCCTCACAGTGCATTGTAACATACAAAACACATACATATATCGACAAGATCCAACAATGGAGTATATCTACATGAATTAATGGACCAATACCACTTAAGTGGTATTGGTCCATTTTACTGAAAACCCAAATAAAGAATTTAAACCTTTTTACATGACCTAATATATGACCTTGTTTTGAGGCGGAGTCGCACTCATAGGTAAATACTAGGTGGGGTTGGCCTATACCCACATTCTTTTGTTTAGAATCTCACGTAGGGCGGCTCTGAGATGCAGGTACGGTGGTGTGGCCTATCAGCCGTAGTCTACAGCCCCACTTGAGGCCGCTGCCTGTGTCGGGTGCAGATGACACATTCTGTGCTTCTGTGCCCCTGCCTGTTGTCCCTTCTCTACTTGTGTCTCTTTTGCTCTATCTTTCTCTCTCTCTTTTTCCCTTGCTTTCTCTCTGTCTCACTCTCCTTTTCACTCACTCTCTCTTTCTCTCTCTCACTGTCACCCTTCTTTACTTTCTATTGGCCTCTCTTCCTTATATTTCATCTTTCTGTCCTTCTCTTTCTCTGGTGTGTCCAAAGTTGCTGTTTGGAAGTGACTTAGATTATAACTGCTTGCACTTGTATGTTGCTCCTGAGGAGAACAATATAGGACTGTCTGCCTTTTATTCATCTACCTGGAGTTATGCAGTACTTGAAAACTGACTGTGAGTACAGAGACCCTGACACACTGATGCACATCCACAAGTCCTAGGCTCATCTCTGGATGAAAGGACCACAAACTCTTCTAACCCCACATTCACTTTTTTCAACAAGGGACTCCAACATGGCCACTAAGAAAACAAGGCAAGCATGAGCAGGACTGGGGCATAGCTACAGGGGGAGGAGAGGTTAAGACCATATTGCAGCCCATGACATAAGAGGGGGGCTCGTTGTTTTAGTTCCTCCACTTTATTAATGTTAATTTGTCCCCACATGACATCAGGCACAGACAAAAATGAAGCACCACATGTATCTTTTACTGTAACCAATTCTATTAATGACTGGATCTTCCCCTTGTCAGGAAGCCTGAGAATGGGCAGCCCATACTTAACTCTTCCACGTACCATGTGACCACCATCAGCCTATTGGATTTTCCTTCAGTCACATAAGCTGCAGTCAATGCAGAAAAGGTAAAGGAGATGGGCTTCCTGGTCATAGGCTTTCTGGTAGAGGGATGTGCATCCAATTCATTTTTGATTTTACTTTTTAAAACGACAGGAAAATGTTTACTGTATGGGCCATGATAGGGCCCCATTTACATGTGTGCATCAGGATCTGGTCACTTCTAATTGCACCTCTGAGCAGGTCCTCTAATATACAGTACTCTGCTGAACTGCTGAGAGGCATCCAGAGGTGTGCGTGTGTAAGGTGGGCACACTTACTAAAGCAGGTCCTCCGATGTACACAAGCTTCCTGAGTTTTATTTCACCTTCATGGTTCACGGCCCTCTCAACTGCCACTAAGGCAGCAACTGCTCATCCTAACAGCTGTGCTCCAACAATAAAAAAAGGAAATATTACCACTCAAATCGCTTCCCCCAGCAAAATTGAGCCTCGCAATTGTCTGCCACAGTCATGTTGTCTGCCTAGTCCAGGGACTCTCCGGTCCGAAGTAATATTTTTCTGGCCTACTTGTTGAAAATATCTGCAACAGTGACATTGTTATGTGGACATGCATTTTATAAATATTTTACATATTTAGCAGGCATTGTATTTGCCTTACAGCAGCTAACATTTTGAAGTTATTTCAGATTCTTCCATTAGTTGGAACATGCTTGTCCCAGAAAAAAAACTTCTGAGCCATATGCAAGAAAAAAAAAAAGAAAGCATTGAGGTGGAAATCCAAGGGATCCCTGATTTCTCGGGTCCTGAGCACAGACATCTTGGAGAGAATGCACAGAGTGGCAGGTCTGTCACCCAATCCCATACAGCAGTGTGATTGTACTGATCATTCTCTCCGGCCCAACTGTCACTCCGGTCTATGGCTGCCATTCAGAGTCCTGCCCCGGAATCAAAGAAAATCTGTCAGGTGGTGTTCCAGCTTTTAGTGGGTGTACTATGATAATGATTCAGTATCATGCATGCAGATGTGGGAAGGAAGATTTGGGGAGTTTTTCTTTCTAAATTTGCAAGGCTGCTGGTCTGGTTCAAATACATGTGGAAACAGTTTTATTAGTTTTTCAAACCCTAGTTAACTATCTGAAGTTCAAGTTCCAAAAATCTGAAAAAACCATTGATTCCTATGGGATTCGTTGCTAAAAGCCGGAGAACTAAACAAGTGTTTGCCAGCATTTGCCAACTATTCTGAACTAGAAGTAAATACAGGAAACACCAGCATAGTCGGCCAAACATGGCACATTTTGGTAAATGTGGCAAACTCACGTGAACCTGGGGAATGAACAGCGAAGCTGTTTGCAAATCACCCCCTAAATATTAAAGGGGGAATGTATCTAAAATGATTCTATGTAGGCAGTGCCATTTTTGAGCCTGCTAGTTACAGAAAATTCTTTTTCTAGACTATTTGTGTAAGGGCTAGAAATCCCCCTTTTCCTCAGCTACCGCTGCACCTTCCCAGAAACTGGGCATCCTCAGCATGGCTCCTTCAGTATGTGTGCCCTCAGGAGACCCTGCGCTGCTCAACGCAAGTGAGCCTAGGCCAATAAGCTGTTGGACCATTGACGTCTATTTATGTCTATGGCGATCCAGGGCCTGCTGATTCCCTCTCCCCAGGGAATTCCAAACTGGGATGACCTACTCTGAGAACCCCCCAAGCCACCCACAAACCTTACCTTTCCAGTGTGCCCATGGTGCAAGCTTGGCCAGCGCAGCAATCACTTTTTCTGCTGGCTTCCTTGGGCTGCATTGCCACCACCTCTTCTCTTTCACCGAAGTCTGATGGCTTGATGTTGTGGTCTAGGACTTCGGTATAAACCCTCGGATCATCATTGACCCACTCCTCCCCGCTACCCTCCTTTTCAGCCTCCATATTGCAGAAATCTACAACAGTCAGCACTTGGGTTTCTCATAGTACTTGTCCTGTCATGGTGCATGTCATCGTTTATGTCCTGCGATATGTCATTGTAAATCCTGTGATCCTATATGTCAACTTGGTCTTGCTTCATCATTCTGGCAGTGGTGTTGGGGCCTACAAGAACCCTGGTGCCTGCTTTTTTTTGGCGCTGCAGGTCCGTGGTGAACTGGAACTTGTTGTATTGTGTGCTATCCAAGCTATCAATGCCTTAAATTGATCTTGCCTCATCATTCTGGCGCCTGTATTGGGGCCTACAAGAATATACTGCAAGGCCTGGTGCCTGCTGGCACAAGAGGAAGGTGTAGCAGGCACAAATCTAACACGTCCTCTCCCTGCAGCACCAGCTACATCACCACCATCAGCAGCAGCACCTTGTCCACGCCCCTTATTTGCTGATTTCTTCATTTTTGTGGCCTGCCCCCTCAGTATATCAGCCACTTGTCCCTGGAAGTGGCCTGAAATAGACAATTACAAGATGTTTTTCTCTCCACCTCAGTATATGAGCAGCCTGGTCTCTGACACCCATTATGTATTTATTTGTGTATTTATTTAGCATTGTGTGATTATTTTGCGCACTTTCCCTTTATGTATTTCTTTATTTTTTGTTTTCTGTTATCGTTTTCCCTAGCCCATTTTGTATATGGCGTGTTACCCTCAATTTGCAGCCCTCCAGCCTTTGCTACCCCCATTTTACAGCCATTTTTGGGCCCCCAAGTTCAGGCCTCCTTTCACTTCAGTGGGGTTTGGGTCGAATCCAGACGATCTCAGTGAACCTGAACTTTTTATACAGTTGCTCTCCTTCTGTTAAATTTTATAAACCTTATACAAGGTCTTTTTTTTCAAAATTATTCATATACCGTACGTCTAACTACAAACATTATAGGCAATAAGTAATTGAAATATAATTGGTCCCAGGGTGCTCTAAATGTAAACAAAACACGAATGCTATGGGGGAAATATCAGCTGAAATCGCCAGTATAGGATTCCCTAGATTCCTCAGATCCCTTTAAAATGGCGCTACAAATACAGTGTGCAGACGGATTTTTCTCAGTTAGACACAAGTGATATCTGTGTACATCTCAACCCAATGATTTCTCTATCAGACTTCTAAACAAGTAGCTATCTGACTATCCTTACAGATCTAGATTATAAGCAGGATCTATGCTTTTATTGATTTTTAAAATATTTCTATAACTATACAACATAAGCCACAGCCTTGACTTAACTACTGCTTTACCATCTAATTACTAGTTTAAGTCTGATTTTAAAATGCAAAATGTTACAAGCAACCAGACAGTACTGTTACTATCTAATAGAACAATTTATGTCCTTAGACCACCCATCCAGTTACCCGAGGGTGCAAAAATATTCATATTTGTGCTGATTTCTCTTTTGGTCTTAATTATAATTGTCGGCAATAGTATAGTCATGCTGGCTTTCATTGTGGACAAAAGGCTCAGAACGCAGAGCAACTTCTTTCTTCTTAATCTGTCTGTTTGTGATTTCTTTATAGGTAAGAAATGAATACTCAGTAAAGTACTGTATATTGGGACTCCCTCTGTTACTCATCTTTCTCAGCTGCCCTCTTGTCAAGGTCTCATGCACACCTTTGTATGAACTGATATACAGTATTTACAAAAGGTGGCTTTAGCCTAACATTCAATCTCTGCGGTATTGTAAGTGTAACATCTGAGGGTGCAGGGGTTGCGATATAGGTGGTCCCATTGTTGCTTGTACAGTATGTTGCTTATATGTTGGTGTTATGTCAATATTTAGTAGTCTATGTAGTGTTATGTCTCCGTGACAGGCAAATACAAAGCACAAGGGTTTTGCTCTATGTCAAACTTGTTTTCACCAAGGGCCACATCAGCATTATGGTTGCCTTCAAAGGGCCAGTCAATAACAAACACAGAACAAAATGCAAACATGACCATGACCATACGGAAGTATGGTTACAGACAGAATTATTTTGCAAAGGACAGATGCAGGAGCACAATTATTATGCCCAGAACAGGGAAGAATTATTTTGCATAGGACAGATGCAGACACACAATTATTTTGCCCAGGTTAGATGCAGAATTATTTTGCAAAGGACAGATACTGGGCACTGGGCAAATGCAGAACTATTTTGCCTAGGAGAGCCACATAATTATTTTGGCCAGGACAGATGCAGACACTAAATTATTTGGTCCAGGACAGATGCCGATGCTGAATTATTTTGCCCAGGACTGATGCAGATGTAGTATTATTTTGCCTAGGATAGCCACATAATTATTTTAGGGCCACCTAAAAAGGCTAGGAGGAATGCATCTGGCCCCCAGGTCTTGAGTTTGAGACATGTGCTCTAAATGGTCTCTCTTATTCTCCATTACAGAAATCTCAAAATATATACAAATTGGCACGAAGGAAAGCCACCAGAAAGATGCTAAATGGCACACATCATAAATTAGACCGCTAGTTTGACTTAACAGTAAATGTATTGTATTTGTGACACTGGAATGGTATTGTAAATCTTGTTGCATGAATTTACCATACTAGTTCCTGTAAAACATAGGGCCTTATTTGAGAAGTACGCCATTTAGCTTCATTTTGCTGGCATAGCACCTGTTTTTAGGCCTCTCTTTTTTGTTAGCCACTGCTATTTTGACTAGAATGGCGCTGCAAGTCACAGCGCCTGATGTTAAAGGAGCACTATCGGCACTATCGCGAAAAAATGGCCCAATGATAAAAATCCATATAAATATGCTGGATAGTGGGGGGAGGGGTCACTTATACACCCAGCGTCAGGCTTGTTTTTTTTATTTTAATGGAAGGAAGAGGACATCTGGGGTGACCGGCTCTGTCACCCCTGATAGACTAAACCCGACACCCCTGGATTTTATTCCTATCAGGGGATGAAAATCACAAGCTTGGCGAAAGTTTTATTCAGTTTGGGTGTATAAGTGACCCCTCCTCTCATTAGCTAACGCGTTTATATGGATTTTTACTATAACACAATTTTGCGATAGTGCTCCTTTAACTATTGGTTCATTTGTATTCATTACAGTTGTGAGTTTCATAAACGTGGAGAGGCTTTTAAAATCTTATTGAATTACACTCTATGTATGCTCAAAGAGTTCTACGTCAAGTACATAGTGTTATGTGTTGTTTTGTTACAGGAGCAATATCCATCCCCTTGTATTCACCATACAAGTTTACAAAGCAATGGACACTTGGGAAAACTGTGTGCAAGTTATGGTTGATTTCTGACTATGCCATGTCCACTGCTTCAGTCTACAACATTGTTCTCATTAGCTTCGACAGATATCTCTCAGTGACCAAGGCTGTAAGTAGTGTATAAAACTTATGTTGACCTATCCTAGCCTATGCTAGGCTGCTTCAGCCACTATTTGCACCCTTCATTGATGTAGTATTGACAATCCCCATAGTATAAAAGGGACCAGTTCAATGTCAGGACACTCAGAGAAGGCCCCAAACCTTCAGAGTTTACACGGCCAGCTTTTTTACAGGGCAGGTGCATCATTTTTCCAATGAAGTAAGAATACTAATTGTTTGGAAACATCCCCCTATGGGCTATGCAGAAGAAAATAACAAATTCTTGTTATTCTAAGCATACTCCATTGGGCTTGTTTCTAAACTTAAAAAAAAACATTCTTACCTCATTGGAAAAAAAGATGTACCTCACCTGTAAAAATATCCTATGTGCAGGTGATTTTTAAAGGAAAATTTAGAAGAAATATTTTTATTGCACTTTTTTGTGTGTTATAATTAAAAAGCCCACCAAGATGCTGGCTGCAATTCACAACCAAATGTGCACATAGAGTTGAACTGGCTCCACAAAATCTTTAGCATGACCCCCCTTGTAAAGCAGTCATGAACCTGCTATTGAAATAGAAATAGCTCACAGATAGCTCTCAGCCTGCTGTGATTTGTGCATTGCGCTGCTGTGATGAGAACACTGAGAGTAGTGTCTCCTCTGTACATATCACAAACATCACAAACACTGCTTTTTTCTTTAGCACACTTTTGGGAAAAATGGCCCAATAGTCAAATTCCATATATACATGCTAAATGGAAAAATAATGGGTTATTTATAGACAAGCTGGTTTCTTTGTTTTATTGGAAGGAGGAAGAATCAGGGTGGCAGGTTGTGAACGTACCTTTGTACTTTTATAGGGCCTATCCCCAAACCAGCTTGTGCTGGAATAACAGGTTATTGCTTATTCTTTTGATGTGTGTAAATGCTGTTACCCACCATGCAATGCTACTGAGCAAAGTGGAATGGTACTCTCAAAAACCTGTTACCCCCCTAAATTGTATTCCCATTAGTAGAAGAAAACCACAAGCTTTGTGGGGTATTTTTTCACTTAGGTTGTATTAGTAATTCCACCCACTGGTGCATATAGATAGATAAAATATTCCAGGGCTGACAGCTAGCCTGTCTCCAGGGCATCCAGCTGTGTGAAACCCCTCCGGGTCACCTGTAGTCTTACCTGATCCTGGCAGCTCTCGCAACACTGTCCTCGTCGGCGGCCTCATCCCCGGCTTCCCTATAGCTGTGCCTGCTCCCTGCTCTCAGCTATTCACATAGGCCAAGTGCACGGGAGAGCGCACCACACAGGGGAGCCGGGGATGGGGCCGCTGGTGCGCCTGGGGATGGGGATGCTGGTACGAAATCCAAATCAGCGACATTCTGCCACGCATTAGTATGCACTGCATAAAGTGCTGATTAGACGAGCACCCGCGCATGGGAACGATGGAAAGGTGAGTAACAGTGGGCGATTTGAGGGTTTCACACAGGAGGTCATTCTACGTTGGGATGCCCCCAGGGCAGGGTCAAATCACCAGGATGTTCAAAATCCTGGTTATTGGTCCATTTTGATAGTAGACAATTTTGCACTAGAGCTCCTTTAACCCCTTAAATACCATGCATGCAACATTCATAAGGGTGGCTCTCCAACCGTTATGTGTCAACCAATTGCTTGGCAATTTCTTTGTTTGCGGCAAAAAAAAATGCTCTGTCTGGGATCCAGTGCCACTCTCCTCCTCTGGTCCAATCCCCCCCCCCCATCCTGGGACAGAGAATGCCCATTCTCTTCCCCCTTGCGCTGGCTTCTTGCCAGTTGACACAAGGAGGGGCCTTTTATAGGATTTATAGGATGAGTGGGATGACATCATCCATTCCTCCGGAATGAAAGCCACTTTTGGCAGCTGGTGAGCTTTCAGAAGCTGGGAATGATAGGTGGAGGGACTCCGATCCCCTGCCCCCACACCCGGCTTCTGTTGATTTCTTCCAGCTGTCAGTGACAGCACAGCATGGGACAGAGTCATCAGCGTTGGATTGGAGGCTATTAGCCCCCATAGTTGGTGCCCGGTCTACCAATACATATGCGGCTCCCACACACAATATTATTTTCTGAAAAAAATTATATTTTTTATTTAAAAAATGCAACAAAGTTTAACAAAAAATCTATTTTTTACATTGGATTTGGGGTATTGTTCTGTTCAGAAGACCTTACATTTTCAGATTTGTTTGCATATTGATATTTTAGGACAATGTGTTTTTTTTCTGTACTTTTTTATTATTTTTTTAGAGAAACCCTGTGCAACCAGTGAATTCATCCTTTGCATCCAGAGAACTGCACACATGACAACAAGCCTAGTATGCCTAGAAAGCTCAAAGGAATAGTCTGTGGGGGAATTTCAAATGTAAAGGGTTGTTTCTCTTGAAAAACTACTAGGTACGCATAGTAGTTGTATTTTATTTGAAAATCTCCTAAGATGCTTTTTCAGTTTTGGGTGTTTTCTGAGCAGGAAAGGGTTTCTACCAATACATATGTTTTAACACACAATATGCTTTTCCTAAAATCTACATTTTTATTTAAAAAAATCTATGTAAAAATGTGTAAAATATATTTAAAAACTTTTTTCAACATATTTCACTTAAAAAATATTGAAAAAACACTGAAAAAGTTACAAACAAGACATTTGGTGTTAAAGCCTAAACTCTTTTAAAGCTGAAAAAAACAATATATAAAATCCTTGGAAATTCCTTCAAAAATCGCAATTAAACATGTATAGCACAAAAGTGTGAAAAATGTTCTGGCAACAGATGGTGACAAAATCCCTAGGTATGCTGGTAGTTAAACAGTTAAGAAAGGTGACGAAGATGTCAATAGGTAAACAGGTCCCGTCTTTTATCTTTATCCTGGAGCATTTCTTCCATTTATAAGTACAAGGTCTTTCCACCACCTTATTTAATGCTTGAATCATTTCTTTTGTAGGTCTCCTATCGTTCATCTCAGAACAGTAAGCTTCAAACTGCTATAAAGATGGGAATAGTCTGGATCCTGTCATTCCTGTTATACACACCAGGCTTTTTTATCTATGAAAAAAACCAACCAGAGTATATTTGTCTTGCAGGATTTAATTCTGAAACTAAGTTCCTGCTAGGGACATCCTGTTTTGACTTTTTCTTACCATTTCTTTGCATTGCATTCTTTAATTTAGCAATTTATTGGAATATTTTGAAACGGAGCAAAAAGAAATCTCATTCTTCGGCTCATTGGGCAGTGGATGAAGATGGAGATGAAAAAAAACCCTACACTGTTTTCACAGAAAATGCAGTTTCCACGCCAGGGACTGTAAATGGAAAAAAGGGGCTGAAGGATTGTCTTGCATGTTGCTTAAGTCAGAAGAAGGCTCCAAAAATTGCTGCCACTAATGCTCTTTCCACTCAGCTAGCTCGAGATAAGAAAGCAGCCACGTCTCTTGCAGTCCTTGTTACTGTGTTTACTTTTTGTTGGGCCCCATACTCAATACTTGCTTCCTGTCGTGAGTATTGCCAGGTACCTTATTTGAGTGATGTCACAACCTGGTTATTGTGGATAAATTCAGCCATTAACCCAGCACTCTATCCCTTGTGCCACAAGAGCTTTAAAGAGGCATTCGCTTTGCTTGGTAAAAAGGTTTTCAGTATTTGCAAAGGGAAGCCCTCAGTATAACTACCATATTATTCGCCCTATAAGATGCACCTGCCCATAAGATGCACCTGGGATTTGGAGGAGGAAAATAAGAAAAATAATATTCTGAACCAAATAATAGGCAAGGTCCAGGATCCTCCAATTACAGGCATCCCCCCTCCTATTCCCAATAGGCAGTGTGGCATTCCCCCAATCCCATAGGCAGTGTGGCATCCCCCCAATCCCCATAGGCAGTGTGGCATCCCCCCAATCCCCATAGGCAGTGTGGCATCGCTCCCCTCCCATAGGCAGTGTGGCATTCCCCCAATCCCATAGGCAGTGTGGCATCCCCCCAATCCCCATAGGCAGTGTGGCATCGCCCCCCTCCCATAGGCAGTGTGGCATTCCCCCAATCCCATAGGCAGTGTGGCATCCCCCCAATCCCCATAGGCAGTGTGGCATCCCCCCAATCCCCATAGGCAGTGTGGCATCGCCCCCCTCCCATAGGCAGTGTGGCATTCCCCCAATCCCATAGGCAGTGTGGCATCACCCCCCTCCCATAGGCAGTGTGGCATTCCCCCCTCCCATTCCCATAGACAGCTTGGCATTCCCCCCCCCATTCCCATAGGCAGTGTGGCATTCCCCCCATCCCCAGCAGAAAAATATAGAAAAAAAAGTCTACTCACATGCTCCTAGCCTTCAGCTGCTGCCGCTATACGTTCTAGAACCCGGTCCATGCAGTGAGTGGGTGTGGCCTGCGCTGAGCCAGTGCAGGCCACACCTACCCACTGCTTGGAACTGGTGTTTGCTTGCGTCCGACGCTCCTCCAGCTGCTGCCGCTGCCTCTGCGGCCGGGGCACAGCAGCGGGTGGGTGTGGCCTGCGCCGAGTCGGTGCTGTCAGTTGCTATTTCCTATTGAGCAATCACAAGTATGATTGCGGCACAACGCTGCTTGCATGCTACCGAATGCGGGCCTGAACGGGCCAGTGCAGGCCACACCCACCCACTGCTTGGAACTGGTTTTTGCTTGCGTCCGCCGCTCCTCCAGCTGCTGCCACTGCCTCTGCGGCCGGGGCACAGCAGCGGGTGGGTGTGGCCTGTGCCGAGTCGGTGCTGTCAGTTGCTATTTCCTATTGAGCAATCGCAAGTATGATTGCGGCACAACGCTGCTTGCATGCTACCGAATGCGGGCCTGAACGGGCCCATAGGTAGTTATAGGCAACTCTCTCACAGCGATTGTGGGGCAGGATCGCCCCTCTATCACAGCCAAGCACTCATGTAGCTTTCAGTGG
Source organism: Gastrophryne carolinensis (assembly GCA_027917425.1). NCBI lineage: Eukaryota > Metazoa > Chordata > Amphibia > Anura > Microhylidae > Gastrophryne > Gastrophryne carolinensis. Next base: position 326,187,957 of record CM051239.1, read on the forward strand.
CTCACTTCCCACACTCCCAGCGCATGTTGTGCTGGAAGTTGCAGGTAAACATGAACTATCTATCTGCCTTGATTCTGCTATTTGGAAAGCCTTGGGGGGGGGGGGGGGAGGATCCCAGGATCATAAGTAGCCAAGAATTTGATATGATGGGGTAGTTGCACAGTCGCCAATTTTTTCACACTGAATGCGGCTCAAGGAGGGTTCTCAGTGCTGAATATGTCTCTCAAGGTAAGAAAGGCTAAGAACCCCTGCCTTAGAAAGATCATCTCCCAAGATTTACAATGAAACAGGCACATTGACACAATTGTAAAAGTTGCCAATTTCACAAACCGCTGGTTGAATTCTACAGGACGACAACCAAATCAGTCATGTGCGCATATCTTTTGGTCTGATCTGGTGGCACCAGCAAGACAAGATCTACCATAATTAACCATACCAAGATGGTAGTATCTGCCATCTTCAAATCACCTCTTTAAATGTAGATTGGAAAGGTACAAAAAGTACAAGAAGAAGATGCTTTCTCTAGCAAAATCATCTTTATTCTGTATCCCATTAAGCAAAGAATCCTCCCCTGACGTCAACCCTATTGAGAATATTTGGAGTATCCTCAAGCAAAATATAAAATATAAAAAGGGAGGTAGGCAGTTCATACCAAAGCAGCAGCTCTGGGAGGCTATTTAAGCAGTAAAGCTTCAAAAACTCAAACATATAATGGATCCAAGAATTGTGAAGCTTTAATCAAAGAAGGATTCCTGTGTTAACATGTACTTTTAACCTTCAAGATGTTTTTGGTTGAAACTGCTTTTGATTTGTAAATGTGACCTGTTAATACTACAAATTCAGCAAAGTACCATTTTCATTTCTTTACATCCTATGTATTGAAACTGTTGTGTAGAAATTTGTGGAAAATGTACTGTTATCATTGGGAAATTTGTTTAATAAATTTGATTTTTGTTTATAATGTAATGGTCAATGCCTTATACTGATATATTTATATATATTATTATTATTATATATATTTTTTATATATTTTGGAAAATCTGAGAAAAATAGGTGTAGGTCGGTTCAGGACCTATTAATAGTATTAAAGCTGTATACATGTATATACAATAAGTTACAGTTTTTTATTATATTGTACATGCAATAGCAGTATATAATGCTGGTTATGCTGTTACCAGCATTCAACTTCTCACGTATATCACTTCAACCAGGACAAACCCCCTGTATGAATAACCATAAATATTTGATGTTTTGATTGTAGAGTAGAAGAACCCTACAATATTTCAAAACCCTTTCTAATGCGGTCAGCAACTGAAACAAAAATGCTGGCCAATATTAAAATTCCAAGTGTTAGGTGCATATTTCTTCTACTTCATTTAGGAAGCCTATTCCATTTGTTGTAGCCTGCACTCGGCTGCCCAATAACACATCCTTTATACTCAGTTTAAAGCGGAACAAAACTGGATCACTCAGTAAAAACTTACCTTTCCCCTATCCTACTGTGAAAGGACAGGCTCTCGTCCTATCAGAACCATTCGCTGTGCATATTAATGCTTGGAAAATGACTCGTACTCAGCAATTGGGAGTAAAAGCATCCGCATCCCCAGACCCAAGGGCGCTCCTGCCCCCAGACCATCTGAACTGCTGGGTGTGGTAGCAAAGAAATGCTGGGAATGTGGCCACTCTCGCTACCCATTGTTTAAATCACAGAGGAAACTGCCAGAAAAGGCACGTTTTGCTGTGACCCAGGGGGTGGGGGATGCCCCAGGGAAAGATCCATAGCTGGCCAAATTGTTTTTTTCTGCTTTAAAGACAGGCAGCTCCAGCTATTTTTTGCCTACAAATGTAATATATTTTCTCTTTTAGATAATACACAAAGAGAATCCATCTCTTGTAGCATGCAATACTAGTGAAAATACTGAGTGAAAGGGGTGATATTTTATTTAATTTCCCTCCATCACTTTTGTCAAGGGTGATCTTTTATTTTAAAGTCCAACTCTAGTTTATATACATTTATATTGCAGGTTTGACTTTTGAATCTACCACTTTCCAGAAATATACAATGCGTGATGCATATCTTGGAAGGAACATGTGAGCTGTTTTTCAGTTTCCACCACTATTGTTTACTGCGCTGTGCCTCTATTACAATGTGGTAGCTTTATATGCCTGGCTGCACAGTACCATTATTTCAGTTGGTGGTGTCAGGAGTGCCCAGCCAGCTTCAGGGGAGGCAATATGTCCTGGAAGCAGAAGTCGCATTAGACCTGTAAGGCTGCAGCTTTAGGACCCAGGCATCTGGAGAAGCCCTGGCATAAGCAATGGACCAGGAGGTAGTGGTGAGTGTATGGGCCCTTTCACTGCACCACAATGCAGTACAGGCAAAGCCCAATACATAGGCCCATATTTAAGAAGGGATAGCGTCAGGTAGTGGCTGGTTAATGACAGGTAGCGACTGGTGAACGCCGGACACGGCACGCAATTACACATTTATCAAGCAGAATCTGTTTAGCGACTGGGATAGCGCCATGTAGCGTCTGATTCATCATTTTCACAGCCTCAGCGAACAGCGCCAGCGTTCAGCCTTGCACAGCGCCAGGTATGACCTCTCGCTACCTGTCGTTCCCCCATACATTTCAATGGACGATCCTTTTCTTCTCTTTAAATGTTTTTTTTTTTTCAAAAAAATCACAAATAAAATTTAACCTCTTCTGGCATTGAAATAGCAGTTTTTTCATAATTTTTTCATTTTTTATACATTACCTCAGAAATGACATTACAGGTCTGGCATTAAAGTGTTCATGTTACAATGTTGTTATAATGTAATTCCACATGTTTTCGCTTTGTTACTAGTTGGTAGATGCTTGAAAACACACTTTAAACACACCGCCTCCTGCGCTCTGGGCTTCAAACAAGTATTTTTCAGCGCCAGAGATTTGTGAGGCTGTTTTTTTGCTGAATATGGTGTGAGTCGGTCGATATGAGCAGTCGCTAACATGCGCTCCCATACAGCGCTGTACTGGTCAAATAGCGACTCCTCAGAATGTATTCAACATTACTGAACAGCGACTGAGTCGCTATAAAGTAGCGACTCACGGCCGAGCACTGCGACTACTAGCGGGCGCTCTGAAAATGCCTGCTACAGACGCTCATCTGTCGCTACCTGCCGCTAATGATGAATCAGCCTCTAAGGCAACTCCTGCAAGGTAAATGCGGGTAACTATGCATGCCAATAAGAAAGAAAATACGGTCAAATCCTCATATATATTCTGTTTAATTGTACTTTTTTTAATTAGTATCAAGGTTTTACTCAGTCTACCTTAAAAGTAACATTCTACAGGGAAATGTGCAATGTATTTATCCTTAAGCTGTATGTAATTGCAATGGATCTTTGGCTTTACCCTTGTGTATTTATTTCTCTGGATGGTACACAAAAGACAGTATAAAAGTCTTTGCAGTGCCTTGTAAATGGTACATGTATGTAACTGCAGCTCACATGTAGGAGCACCGTCTATGGGTTGATTTCCTAAAGATTACTGACCTGCTAATTATTTATATTATTTGGTGCTATAAATGCCTGTTACAGTCTCTCCCTGTAAACAATGGTTATTCAAAGACTATATAATGAGACCAGCATTGAGCTGTTGTATATTAATGAGACTGACTACATGGATGTACAGTTTTCAGAGTCAGTGAAAGTCATGATAATTGTGCTTATCTCTGTATTAGTCACATTCACTGTCTTTGGAAATACTCTAGTTATTCTAGCCTTCATGGTGGATAAGAGGCTTAGAACTCGGAGTAATTTTTTTCTTCTTAATTTAGCCATATGTGATTTCGTCATAGGTAAGTGCTTTAGGTATTTTCATGTAAAAGACCAATAAACAAATATATTTCTGGGTATGTCATTAAATCTGGGCCCAAAGAGACTGATTTATCACAATTAGCATTTATTTAAAATGTGTTTTACACTTTGGGGACACTTTTGTGTGTGAATTGAATTGAGATCTCTTTTACTTTTAGATTTTTTTTACTTTAATGCACAAAAAAGTGCAATAAAAATATTTGTCTTAATTGTTCCTAAAAATCACTTGCCCCTTAGTTCCCCAAAAATCACTTGCCCCTTAGTTCCCCAAAAATCACTTGCCCCTGTGATGGGGCATTTTTACATGTGATGTGCATAATTTTAGGTAATTATATATATTTTTTGAAAATTTGGAAACAACAGTACCCTATGAGCTATGCTAAAGTTTGTGGCATTTTTTTCTGCATGCCCCATGGGGTGTTGTTGTTTCCACACTTTAAAAAAAAACAAAAAAACTTTTGTCTATGGAAAAATGATGTGGCGCTAGTAGTGAATCAGCCTCCATGTTTTGTACTGGGCTGAAAGTCTAAAACTAACAGGCTGATTCATTACTAGCGGCAGGTAGCGACAGATAAGCGTTTGTAGCAGGCATTTCAGAGCGCCCGCTAGTAGTCGCTGTCCTCGGCCGTGGGTCGCTAGTTCAGAGCGACTCAGTCGCTGTGCAGCAATGATGAATACATTGTGGTGAGTCGCTATATGAGCAGTACAGCACTGTATGGGAGCGAATGGTAGCGACGGGTCAGTGCGACCGACTCACAACATATTCATCAAAAAAACTGCCTCAAACACCTCTGGTGCTCAAAAATGCTTCGCTGTAGCCAAGATCGCCGGAGGCTGTGTGATTAAAGGTTGTTTTTTAACATGTATCCACCAGTAACAAAGCAAAAACACATGGAATTACATTGTAATAACATTGTTACATGAACACTTTAATGGCAGACCTGTAAAGTCAATTCTGCATAAATATATAAAACATGAAAAATATTTTCAAAAATGGCTTTTCCTAGGCCAGAAGAGGTCACAACATTATTTGAGATTAGAAAATAATAATAATAAAAACCCCTGTTTAAAGAGAAATAAAATAACGTCCATTGAAATGTATGGGAGAGCGACAGGTAGCGAGAGGTAATACGTGTCACTCTGCAAGGCTGAACGCCGGCGCTGTTCGCTGAGGCTGGGATAATGATGAATTGGACGCTACATGGCGTTATCCCAGTCGCTCAACAGATTCTGCTTGATAAATGTGTAATTGCGTGCCGCGTCCGGCGTTCACCTGCCGCTACCTCTCATTTATAAGGCACTACCTGACACTATCCCTTCATGAATAAGGGCCTAAAACTATTTAGGACTGTAAGAAAGGTCTCTAGTGACATCAATGTCAAATGCTCAGTGGTGTCAACCTACAGCTTTTTACATTTAAAAATGATAAAATGCAATTAAATGTTTTTGTTTCATTTTTCCCCTAAATATTAGCTGCATAGGCGATTGGGTATTTTTGGTGGGGGGACATCATTTGATTTCCCTCGTCTGTAAAAATGCCCCATCACAGGTACAGTCAGAAGTCACACTGGCTTCACCAAATAATTAGCATGACCCCCAGACGGGGGATCCATGAGACCCCTGTACCAGTTCACAAGGCTTGCTTCTAGTGAGTGACTTGCCATTAACCCTCAGCCCCCTAGTCAGAGAACTTTTCAAATTAGCGCACAAAAGAGTATAATAAAAAATGTTTGTTCTAATTTTTATCAATAAATTACTCGTACCAGCGATGTGGTATTTTTTACAGATGGGGGAGATCAATTTTCCAAAGAGGTAAAGATAATTATTTTTAAACACAACAGAATCCTATGGGGTTTGCCATTAGCATTCTTTGCATACCCCATAGGATGCTGTTGTTGAATTCAAAAATTATCTTTGCACCTATTTGTGTGTGATGCAGGTTGTAATTTACTCACAGTACCCGAAAAAGCAGTAACCGAATGAGGTGTTAAGATGACCCACTATTAGCAAGCCAGAAACAAAATAGCAATACAGAGCTAGGTCAGAATCAGACAAGGGTGATCAACAGGAGGTCTTAAATGTAATGTTTTAGGCCCATTTCATACTGTGTGTTTCCACTTGGGCCCTTATTT
>CM051239.1:326198950-326399864 GCA_027917425.1 Gastrophryne carolinensis
CCAGTGAGGGGCATCCCTCATTACAGCCAGTGGGGGCATCCATCATTACAGCCAGTGGGGGCATCCATCATTACAGCCAGTGGGGGCATCCCTTAGTACAGACATTGGGGGCATCCCTCAGTACAGTCAGTGGGGGCATCCCTCATTCCACTCCATCCACCCAATGCCAGACAATAATAAGGCAGCAGGCGTGTAGGCTAACCGATTCATGCCTGCCTGCCTGCTGCTGCTGTTCCCCCCCACCAAGCCGCTCCCACATTTACTAACTCACACACACGCTGGTACCTGCTGGTCGGGGGGCTGGTCTACCCTTTACTGCTGCACACACACACACAGAACCTGGTTGTTGCGCGCTGGTCGGCTAGAGGGCCCAATATGGCCTGCGTCCAATGAAAACAATGGACGCTACCCTTAGACCGTGCAACAACCAGGAGGGGCTGGTAAGCATGAATGTGTGTGAGAGGGGCGGCACCAGGAGAGGCCGCTGCCCATCAATGACAGATGCGGGAGGGTGGGCGCTCCTGATGACCCCCATTGTTAGAGCAACAGGTAGACTGAACTCTACTCCTACTGCATCACACTGGGTAAAAAGTCTTCACTGTGGCAGGGTCTTTTGCCCTGCCTTTCTGTTTCTTGTGTGACCATAAAAAAGCTGCTTTTTTAGTTTTGCCTGGGGAATCTATAGCCCCTTCCCCAGTGTGTTGATTTCTAACTATCCACCCCCTTCGACAGCTCTCCACCCGGATCTTCATCTCTCAGCAGATGCCTTTAAATGGACCTTTAAACCGGACCTTCAGCGTGATTTAATGAAAAGCCCAAACTCTTAAAAAACGGTTCCCCAGAATCTAAAATTAATATATTTTACGTTTTTAGTCACTAACTTATTATTCTTTCCCCCACTGGGCTGCAACTCTGTTCAGGAATTTAGGATATGGGCGCCGCCATCTTGACTCAGAAGCATCACACTTACTGAGGAGAGGAGAGTGGGATAAGGTACAGAGGGGCGGGTTATAGCTGTGCTTTACTCAGACAGAGCAGAGCTGGGGTCAGGTAACGGTCAGCAGTCCCAGAATGCAGAGCAGCACAGTCAGGAGGCACTTCCTGTTTGCAGGCTGCCTGATAAGATGGCGGCTTCCATAAGCCGCCATCTTGGATGTTTAAAGGCTCATAACATGCAGTAGATGCAGGTAGGATGATTTTTAATGTGGACAATCTGTATGTACAGGGTGTGGGAAACATATAAGATAGACTCTTATTCAGAGTGAAGGACCGCTTTAAGTGGTTGAGTACCCATGCCCTATAGGGTGCTGTTGTTTCTAAACTTTCCAGAAATTATCCTTCCCTAATAGGTAAAATGATGTATCACACTTGTAAAAATACCCCATTGCAGGGGCATGTGATTTTTTGAGAATAATTAGCACAAATATTTTTTATTTTACTTCTTCTCACCAAGATACAAGTTTCAGTTCACCTAACGTAAACCTACAGAAAATAAATAGCATGACCCCCAATGTAACAATCCCAGTCTGTGATCCCCATAGACTAGAGAGAAAGTTGCAAGAAAGATGTTAGAACAATAGATAACCAACAACAGGTTTCTAGGAAATCAGGCTACCATAAATCAATTGTCTATGAGGTAAGAGAGATGTGCTTTGATATTACATTTATCCTTTAGAGGTTCTTTAATTACATTCTACTCAAATCTGTCCACATTTAAAGCAGGGAAGCTGAGCTTCATGTTTTATTGAAACCTGCTCACCCTAAAAACAAGTTTGTTCTTTATTGTTGTTATTTCCATTTACTTACTGTAATAAATTAGAGAATTTGTGAATGTTGCAAAAAATTCTATTCAGACAATTCGCCAAATGTGCCCCAAGAAATTTTGGTTCATCCCAAATTGATTTTTACGAATTGCTAAAAAAAACTTGCTGGCTGCCTCACTATCCACCAGTACCACAGGTGTCCCACACCACTCCCCGCTGCTCTGTGTTGCTCCATGTCGCTGGCTGCTCTGCTGCCAGCATGATCGCCGATCCGTGCCCCTTGATCTGATCCGTGCCCCTTGATCTGTATACTGACATCAGTGTGAGTGATGGGGAAGCCCTGACTGCCTCCCGCCACTCACAGTGATTCCCAAGTGATTTTTTAAATTTTATTTTAAGGATTTCAGGGAAAAATTTGGTTGACATGAATCGTAAAAAATTGGATGAAGTGGTTCGCTCATCTTTATGCTTGAGTAGTATATCACATACATATGTCTTTTTTTCACAGGCGCATTTGTCAGTCCTTTGTATGTCCACTACTTGCTAACAGGAAGTTGGATATTTGGCGAAGTCCTCTGTAAACTGTGGTTAATCTCCGACTACACAATATGCACGGCTTCAGCATTAAACATTGTTCTCATTAGTTACGACAGATTTCTTTCAGTAACAAGGGCTGTAAGTATGTAAAGGCTTGGATTATAGAGTATTAATATTACTGGATAGTTGTCCTATTACAGTTATTATTACATTTTTCTTGTATTGATAGGTAGTCTACCGCTCCCTCCAGAAAAACCACAGCCAAACTGTTCTTAAAATGGCTACCGTCTGGATCATGTCTTTCCTTTTGTATGGGCCAGCCGTTATATTTTGGGAAAGCGTTTTTGGAATAAAGGACATGTCTGACAGTGTATGTCGGGCTGCCTTCTATGACACTTGGTATTTTCATTTGGGAACATCATGCTTTGATTTTTTTCTTCCACTTTTAAGTATCTCCTTTTTTAATCTGAGTATCTACTGGAACATCTCAAAGCGTACTAGAGGGAAAAGTCAGCCTATTCATCATTTACCAGACGGGAGGGAAAAACATGTCACACCTTTCTTTATAGCAACTAATCTAAAGTTTTGTTCTGAAAATCCTGATGGCAAAAATGATAATTTAAAAATAGTACAAAGAAAAATCATCAGAAAATGTCTTCAAACTAAATGCAAATCCTCCTCTTCTGCTCATGCAATACCCAACACGCTCAATGTTCAAGTCATTAAACTCTCTAGAGACAAGAAAGTGGCCAGATCGCTTGCAGTTCTTGTCTCAGTCTTTGCCCTTTGCTGGGCACCATACACTTTCCTAATTAGCATACGGACAGCTTGTCGTGGTTACTGTATTCCGTCATACTGGTATGACATCACAGTCTGGATGCTGTATTTGAATTCCTCAATCAACCCAATACTGTATCCCCTCTGTCACAGTAGTTTTAGAAGATCTTTTGTCTACATTTTTCATATATGCTTTAAAGGAATTTAAAGTTATTAGTTTGTCTAAAAAAAATGTCTTATAAAAAAAATAAGGAAATTTATTACCTGCAACACAAAATATGTGGCTTATGCCATATGGTTCCCATGCAATTTGATTTATGTTGGTAGGACTACCCGCCATTTGAAAATACGCATACGGGAGCATATATACAATATCAGACGGGGCTATGAAGCACATAACTTGTCAGCCCATTTTAAGAAATTTCAGGCCTCGGATCCTGGCCAGTTGTCCTTCCTGGGCATTGACAAAATACAATCCCACTGGCGTGGCACCAATTTATTGAGGGAGCTGTCTCAACGTGAAAGCCGTTGGATTTACAATTTAGATACTTTAACCCCCAATGGCTTGAACGTTGAGTTTGACTTAAATTGTTTTATTGATAGCTCTTAGCAAAGTTAACTGTGCCAAACAACTTGAATGTTTTAATAAATTTTAATAATTTTTAAACTGTTACTGTGTAAAGCAGCTCTCACCTACATATGTCTGACTGTGTATCTTGTATGTGTGTTTGTTGCTCTATACCCTGATTAATGGTTTTATTAATATTGCATATGACCATCAGGGCTCTGTTTTTTATTTATTACCGCTTTGGCAATGCTTCGCCATTGTAATGAATATAGGGGCTATGTACAGTGTGTAGTCTACACTTGCCCCTTTGTTCATCAGCGTTCTTTACCGGAGCCCGGTGAGCGAAGCTGGCTCCGCCTCTTGGTAACATCATACTGTTTTCATTGCAAGCCATGTCTTTGCCTGAGCCCGGGTAGTTAGATCGGCCCCGCCCCGCGATAGCGTAATACTACCTTTATTGCAGGCTTCGGTAATGTAATGAGTTGGTTAAACTGACCCCGCCCTGTTAAAGCGAAATTCTGCCTTAAATGCAGACTATGCCCCTGCCTGTCATCTTATGTCATTCTTCTGACTAAAATATTGGTAAGATTTATTAATTGACTATCCTAGCCAAAGTCCCAAGGGAGGGACGAAAAATGGGGTCAGCTTTCCCCATTTTTATACATATGCGGTTTCACTATTGGAATCATTGGAGCACACATGCTGAGTCTGGACGTCTGTGTGGTGAGAGCTGCTAGTGGCGATCTGGAGCTGTGTTTTACCAATGCCTATTTTTTCTGACTATTTGTGAGTGCATTTTTTACTTATTAAATTAGCTTTTTATTTAGAAGTCTGCACTAGATCTGTATTTATTTCTTTTTCACATGGCTTACCATCCCTGATTGTTGCTGTGATTTGGTTTGGACCTGTGAATCTGGATTGGAGTCTTTTATCTGAATTCTTTGTGGGAGATCAACACAGACCCATTATTCTGCGTTTACATACCAGGTTTCTGGTAAGAAGCTTATGCTATTGGTGGTGGATTATTCACCCTGTGGAGATCACATGTGGATTAACTTTCATTACTTTGGACATTTATCAGCTCTGTGTACCTTTTATCTGTTTTTGGTTGCATTCCTGCGGGGCGAAGGATCCCCTTAATTACACGTTGAGCTATCTATTTTGTCTTTGAGCAGTGCGGTATTACCTTCTATAGATATTGATACTTTATAATGTGTTTAGGTCGCATTTTAGTTGTTCTCGTCCAAATTACACATTGGTAAGCAAAAAAATTTAAAAGAAAAAAATAAAATTACATTTGGTGACATCTAGGTCCTGCATTTACATTATTGACAAGTCACAATGCAAGTTCTGTACAAAAAAAACACCATTAGGCTTACCGGTAACAGATTTTTAAGGAAGCCTTCAGAGTGACCACAAGGAGAGATTATGCTCCACCCCCTGGGAGGAAACACAAACATGAACAAGCCCCACCTCTTTCTACCACCTCAGTGTTTGAAAAGTAACCTAATAAAAACAACCAAGCGGTCACGCTTAAGGATTCTTAAAAAATCCATTACTAGTAAGTCTAACATGGAGAGGATTAGGCAAGTAATTATGCCTTAGGGGTGGGAAGCTGCAAGTAGTACCCTTCTACCGAAGGCCTGATGTTTTTTGCAGATAGTAAATCAAGTCTATAATGTTTGAGGAAGGTGTGGGGTGAAGACCACATTGCTGCTTTGCAGATCTCCTCTATAGATGCACCAGTCCTGCCCATGACGTAGCCATAGCTCTTGTAGAATGGGCAGAGACTTCTGGGGGAAACACCTCCTAGCAGAATAAGTTTGGGCAATGGTCTGCTTTATCCATCTGACTATAGTGGATTTGGAAGCTGCTGAGCCTTATAAAGAGCTGTGTGCCACTCTCTTGACCTTTCCAAATAAATGATCAAGGCTCTTCTAAGATCAAGCAGAAAGAAATCTTCCTCCTTGCCTGCTCCTTTTGGCAATGTCAGAAGAACTATCTCTTGCGACCTGTGAGCCAAAGTCACTATTTTTGGTAGAAATAATGGATAGGGTCTAGATTTAACCTTGTCTGGTAGTACTGCACAATATGGTTCTTTAACGGATAAGGCCTGTAGTTCGCTTACCCGCCTGGCCGAGGTAATAGCTAGCAACAAACAACATTTTAGTGATAAGCATTTCTCTGAAACTTCATCCATGGGCTCGAATGGGGGCTCCATTAACCCTTTTAAAACAATAGAAAAATCCCATGTAGGGAATCCCTTGAACGGTGCAGGTCTTTTGCACATAATTGCTCTGAAAAACCAATTGACTAGTTCATTTTTTCTCAATTTCTGTTTGAGAAAAACTGATAATGCAGAAGTCTGAGTCTTTAAGGTACTTACAGCCAGCCCTTTATCAAAACCTTCCTGCAATAATTCTAGTACTTTGACTGTGTTTTTTTTTCTTCAACTTGTTCATTTCACAAAAAGAAGAAAAACGTTTCCGTATATCTTCCTAGTAGTTAACTTACGGCTGGACAGAAGAGTTTCAGTCACTCTCATTGAACAACTGACTGATTCGGATGCAGAATGATGTCCTGATGAATGATGTTTGGATGTCTGGAAGCCTCCATGGACCTTTCCTTACTATCTTAATTAATTCTGCAAACCAAGCTTTCATCGGCCAGAATGGAGCTATGAGGATCACCTTCACTTCTTCTTACGCAATCTTCCGAAACAGTTGGGGCAGGATTCTGAAAGGAAGGGGAAGGCATGAACAAGATTAAAATTCCATGGCTGAGCCAGAGTATCTATTACTAATGCACCCTCCTCTCTTGACAGGGAAAAAAATGTTCTGCATTTTGTATTCCTGGCATTGGCAAACAGGTCTATCTACGATCGACCCTAAACACTTACGATCTGCTGATAGACCTCCTGATTTAGACACCATTCAGTCTGCTTACTTGACTTAGCAGGTCCTGCAAGTGCAAGTGTATTTAGGGTCCCCTTCAGATGAACTGCTGATAATGACCGGATTTGATGCTGGGGTGGCAATGTCATTTATTTTTGATTTAAATTGTTTTATTGCATCCTGATTTTTATTAATTTTATTTGGTACGTAAGGTGGGTGCCAAGGTATATGTGTGATATAGATTATGATTATTTTTATAACCTTGTTTGTAACCAGTATTGCTGTTACTCTCTGGCGCTGGAATCAGATGTTCACCCACTAAATTCCCTTTTTTTTAATGTCATTTTTATCTAAAAGGTTTTTTTATATATATCTGTATTGAGCCTATTCTGTACACATTATCTAGTCCTTTTATATTTTTATTAGCCCCTTGTCATCAGTATTTTTTTAATGCTGTCCCGGTCGGAATATCATTGCATTTCAATGGGATGGTAATGTTAGTGCTATAGGCCGATCAGGCTTATGACACTTAAGTCTTACATGTGGTTGAACTCATATGTAATACCCTAAGGACTTAAGAGTTCGTCCGCTGTTAATAATATGCCTATTTATATAATTGTTTTAATGCAGCTTAAATTTCCATCACCTTAATCCTTTTGGCCCTGTGTGCTAGCCCTATGCGCGCTGCTTGGATGTATGTGTGTTGATGGCTATGACGGCTCGATCTGGGATCGCGCTGGCGGCCCTTGGTGGCAAGCATCGATATTGGGATCGGCCGTTGGGGTCGTGTTGCCATGTTAAGGAAGGCACCCATAGCGTTGCTGGTATGTGAGCATTGCGACAGCCCTTAATTGGTTAACGCTGGAGGATTTCTGTGAGCGTGCTGTCATGCTGTGATACACTGACAGCTTCTAGTTGGCCAGCGCGTAGGTGTTTGCTGCAAGGCTCCTGCGAGCTTGTCAATATGTTGCTAGGTGATGGACTATGCTGCTCCCCCATTGGTGGGTTATCTATTGGCTGTTGACTACACGTGCTTGGTCACGTGTGCATGAAGGCGCAGGTCCTAGATGAATACTGCGCTTCCAGCTGACGGAACTGCCTCTGCTTGATTACAAGGTATTGATGTTAAAAGAATTAATTAGTTTTCTCCATACTTTTGTAGGTTTTGTCAGGTTATTGCCTGCTTGCTTTTGGCTGTTACTACTGCATTTAATTTTGCTACAACTTGATCATAAAGTAATAGGACCTTGATCACGTGATCGGATATTTTCTGTACTTATTCCCCACCGCTCTGCCGCGCCACCAGCCTAGTTAAAGTTGCCTCACGGCAACGAAACGCGTCGGCGGTGGCGAGCGGTGGATCCAGGATCGTCTTTTATGAGCTCCATTTTATCTTTGGAATTTTACTGCCAGGCATTTGGGACGCATTGGGAGACCGTTTGATTCCGGCGCCGGTGAGACCGTTACCATGTTTAATGCCTTTTTATACTCTTTTACCATGTGAGTGTATTTCTTGTGATTATAATAAAGGAGAAAAAAATTTTTAGCAGTACTATACTATATTTCTCCTTCCCTTTTTTTACATCCATGAAATGAACTGTTACCATCTGTGAATATCACTGAGAATGTGGCCTCTTTGAATTGGTGTCCTTATATACACGAATTGGAGTTATTATTGGAAGTTTGAGCATTTACCCACATTGAAGTTCATAAGGGGTAACAACGTTGATTATCAATATTTGAAGGCTCTTTTTTGCTGAGGAGTCGGTAAGAGTTTGCACATTTGGTGGAGGTTTTTGCACGTTTTTCATGTGAAGTGCATGCACCGTGGGATACCTACGACTATTTTACGTTTTGGACTTTTTTTGATTCGTTTATTTATGCTTCACTAAGGGATAATCGGAATTTTTATGTTATTGTGTGCTCTGTGTTTTATATTTGCATTTTTGACTATTTTTGGGCCTTTTTTGAGATAAGGACTTACACACGTTGAGCACTTTATGTTTGGTTTTTTTTTCCTAGGTTAATTATTTCAGCGCGGTTCTAGGTCTTTGATTTATCATTGACATCAATTTCTATTTTAAGGACCTGGTTCCCCCTTGACAATTTAATTTTGCCACTGTTGATGTGTTGTCTAATCTTTTCTGAACTTCCTTGCCCGGTCGAAAGTGATCTAGTGCGAGCTTGACTGCCAGAATCTCCCTGAAATTTGAGGACCTGGCTGCTACCTTTTTTGACCACCTCCCCTGAACCTGGTGGCTTCCTAAATTGGCTCCCCAACCCCAGTTGCTTGCATCTGTTGTGACTATTACTGGGTTGGTCTGTCTCCACTATTTTCCTTTCCCGAGGTTCTCTGGATCTATCCACCATTTTAGATCTTTTAGTGCTATTGGGCTCAACTGAACTAGTTGATCTAGTGAACTGCGCCCAGTGTACTGCAGGGAATGTCGAGGTCATGAAACCCAGCACCCTCATCACAACCCTTAGGGAGAGCCGAGGATTCTTTGTTAGGCCTAGCACCTCTGCTGCAACCCTATCTCTTTTTTCCTGTGGAAGAAATAACTTTTGCTGGGTGTGGTCTATGTTGAACCCTAGAAATTTGCACTGTTGACTGGGCGTTAGGCTGGACTTTAAATGTATTACCCACCCCAGATACTTTAACACTGCCAGTGTCCTTTCTAGGTCTGCTAACAATGCGACCTGTGACTTGTTCAATGATTCCCTGTTGTCTGAGGTAGGCCATGGGTTCCGCCAAGATCTTTGTAAAAATAGAGGTGAGAACAGGCCGAAAGCTAGTGCTCTGTACTGACAATATAGGATTTCCTGATCCAGCTGGACCACAAACCTCAGATATTTGGGTGTGCTATCAGTATAGGGATATGTAGATAAGCATCCTGTAATTTTAGGCTCACCATTAGTGCATTTTCTATCAGCACATTTCTTACGGAATAAATTGATTCCATTCTGAACCTCTTGTATCGATTGAATGTGTTTAATTTCTTTAGATTCGAAATAATCCGGTACGTTCCTGATGGCTTCTGAACCAGAAACACGTGAGAGTCGAACCCCTTTTCCAAGGAGGTCAAGGGGACCATTTCTATCACATTTTTCTGTAGAAGCTCCTGAAGAACTAGAGGGAAGGCTTCTCTCTTGTTGGGGACTTTTGGTCTGGTTACCAAGAAGGATGACTGGAGGAGGGATGCAAATTCCATTTTATACACCTTTTTCAGCAATTGTAGTGATTTGGTGTAAGTACTCTCCAGGCGGGCATGAACCAGGAGAGTCTCCCACCCACCGGGTAGTCTTTGTCAGGACTGCAGGTTAGGCCCCTCCAAAGGCTTGTTAACTAAAGAATACCTTCTTTGGGGCCTAGGCTGAGCCCAACGTCTCTTGGTATCACTTTGTCTTGGTTGGGTTATACTTGGGACTGCTCTCCCTCCATTACTAGGACGTGGATTAAAACTGTGTTTCCTAGTAGGGAATTTTTTACCCACTTCATTTGATCTGGTTAGGATAACATCCAAGTCTTCCCTAAAGAGAAAACTGCCATGGAATGGGATACCGCAAAGTTTGGTTTTAGATATACTGTCGCTGTGAAGCATTAGTAAGAAAGGCCATGGCTCTATTAAGGGTCGGTAAGGTAGCTACCAGGAACCCATGTTCCTGAAGGATATCCACCCACTTAGCCACACTTCTAAGGACCACATCAGAGGCCATTGTTGGTCTAAACATAAGGGCTACTGCACCCCAGGCTCTTCTCAATATATGTTCTGCTCTGCTCTGCGATCCATTTGATCGCGTAATGACCCCATGTCCTCAAAACTTAAATCTGCTGATCTAGACTATAATTATATGAAATAGGAGGTTAACCCCTGCCTAAGGGGGTATCCAACCTTGGACACTTGCTCCAGTGGTCCATAATTGGATTTTGGAATGGAAATTTTCTTTTTAAGGATTTAGGCATCAAGGCAAGTGGCAGAAGTTTCTTCTCTGGAAAGTCCCTTTCAGTCTTAACCATGTTCTTTAGGACTGAATGGATTGGAAAAGCTTTTTTCTGATTTTTTAAATTAAAATTTCTTTGTAGTGAAAGGGGTTTATACTCCTGTTGAATCCCCCAAGTATCTTATATATCCTGCAACAATAAATCAAATTCCTCCGAAAGCTTATGGGGACATTCCTGTTCCCTTTTTTCCTGGGCACCCTTGTCCTGTCTGCACTGGGAGCTGTGCTAATCAGTGATAATCCCTGTATTTCATGTTGATCATCAGTAACCAAAGTGGGGATATGTGCAGAAGCAACAGACCATAATCCAGAAGCATCGAATAAAATATATTAAGTAAAAGGCAAAATGGATCAATAAACCTGGTACCTGAAGCCATTTCTTAAAGGCAAAGCATACCTAGGGAATATAGCCCCAGCTGTGTCCAGACCTCAGAAGGTACTCCTCTGGTATTTTGTCCAGGACAGCGAGCTACTCCAATACACTGGAGGTCGTAATATAAAAAACTAAATTAACAAACTGGCCGAAGTCTAACACATCCAGGCACTCTCTGTCCAATGGTTTCCTAGGGAGGAAACTGAGGAACTCAGTAGAGTTCTACCCATTGTGCACTATGGGATTTTAATCTACATTGCCACTACAAACCAGTGCAGTATAAACAAGAGCACCCTGTGCTGCGACCTATTTGGTGCTAGTGATAAATTGCATGCTGGCTGACGGCTGTATCATGCTGTCTGTTTTTTGTTTCATAAATTGAACACTGAGGCAAAAGTATTGGTGCTGAGTGGTATTAAAAGGCTTGATAAATCAGGCTCCAAGTGTGCAAAAAAACACTTTTTTATTACCTCAAATGCCCTTTTCACTCCAAAGTGCAATGTTTGCACCTGGTGCTAAATCAACCATGTAGTGGCAACCTGATGGAAGCCGCTGAAAGAAGCATTGTCCAGCGTACATTATGTCCTGTCTACTCTGAATTTGTCACGTCTCCTGAGCCAGCCTGTGTTAGATTTACAGGTCACTACTGTTGCAATTACACTGTTATATGTTGAGGTTCCCATTTATTTTGGGTCATGGTATTTGAAACTAAATATTTTTCTTTAAGGCATTTCAAATATACAGCACATATACAGCTACATATACAAGTCTAGTTGCCTTAAATTATTATTACTGATGCTTTTGCCAATCATACTATGATCTGAGCAGAAATAAGAGCTTTTAATCAAATTGTTCTTTTACACGGTGTCTTAGATGACAGACAGTTTGCCAAGCCTATGGGTATGGGTAGCAGGTGGTAGAAGCTCTAAGTAATGAGGACTACTAAACCAATGAAAGCACAACCCCTAACTGTTGGCCCCCCGAGTCCATAGAGACACAGAAAATGCAAGAATGCTTTTCCTCACTTTTTAGGTGAGAAAATACTTTTTCTCATGATTTTTTTCCTCTGTGCAATTCAGCACCATTTCTAACTGCGCACATTTTTAAAAAATCCCAACAGCAAAAAATTATGCTGATTTGCACAAAAAAAATTATAATTTAATAAAATTAATACATTAATTTATAACAAAACACTTGAATGAATTGCCCCCTCCTGTATGTCATAGAATAGAGCCAAGGTCGAACTGAGGAATTCAAGAAGCCAAGCCCAAGGTCAAAAGTAGAGATGAGCGAACCGGTTCGGACGAACCGGAATTCGCTCCGAATTTCAGGAAATATTCGATTCGGCACGAACCCGAATATTTTGTGGTTCGTGCCGATCGAATTTTTCCTGAAATTAAAAAAAAAAAAATGCCGGCATGGTGACAGCGGAGCCGGCCGGCGGGCCGGTAAAGCCGGCCGGCCCGCTCCCACCATGCCGGCATTTAAAAAAAAAAAAAAAAAAAAAAAAAAAAGCATTTTTGCCGGCATGGTGGGAGCGGGCCGGCCGGCTCCGCTGTCAGTGGAACCGGCCGGCCCGCTCCCACCATGCCGGCATTTAAAAAAAAAGCAAACACTTACCTGCAGGTCTGGAGCGTGGAGGCCGGCGCCGCTCTCAGCTGTCATCTGAGGGCGCGTCATGCAGGTAAGTGTTTGCTTTTTTTTTAAATGCCGGCATGGTGGGAGCGGGCCGGCCGGTTCCGCTGACAGCGGAGCCGGCCGGCCCGCTCCCACCATGCCGGCAAAAATGCTTTTTTTTTTTTTTTTTTTTTGAAATGCCGGCATGGTGGGAGCGGGCCGGCCGGCTTTACCGGCCCGCCCGCCGGCTCCCACCATGCCGGCATTTTTGATGGGGAACTTCGTAAAAGTTCGATTCGGCCGAACCCGAATTTCTTTGTGAAATTCGGCGAATTAAAGTGGATGTCCAGTTTCAGGTAACCTCCCCACCCTGCCTCACTCCCCTGACGTTGAGGCAGGGTGACCCCTGCAGCAAAATAATTATCTTGACAAGGATCCAGCATGGTCACCATCGCTCCTGGGGGACCCCCTCTTCCATCTGTCACAGAGACCATGGCACACACCTCCGTTCTCTGCAATGAAACAGGCATGTTAAAACCTTGCACCCCCCCTAGATTACAGAGGGCATGCCACAGTAATGGCAGAGGACAGCTGTAGTCCAGCATCTAAAATTAACATATTTTAAGTTTCTAGTTGCTTACTTTTTATTCTTCCCTCTGCTGGATTGCAACCCTGTTCAGGACTCTAGGATAAGGGCGCCTCCATCTTGCCTCAGAAGCACCATACACATGGAGGAGAGGATAGCGGGGTAAAGTGCAATGGGTTGGGTTAAAGCTGTGCTTCGCACAGACAGAGCAGAGCTGGGGTCAGGAAAAGGACAGCAATCCCAGAATGCAGGGAGGCATAGTCAGAAGACACTTCCTGTCTGCAGGCTGCCTGATGATCCATGAGCCACGATCTTGTATGTTTAAAGGCAGATAAGATGCAGTAGGTGCAGGTGGGATGATTTTTAATGTGGACAATCTGTATGTACAGGGTGGGCGAAACATATAAAATAGGCTCTTATTCAGGGTGAAGGTCCGCTTTAAGGGCTGATTTTTGATTTGACTTTTACTGTATTTTGCATTTTACTGTAAAAAAAAGAAACATACAAGGTAAACAAATTGTTTAGTAGGATAAGGCCGCACAAATGAATTTTTAATAGGCAGGCAGCCCATATACATGAGTTTAGAGTCAGTTATAGGGTTTTGCCACCGGAGGGCACTGTCTTTTCATGTTTTTTAAAGAGTTTTGTCTTTGTATATGTGTATATAGATTCTTTGTTTTGGTACTTTTTTGATATTAAACATATTGAATTATCTTATCTTTGGTTTGTGCGGCCTCATCCTTTAGGCACCCGTTTGAGTCTGTGCTGGCAGACTCACCGTTTTGGAATGTGTACTAGGTGATACTGTGTATCTGGGCGCATTGGGGCCTGCACCCTTGTATGTGATTTTGCTAGCTGTGCATTACATTAGGTGGTTCTTGGTTTAGTAGGATAAAACACAATTTTCCTGTACATATATTTAATAAAAAATATTCCACACAGCAGTGTCATCTGTATCATCTACAGGGAGGACTCGGTTGGCACACATCTGCAGATGTATGTTGCAGCTGCACCACCAAACTCCAGGGTGCCTCTGTGTAGGTGTAGTCCAAATGCTAATCTATGAGAGCCCCATTTGGGAAATACAATGCAAGGGATAAATTGGGGGAAGCTTGTCTGAGGTCGACCTATAACCTTGAGTGCAGCACATGAAGGGAAGGGTCAAAAAGGTTCATCCCATGTGCATGCACAAAAGCAAGGGATACAAAGGAGGGGGTGGCAGCCACTCAAACCAATTTATAATTAACCTGGGTGGTGCTCATGAGCCAGAAGAGGACTGCAGACCAGGACGCTGCGATGTTTTGCAAAACTTGGCTCCAGCCTCCCTGCTGTGCACACTCTGTTGCCCTAGGCTAATAAATGGTGATGTATAAATGCAGGGGCGAGGTGCACATTCAACACAGCATTGGTGAGTATATACTGGTGTATATACTGGTGAGTAAACTAGGAGGGGGGTGAACAGTGCAATTTAGGATGGGCTCTCTTACTTAGAACATAGTATTTTTCAATCACGTTTAAGTTGGAGAATTCTCCAGCTAAGATGCAGATATTTTGCAATGATGTAGTGTAGGGACATATTTTACAAATCAGGAAGCAGCTACTCCTATGAGGTATTCACTAAAATGCAACATAAAATTGAGAGCTCACCATAGTATAGTGAACTAAAATGTGTGTCGGTGAACAAATATTGAAATAATTGAACTGAAGCCTTTCCTTATCTCAAGCCTGTTGATAAGGGGGCCTTGCATGTTCATCACATGCAGTTAATTAACTACCGTATTTTTCGCCCTATAAGACGCACTTATTTTCCCCCAAAAGGGGGGGAAAATGCCAGTGCACCTTATCGGGTGAATGTAAAAAAATAAATAAATAAAATTAAACTCACCCATTCCCTGCGCTCCCGCGTTGCCTGCCTCACTGCAGGAGGCCAGAAGAAGACAAAAGAGCGGTGGGCTCTGTCCCCATCCCCGCCACTGCTATTGCTGAGGCAGTGAATGCAGCGGCAGAGACTGAGGCAGCGCCTGCCGCTCCGCCATCATCACCTGCCCTCCAGCTGCTGCTTCTTCCGGCAAGGGCAGGAGTGAACAGCCAGGTCCGTGCAGCAGGTGGGCGTGGCCTGCATCGCGATGTGGCCTGCACGCCGACGCGGTGCAGGCCACGCCCACCCGATTCACGGGGCCGGGTGTCTGCGCGGCCCGGCCAGTAAGGAGCAGCGGCGGGGACGCACCTCCATCTTCAACGCGGGATGAACATGTGAGTTTCTTTTTTTTTTTCTTTGTTATTGTGTGCCTATGGGGACCGGGGGGTGGGTGTAACACTGCTTCTATGGGGAATAGGAGGGGGGTGCCACACTGCCTATATGGGGAATAGGAGGGAGGGTGCCACATTGCCTATATGGGGAATATGAGGGGGGTGCCACATTGCCTATATGGGGAATATGAGGGGGGGGTGCCACATTGAGTATATGGGGAATAGGAGGGGGGGGTGCCACATTGCCTATATGGGGAATATGAGGGGGGTGCCACATTGCCTATATGGGGAATAGGAGGGGGGGTGCCGCATTGCCTATATGGGGAATATGAGGGGGGTGCCACATTGCCTATATGGGGGATAGGAGGGGGGCGCCACATTGCCTATATGGGGAATAGGAGGGGGGTGCCACATTGCCTATATGGGGAATAGGAGGGGGGGTGCCACATTGCCTATATTGGGAATATGATGGGGTTGCCGCATTGCCTATATGGGGGATAGGATGGGGGGTGCCACATTGCCTATATGGGGAATAGGAGGGGGGTGCCACATTGCCTATATGGGAAATAGAAGGGGGTGCCACACTGCCTATATGGGGAATGGGTGGAGGAATGATACACTGCCTATATGGGGAATGGGAGGGGGGAATGCCACACTGCCTATATGGAGAATGGGAGGGGGGATGCCACACTGCCTATATGGGGAATGGGAGGGGGGAATGCCACACTGCTTATATGGGGAATGGGATGGGGGAATGCCACACTGCCTATGGGAATGGGATGGGGGAATTCCACTCTGCCTATGGGAAGGGGGAATGACACACTGGCTATTGGGAATAGGAGGGGGATTACTGTAATTGGAGGATACTGCACTTTGCCTATTATTTGATAAAAAATATTATTTTTCTTATTTTCCTCCCCAAAATCCTGGGTGCGTCTTATAAGCCGGTGCGTCTTATAGGGCGAAAAATACGGTAAATCCGTAATTTAAATGTATATTTGAGTTGCATGTCTATAAACTACATGTTTATAATTGGAAAGTAATTTGTTCTAATCAGGGCTTTAACTTTTTCATAGAAAACCCTAACTGGTCTTATGTACAGTAAATGCATCTTTAAAGTGATCTTGATTTCCCCTTTAGTAATTAAATAGGTTTGGTAAAATGATTTTTCATTCAATAAAATTGGATAATTGCCATAGAACCAGGGACTATTAAATCTCCCCTGCAAGATGGGTCTTTGCTTCTTAATAAAGTCTCAAAAGATGTGTGATGTGTCTCTAGTGGGATATCACGTCTATATAAACCATCATTACCTAGATATAGTGAACTATTGTCACCACTAGGTAATCATGCTGCCTGCTTCTGCTCAACTTGAAATTAAGGTAGACAAACTGATCTAGCAACTATTGACCCTACAGTATAACGTCTATACTAATATTTGACATCTTCTGTATTTTATTTCAGTGAATCCCAAACAAGTCATTTGAAAATGTCTTCCAACTCGAGAAATGCTTCCCTGACTTACGCTGCTGGTGCCACCTTCTTTAATATTGTCAGTATTTCTAATGAAAGTCAATCTGCTACTAGTGATATGAGGATCATTCAAGCAGTGCTGATGTCCTGCATGATCAGTGTGACGGGCACTGGAAATGCTCTGGTCATTCTTAGTTTTGTAATTAACAAAAATCTTAGGACTCCAAGCAACTATTTTCTGTTAAACCTGGCTATCAGTGACTTCTTCACAGGTAAACATAAAAGAAATATGGCACACTGCATAGGTTCCCAAACTTGGCTTAATAGAGACCATAATAAAAGCCTGTCCAATCCATATTTTGGGAGACCATGAACACATTTATATCTGATCGATGGTATTTTATTATCATGATTTAACAACCCCTTTCTTGCACACCACGTTATTTTAACACAAATGAATGGGTTGAAAGTGGTGAACAAAAAAATAACAAGGTGAAAAAAAAAAGTTGAAAAAAGTGATGGAAAAAGAAAAGCAGCCAGAAAAAAAAAAAATAAAAGATTTTTTTTTTTTAAAAGAAGAACAGATTGCATCTCTCCCATGAAAATGTATTGTGTTTGCCCTTTGAAATGTACAGTAGCCAGAGAAAGGTTCCAAGGCTGGACATACAGTACTGTACTTTCTTAAAGCAAAAACAATTCAAAAGTGGTGAAGTGGTGACGGGAAAGTGCACAGAAAACTGTGCAAGAAAATGGAGTGTCTCACCAAAGAGGGAAACTACTAATATATTACCATCATTTAAATATACCATACTTGAGATGCAGTTGTGGCCTAGTGGTAAGGTAGAGATCTTGTGACAGGCAGGTTGCATGTTTGATTCCTGCCCGGGACATGGCTGAAGTGCTCCTAAACAAGGCACCTAACGCTCCCATTAGTGATTAGGGCATACCACCACAAGTTCATATGTGTGTGCGAGCATAAAATGGGCACATGGAGCTTGGGTAAATTAAAGACAGAAGCTGGCCAGGTTGGAGTACAGGTCAGTATAAGCCTCATTGTGTACCACTTGACTTACCTTCAGCATATGTGTACTACTGGTTAGAAGATTCTGGCCTAGAACACTTCACTAACTTTCTGTGATCCATCTTCTTCCATTTCCTTTCACATCCCCTATAACCTACACTCTACATTTTGTTTCTCATCGGCCCTTTACATCGCAAGCATGTGTTCCAAGGGATATTGTGGTGCTATATAAATTACTGTAAGAATAATACTTTGGGATTTCAACTCAGCAAATCAGAAGTATCTCAGAAAATCATCATTTTATTTTTTATTTTGTGTATATATGGTCATTGTTTGCTAGGAATTTTTCCCCTGCCTTTAACCAATCCGTGCAGTGAGACGAGTGGTGGACTACCCTAATCCTGTTGCCCAGGTAGCAGTTGGGGGATTAGGGGCCTGATTTATGAACGGTTTGCGTCATTCAATTTGGATGTATGTCTGTTTTTGCACCCAAAATATGCACCGAATTGAGAAAGTGTATTTATGTAATCATACGTTGTTTGCAGCTTGCGCACATGCGTTGTTTTTGATCTTTTAACTTTTTAGCGCACCTGACTTCCATACTATCTGTGCATTGTTTCAAGTACGCCTGTTTTCCCTGGCGCATTGAAGAAAACTTCCATAGGACTGAATGTTGTGTTTTTCTGTTTGCAAGTATTCGGTCGTCGTTTTCAACCATTGAAGGCATGATTGAGTTTGTATGTCCCAAGTCTTACATTATTCCTTTTATGTATTAATTAATTTATTTTTTATTTAATTGTTGTTGTTTTTGGACAGTTTCTCCTTTCTTGATCTCGCATGTCTTTTTGCCTTTTGTGTTGCTACGGTTGTTGTAAAGTGTCTCTTATGCCTGTAGCAGAGCAAATACACACGGCTGATGTATGTTTCATTGTGTTTACATGTGCCCATGCTTAGAATTACATACATCTGGGTAATGCATTGACCTCACAGACTAGCGCAGTGGGCGTAGTGCCTTCCCTCTACCTGCGTATCAGCTGATCTTAAATCTGCCTTTGAATTTTGGGACACAACTTCAGCACATCCATTTTCTGCATTGTTAAATGTGCTGCTTGGCCTGACATCCTGTTCTAGCTTACATTGTCTCCACTCATTTTACATGTGGCAAATTTAGGATTGGCTTTGTTTTGGGTGGTATTTTGTTTGGTGTACTGGTGTGTTGATGTTTTCTTGTCCTGGCTTTTTGTTATGATTGCGTAAGCTGCAAGAAAAAAAAAAAAACACAACCACAAGAACACACACACACACACAAACACAAAAAGCACCAAAAGTACAAGATGCGCACAAGTCAACAAGCACAAAAGTGTTTAATGATTTGCACAACCAAACAAACAGAACATGTCAGTATAAGGCACACAGGGAACAGAAGATGTGTGTGTAAAGCACACCCGTGTCACGACTTTAACCACGCGATGGCAGAGCATTGGTCCCATGTACTCTGATGAGTCCAACGCAGATTTATGAAACACGTGCGCCAGTTCAAAAGCATTCCGTTACTCTACACACCACTTGGATACAATGAGTTGAGTGGTATACAAAACCTGCACGAGCAGATGTTGAGTTTTTGGGGCGAATTGCATGTGGCGTTTCAGGGACATGCGCTGCCAATTACGTAAATCAGTCCCTTGGTGTCTTGTCTTCAGCAAATCTGCAACCCTCCCATCACAATATCAATCCCTTAACCACTAGGCAATGAATGACCCCTGAGCAATTCTGATTAATTGGAGCATAATCATCATATTGATTATCCTCTGAAAAGAATTTAAGGATCCAAAATGTTTTATCTCTTTCTGGAGGGGCTGAGTTTTGAGAGGAAGTCATACGTGAATATGCAATGAGGCAGTTCTATAGGTGAGGGGCAAATTGGCTTTAATAAGGTAGTTATTTTATTTTAGAAGTTAAAAAATATAACTATAAAATCCAAACACATTAAATATGGGTCTCTGCGTTTGAATGTCCCATAGGCTGCAGTCATCTGCAAACTTTTCAATTCATTGTATGTTAAATAAGAAAATCTCTCACTGCCTCTCAAAACCTCAGCCTTTCCATGCTTTACAGGTACGCAAATACAGTAATTATCTAATAGGAGTTATTACAGAGAAACAAAGGCTGATGGCAGAAAAAGACCACATGGTCCATCTAGTTTATTTATTATTCTCTTTATTGTACTACAGCTTTATGTTTATTTCAGGAATGCCTACATTTAGTTGTTATTTTCCAATTACTTATGCTCTAAATGTATTCCAAACATCTACAACTTTAGGATTTTTTTGAAGGAATATTGATGCATCAAGTCATTTTTTTATATCAGTATATGCTCATGTTAAGTTAGGAAGCATTTGGTATTGTTGGCTACTGTAATCAATTGGAGAATGTAGTATACTGTGTAATAGCAGAACATACATTTGTGTTGCAGGTACTTTCTCTCTTCCACTCTACATGAAGAATTATATTATCAACAATGAATGGGTCCTTGGGAAGCATGTTTGCAAGCTTTGGCTCACAATAGATTATACATTGTGCCAGTGTACAATTTATAACATTGCTCTCATTAGCTGTGACCGGTTTCTGGCAGTCACTAAAGCTGTAAGTCATAAATAAATATATACATTGTAATTTATCTTACTTCCCCTTGCCCCTTCGGGGATTTGGGATGCCCTGCAGCATCTCCCCTCTCCACAAACCTGAATATTGAATATATTGTGTGTTCCCTTGGGGTTAGCTGTCAGTTTGAAGTGTCTTGTGATCTCTGGCACCCAGTGCTGTGTGCCCCATAAATGGCTGCAACTGATACTACCTAGGGAGGCTTCCCTGTTCACAGGCACACACTATGCGTCCCAGCTGGGAGTATAACTAGAACTGGCAGAGGGAAATGCAGCAGCGAGGAAGACATCCTCTACCATGGGTCAAATGGTGTGCCTTAGTAGCTGGGGCGGCCTGGGGTCCAATTCAGTCTAGATTTTAATCCCCCTCCCAAAAAACCCTTATCCATGCCTCCAATGTGCTTCACAGGCCAGTCAATGAGTTTGTTACAGTAGCTCAGGGTAGATTTTTGCAGGGGAATGCAAAGGCAATTTAATAAAAAATGGGTGCTGATCGCATCCTTTCATACCTTCTCCTTGCTCCCCTGACAAGACTACCTCCTGGCCTAGTGCTGACAAGTGCCAAAAGGCTGAAATATGTGTCCACAAGTGGGGAGTCGAAGACTGTATAGATATTAAAAGCTATATACAAGCATCGCACACTTAGTTCTTTACCATTCTTATAATTAGCCTGGTAAATGTTGGGCTGCTGCTTTAAATACCCACATTCAATCCCTGAACCTTTCGTCTCCCTTTCAGCCCTCTGTACCCACAAGCCAAGGAACCCCAGCCCCAATGCTATAGCCCCGTCATCACGGTTGGGGGGGAGGGCCTCAGCAGGGATGTCTTGGGTCGGCCAGGGGCTAGTAACAAAAAATACATATTTATAATCACTACATACAATACACTCAACATATTAAAATCCCTTAAAAAACACATAAATGGGACAATAACACACAGGACAAACCAGCATGAAGGTGTGTAGGCGATGGGGAGAGTCTCACCACACTAATTGATATCAAATGCCTAGATATATGTGCTAAATCATTCAACAAAGTGTTCCAACAGTGCAACTAAACATGTGCAAATCCTGTCTATGATCCCGATCACTACAAAATCTATACATTTATAAAGTGCAAGTGCTACTAGTCAAACAATCAATTAAAAATCAATATTCCCAACCATAACAACTCATAAACATATCAATCTACTATATTCGCCAATGAAAATTTAATCACTTGTATATATTATTTAGGCCTCCCAAAGGGGAACCACTGATATATATCACAATACCAATCAAAAAATAATATCACAAAAAAAATCACCAGAAATAAAGCCAAGGTATCATGAAAATAACATGTGTGAAGTCTCCCCACCGCCTATCACACCAGGACTTTCCGTGGGCACATCATCCACTTCCAATTCAGGCTGATGAAGTGGGTGATGGTTGGGAATATTAATTTTTAATTGATTGCTTGACTAGTAGCACTTGCACTTTATAAATGTATAGATTTTGTAGTGATTCGGATCATAGGCAGGATTTGCACATGTTTAGTTGCACTGTTGGAACACTTTGTTGAATGATTTAGCACATATATCTAGGCATTTGATATCAATCCACGGAGCCTCAGTTATTCATATAACCATGTGGTGCCTTCATAGTTTTAAATTTATATGAAAAGCTGAGGCTTTTTTTTTCTGCTTTATTAATAACCACTATAACATATTTTTTATTATTATTATAGTCTTTTAAAACATATATGATTATTTGCAGGTTAAATATCGAGATCAGCAAAATAACATGAAATCTGCTTTCATGAAGATGGCCGCTGTCTGGATTATCGCCTTTCTCAATTTTGGGCCAGCAATAATCATTTGGGAATATGTGGTGGGCTATAGCATGATGCCTGATGGGGAATGCAATCCAGAATTTTACTACACAAGCCGCTATTCCATCTACTCCTCCATTGTTGACTTCTTTACTCCTATGACTGCTATAGCATTTTTTAACCTAAGCATTTACTTCAATATTAGGAGTCGTATGAAAGTTAAAGTTCAGTCTGCAGGTTGCAATTCAGGCCATTTATCAGAGGAGGGAAGAAAGGATGTCTTTACTGTAAATAGTGACAATGATACCCCAGACCGTTCTCCTCAGAAGAACCTTCATACAAATAACAGCAGCTTCCTAAGATACTTGGTATTTATTTGTAAAACCAGTGACAATGAATTTACAGGGAAAACAAATTCCGTTTCAGAGACAGGTGTGGCTCTGGATTATGTCAGACACACGGCCTTGTCCCGGGATAAGAAAATAGCCAATTCTCTGGCCCTGCTTGTCTGTGTATTCTGTATCTGCTGGGCACCATATTCCTTCCTTACTATTGTCTCTGAGGCATTTTGTGATGCATGTGTCTCCCCCGTGTTATATAACGTCACCTGCTGGCTTTTCTTCTTTAACTCATCCATCAATCCCTTCCTATATCAGTTTTGCCACCCAGCATTTAAGAAAACACTTGTACATCTTTTTTGCATTAGAAGAGGATAAGGAAATATTGTGTCAGGTGAACAGTCCTAATATGGCGTACATTTTATGATGGGATACCTTGCTGGGTAATATGCTATGAAAGTGGTCTGTGACCATTAATAATACTTATGAAAGAAATTATTTTTTAATCCATTGACTTATAATAATATATACAAATGTATACATACATACATATGGATTATATATATATATATATATATATATATATATATATATATATACACACAATTATAATTATTAATTCAACATAAAAGAAAGCTTCCCTAGCTTTGGCAAGTATTGATGTGAAAGCAAAGACTTCTGGGAGATGTACACTAGTAGTGCAGTAGTGTTGTTATGTGGAGTAGCTGCTGATGGATCAAAATATAGGGCAAAAAGCAGCAGTGAGTATGCTGTAGCTGCTTATCCTATGCTTGTTGCGGGAAACCCTTTTTAAAGGAAAACTATCTTGTTGTCAGGTTTTTGGTGTTCTGCATTATTGGTCTCCAGTTTTGGAATGTACAATAAACAGTGTTAGGATAATGCCTCCAGGCCTGTGATTTACTTATCAGCATACTGTTTCATTATATTCCTTTGGCTCTGTGTTGATAAAGTGGGAGCGGCTTACCTGGTCTTGAGTAAAACTGCTGACTACAAGTCTCAGAATCCTTTTACTGTAACAGGTGAGTTTTGGTTAAATCAAGCAGCAGTAATGACCTCGCCAGGTGAGAATGCTGCCAGTAACTATTTCACTACCTTATCTGAAGAAGCTGAATTAAAGGGGGTCAAACCTCTAAGCTAATTAACAGTAAACATACTAGTTGGTGTACATTGCTAAAGTAAACACATTGGTGATAGAGAAAACGGTTTCCTTTTATAACACAGTTGCAAACAAATAGAATGGAAGCTTTTAAAAATGCCATTGAAAGTGGAATTACCCTTTAAGCTCTTCTGGAAATATGAGGGTATAAGCGCTGGCTATGTCTGGGTTAATACATTGTATGCTCTTCTTCAGAATATATTGCTTATATCACATGCAGTACATTGTATGCCTTGTACTGCATTGTACATTGTAACAATACTGAAGATCAGAGCCTCAGCTCAGAGCCACATAAAGGAGGTGTATCGCGACATTCTGGAATATTAAAAATCAATATAAACACATTGGCTATTAAGAAGAGAGGCCACTCATATATCCAAA
This sequence comes from Gastrophryne carolinensis, assembly GCA_027917425.1. Classification (NCBI taxonomy): domain Eukaryota; kingdom Metazoa; phylum Chordata; class Amphibia; order Anura; family Microhylidae; genus Gastrophryne; species Gastrophryne carolinensis. The sequence continues at coordinate 326,223,176 of CM051239.1, forward strand.
CGAAATAAAACTCCCACCAAGCTTGTGATTTCTTCTGCTGGTAGGAATAAAAAAAAAATACAGGGATGACAGGTTTGAGTGTGTCAGGGGGGACAGAGCCTTTCCCCCCGATTTCCTCTTTCTTCCATTAACCAAAAAATAAAAATACAAGGCTGGCTGGATATTTCTTGATGCCGGGTGTATAAGTGACCCCACCAGCAGATTTATCTGGAGTATTATTTTTTGATGATAGTCCTCCATTAAATTGCACTGAAGCTCCAGGTGATTTAGAACGGAGGTAACTGTGTTCACCCTGCACCGCCTCTTGTTTCCTGCCCCCAGCAGAGAGCGGAAGACCCAGCGAGACAAGCAGCAGTGACACTTGGAGTAACTTCTGGCAGAAGATGGGACAGGGCTGTATCTGTTGCTCATGGTACCCTAGGCACTTTAAGTGTTTGTGTCCCCTTTTTTAAGTTAGGTCACGGTCCATATAAAAAAAAAAAGGCTCGGGGGCAGGGTGCAATGGGTTAGATGGAGAGTATATGTGCAGAGAAGAGAGAGGGCACAAGGGGGGGAGGATGCAGAGGAGCAGTCAAGCATATTCCATCTTTCCGGTATTCTGACATACAGGAGTCACATGGCCACAGCAGTGGAGGGGAGATGCTCTGGCCTCTGTACAGCTCATTACCACAAACAATTCATTCACACAAACACACTCTGCGTCCTTAGCTGGGGGTGTTTGGTAGGAGGCATTAATGTTACACCTATGGGAGTTTTTATTTTCTTTACTACCATAGTAAGGGCAGTGCCCCCCTCCAGGTTGCCACCCTAGGCTCATGCCTAGGGTTGCCTAATGGAAAATAAACCCCTGAGATGGAGAACTAGAGTGGTATTGCTGGCAGCAGGAAACCCTAACATAGAGGCAGCTTAGTACCCAGTAGGAAGAATCAATGACTGACATTTTATAATGAGATATTTACAAGAAATTTTAAAGCCACACATAATATTAACAATGTAATAATTTTTAAACAATTTCAATTCTGTGTGATGCACAAAACAAAACGTTTTGCTCTTACTGTTCCCTGTCTTTGCTTGGCAGGATTTTATTTTATCAATAAAAAGGTTTTCTTGTACAACACTGACACCTCCTGGCTTAATTGTATATTGTAGAGACATATATACCCCTCGATTCAAAGAGCCAAAATTAATTGATTTCGTATCGAGAATCGTAAGTTTGGGTGGGTGTTTGTCATTTTTTCTTGTTTTTTTGGCCATTTCGTATTCGCACGATCGTTCGCGCATTTTTGGAAGGCATGGCTGCCATAACTCAAAAATATATTTATTTTCCTGATGATATGGCAGCCAGAAACGCCATTAAGCTTGGGTTTTATAATGTGGCCGACATGCCCAACGTTATTGGTGCAATTGACTGCACACATGTGGCACTCGTACCTAGGGCAGCCGACGAGTATATATATAGGTATTGAGATTGGTTATTATGTTGCCCAACGTGTCATGTAACCTGTTTTCCTTTGCGGCAGCATATTTGTTTATCCCTCATTTGTGTAGCTGCTTTATCTCGGCTTTTCATTAGTCTTTCCCAATAGAGTGCAGACATGTTTTGTGGTTAATTTATTATTTTGGGTCAAATATCAATTACCCTTTTTGTATGTTTTTGCCTTAAGGAATCGTAAAATGGGACACTCCCTTAATGTCCAGGCCGTGGTTGGTCCGGATATGCGGTTTATGAGTGTCCTTGCCGGCTACCCCGGATCGTCCCACGACTCCTATATCCTCAGGCGATCTGGGTTGTTTCGGAGATTTGAGGCAGGTGAATTTTCGGGGGCATGGCTGCTTGGTAAGTGTGTCCTATTTGTGTGTTATTAAATGTGGCATTAATCTTGTATTTGTTGATATGTTTGTTTTTGAATTCTTTACATAAGCGTCCAACTGCCTTTTTCTTGGCTCATATATTAGGAACTTCCCAAAAAAATGCTTGCCTCGCTTTGGCCTTCAGAATGTTTTCCCTTTAGTTAGGATGTCTGTAAGTTCCTTGTGCCTAAATATATTGGTTTGGAGTTTATACCCAAGGATCTTTGACCTTTGGCTCCTTTTGTACTATTGGTCTTTAAATGTCAAAGTGGACTTAAACTGCATACATTGTAGTTTCCAGATAAATGTGGATAGGCCCTCAGCAGCATCCTAATTGTAACATGTCTGAAAACTACAAATATATGTAAAATCCAAATACCCTTGGCCGTGCAGATGTTGGTTAATTAATTGGTATATAGAAGTGCCATTTTTAATTAGGTTATACCTTAGTGGAATTTTTTTTGGCCCTAATGTGCCCTGTTTTTTTTTTGGCACACTTTACCTTACATCACTATGATATCTGTGAAATTTTTGGTGTTGGTTGTGTTGCCTTTTTAATTTTGATTACATTTAATTCTCTGTTTAAGGTGATTCCGGGTACCCACTTCTACCCTGGCTCATGACGCCTGTGCTGCGGCCCCAGGATGCCTCTCAGGAAGCGTATAACCGTGCGCATCGCAAGACCCGGGCTGTTGTGGAGAGGGCCTTTGGGCTTCTGAAGACACGTTTTCGTTGCCTTGACCATACTGGGGGGGCCCTGCAATATGATCCCAAGAAAGTGATCGACATTATAATGGCATGTGCTGTTTTGCACAATTTTGCCATCATGGAACGTGTCCCACGTTATGTGGACAGCCTGCCCTCTTCAGCCGTCGAGGATGAAGTCGAGAATTTTGTGGGGCCCCCCAGTGAGTCTGGCCAATCTGTTCGAGCCAACCTGATCAGGCAGCATTTTACTTAACTTTTTTCCCTGTCTCACCATTCTGTGTGTCTGTGTTATCCTTTTTGTTACATATGTTGTTTTGCCGTAATGTGGCATTACCTCTAAGTAAAACATTTAGACCTTAATTGTTGCCTAATGTATTTCATGTAGTTTTCTTAGCTTTAGCTTTGCATTGTTACACCTCTTCAAACCCAAATTATCTGGTTTAGCCCAAGCTGTTTAAAATGTCTTCCCACTAAAAACGCCACAAGTATTGTAAGTGAAGTTTTTTTTTTACTTTGAAAAGGAAAAATTATAGTGCTTAACAGAAAACATTCCACATACATCTGTGGTTACAAATGGATAACATTACCAAAAAAACATCGAGCACATCTACACCTGGAAGTGAGTGGCACAACCAAACAAGGACACCCAGTCCAAAGGCCAGCCTAGTCCAGTCATTAATATTGCCTGTGCCCAGGGATATTTGGGCATGGCCATAATGTCACACAAACATGTCTGCAAACAGGAGGAGCACCAACCAAATACATATTTAAAGCCATAAGTGGCCAGATACACTCCACATAGACCTATGGCATTGGCTAGTGGCCTTAAGCATTACTCTAAGGAGCTATATGGGAGCAAATACAAAACACAACCTGCCTGAGCAACACAAAATGGATTGTTTGAAACCTCAAAGGACAAGTAAATACAGTGGGGGTTAAGAGAAAAGATGTCCCACACACCCATGGCTTAATAGGGTGGCTGCCCATAATACCCAGGTGGAGGTCCAGGTGGAGGTCCATGTGAATGGGACCTAGCCTGGGCCATGGCAGCATTGTGAATTTGAAACTGCTCCACAATGTTTCTCTGCATATTGGTCATCTCAGCCATGGCTGACTGGATGCCATTACTTGCATTGGCCACGTTGCTGTTGAGGGTACGCAACTCCGCGAGGATGCCCTGTAGACTGGTATGGATGTTGACCATGTCGGCATGCCTTTGCTCACGCTCTGTAACGAGCTGGGCGTCATAAGAGTCCCTTTGTTGGGTCCCCTGGGAAATTGTGGGGCGGCGTAATGGAGTCCGCCGCACAATTACCCTGGCTCTTGGGCGTGCCCTGCCGCGTGGTGTCGTACCCTCAACAGCAACCGGCCTGCTTTGCAAATCCTCAGCAGCAGAGTGAACACTGGGGACTGTAGTGTCAGTCTCCCCATGTGCATGCACAATGGATGGAGATTCACTCTGCTGCTGAGGATTGGCCAGAGAAACATTATGGAGCAGTTCCAAATTGGGACCCAGGGGGAGGTCATCCGACGTGCCCTGCACGGAGACATCATCATCTTCCTCCATGTCCTGGATCTCTTCCATGAGTGTGCGGGTCTGTAGGGACATATAAAAAAAAAAGTGTAAGTTGGCGTCCAAATTTGGGATTCCAACAGTTTAACACATTCTTAAGCACTTGGTAGTATTTATGCTACTAAATTAACTTACCGGAAATCTCTGATCTGGGCTCCTATGCTGTACGGACCTGGTAGGCATAACCAAACTGGGGGGTGAGTTTACCCTTGCTGAGGGATCATGCTGGGCTGAAGAAGAGAAAAACAAACCACGTAAACACACACATAACCTTTTTTTGGATAGGTAATCAAATATAGCTCTATTTGTAATATTATTCAACTCTAGAGCAATGGTGACCTTTGTTCAAACACACGCAAGTTTACATAGGTGCAATGGCTCTCAAAAACTGCTAACTGACCTCAGTTCTAAGTCAGGAAGTGTACCCAGTCAGCATACAACTTTCAACGCACATTTTGTGATTTAGCCTACCATTCGCTAGGTCCGTGGTACTCAAACAATTGTTGTAAAGGCCCATTTCAAGGTATGTGGTGAGAGGTGAATGTCTGGCCATGGTGCTGACGCAGGGGGTGTCTAGTTAAAAATAAATACACTGGTGGAGGGGCTGGAGATTTCAAAGTGCCAACTAATAAAGGCTGCTTGCCCTTGCTGGGCTGGATGGGCCAGAGCTGAGGGGACAGGGATTGGATGGCTAAAGGGGGGAGTTAACGTATTGATGGTGATGGGATGGATGGAGCAAATCTGTTACAAATGTATGGGGCTTATGTGGGGGGGGGGCATGGGGGGACTGTGGCAGATGGGCCAGAGCAGGGGCAGCGGGACACGATTGTGCCAAGAGAAATTTTTACAAAGTTACTGTGTATCTTGCAATGCCACTTCCTGTGCAGTACTTCATATTGCAATGCTATGTTTCAGGGAGCCATCACATTGGGCAGGAGACCAACCACTACATCGCCGATCAAGGGGGCAGCTCTGAGCACGTCAACACAGAAGTAACTGAGTGCAGGGCTGTCTGGGCAGGGGTCCTTGAATGTGGTGCCAAGGTCCGCATTGGGACCCCGGGCCGCCAGTTGAGTCTCGCTGCTCTAGGTCAGATATGTTTGTGGGTGGCTAATTAAATTGTTAACTCAAACACAACTCACACAACCAAAAGGCAACCCATACATAATGATGTGTGTTTTGTGATTGATTCCAAATATATCACTTATCTTGAGAAACTTCATGACTTTAACAATCCAATTGGACATTTGAGCTTTGCCATAATGGCTGTGGGCCTAAATGTGTGATTCCCAGGGACCAAAAGAGGACACAAACAGCCACAGTAGTGCGAGGCCAAGCAAGGCAAACCATAGGGGCATCCCGTTATCTTGTTACTAGTGAACTGTAGATTATTTAGCAAACAGGCAAACATGCAGATTTAAGAGTACTCACCGTGGGTACGGGTCGGTGAGTCTGTGTCCCTTAGACCAGCATGTCCACCGACCGCGACCGGATGGAGAAGTCCAAGCACAATCTCCTCAGCAGGGGTAAACTCCAATTTAGATGGAAAGCCACCTCCAGTTTTCATGCTGAAAAGAGAAAATCGTTTGGTACTCAGAAAAGGTGCATACAGTACATCCAAAACATTATATTTAGCGAAAACATTTATTTACCTGTAATTATGCCTTTTAATTTCTTTTTGCCGTACAGCATACTTCAGATCAGAGATTTTCTTCTGAATTTGGGACACATCTTTCCTCTCTTCCCCCGCTGCATTTACTTGTCGGAGGATGGTTTCAAACAATTCCATCTTGCGCTGCTTGGTGGTGTGTTTGGATTTGCTCCCATATAGCTCGTCATAGTATAATGTAAGGCCACTAGCCAATGCCATATTTTGGTCATGGGAGAATCTCCCACTCAACTGGCCGCGGCGCAATGTGCGGCCAGATGGTTGGCTTGGCTGCTCCTCCATGTGTGCAGACACATGTGGTGACATTATGGCCTGGGGCTGGGTAGGGGAATGGCTGGATTGGTGGCTTCCCAATGACTGGACTGGACTGGCCAAGGGACTGGGTGTTCTTGCGTGGCTGGCCACCGAACTTCCAGGTGTAGATGTGGTCATGGTTGCAATTCGGGGCCCTCTTGGGGGGCTAGGTTCCCGGCTGGTGCCAGGTCGGGGGCTCTGTTCCCGGCTGGTGCCAGGTCGGGGGCTTCTGGCCCTGGATGGGGTTCTTCGGGCCCTGTAGGGGCTTCTGGCCCTGGATGGGGTTCTTCGGGCCCTGTAGGGGCTTCTGGCCCTGGATGGGGTTCTTCGGGCCCTGTAGGGGCTTCTGGCCCTGGATGGGGTTCTTCGGGCCATGTAGGGGCTTCTGGCCCTGGATGGGGTTCGGCGGGCCCTGTAGGGGCTTCTGGCCCTGGATGGGGTTCGGCGGGCCCTGTAGGGGCTTCTGGCCCTGGATGGGGTTCGGCGGGCCCTGTAGGGGCTTCTGGCCCTGGATGGGGTTCGGCGGGCCCTGTAGGGGCTTCTGGCCCTGGATTGGGTTCGGCGGCCTCTGGCTGGGCTTCGTGCCCTGGATGGGGTTCGGGCCCTGGATTGGGTTCTGCGGCCTCTGGCTGGGCTTCGTGCCCTGGATGGGGTTCGGGCCCTGGATTGGGTTCGGCGGCCTCTGGCTGGGCTTCGTGCCCTGGATGGGGTTCGGGCCCTGGATTGGGTTCTGCGGCCTCTGGCTGGGCTTCGTGCCCTGGATGGGGTTCGGGCCCTGGATTGGGTTCTGCGGCCTCTGGCTGGGCTTCGTGCCCTGGATGGGGTTCGGGCCCTGGATTGGGTTCTGCGGCCTCTGGCTGGGCTTCGTGCCCTGGATGGGGTTCGGGCCCTGGATGGGCTTCGGGCCCTGCTGCGGGGCATGGGTTGCCGAACTGCCCTACTTGAAGGCATGGCCGGTGTGGGCTCCCTTGTGCTGCCTCTTCTGGGGGCAGAGGTGGTGGGTGCTGCAGTTGCCAGCTTTTTGGCTGCAGGGGCACGGGGCTTGGGGCCCCTTTTTTTGGTACCTGAGGGTCCAGGGTCCCTTGGTGGGGCCGAGGTGGGAGTCTTGCCTCTCAGTTTTCTCCGACCTTGCTGGGACCTTGTTGTTGGGCCCTCCGCGGTCTTGCTTTGCTGGGGTCGCTTGCTCATAGGCTTTTTAGGTGCCATCTTACACAAATGCTCAAAGAGAATGAGCTTTGGGTGCAGGGACCTTTAAATAATGAGCCCAGCGTGTGACGCCTATGCGCACGACTACGCGCTCGTACGAACGTACGTTCGAGCGGAACCAGGAAACCGCTGGGGTTTCACTTATCTGCTGCCTTGAAGAAGCATAAAGATGGCGCCCACTATCTTCACCCGTCAACAGGAAGAGATCCTCATGCTGGTAAGTGGCTGCCTGTGCATTTTAATCTAATAGTCAATGATGGCCTAAATGTAAATGATGCGTTTGGAACTAGTTTGGGGTCTCTTAATGTTTAATCACTGGCTCCTCACACTTCATCCTCAAGGGCCGAGCCTGGCCACGTTTTCAACTGTCTATGCTGATGTCCTAATTCGGCCAATTGCTCCGGCTTAGCAACAGTTAATTAACCTGTGGAGTAGCGGGGCGAGCTGGCAAACCTGGCCTGTCTCGGACCTTGATGCGGATGTTTGAGGAACACTGTTTTCCTAAGCCATAAAAACACAATGGGAAGCCACACACGTGGTCCAAAAGCCTAAGCATTAGGCTACATCTTGGATGTTTAAACCATCCTAACATGCCATAGATGCAGGTGGGCTGATTCTTGATGTTGGCTATTATCTGTATGTACATGGTGTGTGATACATATAACATAAGACCAGACTGTCATTCACAGTCAACGTCCTCTTTAAGGCACTCCCCAAAAATGGCTGCCACTCGAAATGTGTGTGTTAATGACATTAAATTCTCAACTTGTGATGCAACACATATGGGTCTGTGTGTAAAAGTAAAAGCTCTGTGTCCATTATGTTTTTCAGATCATGCTTCAGCGCCGGTATGACTTCGCGCCCAATGTGTGCGAGAAAAGGGACATCGCCCGGGAGATCATCGCCGAGATACACCGTGTGACCAGCACCACCTTCACTCACACCCAGATAATGCAGCATTGGTCGGACCTGAAACGTCTGCACATGCCCCGGGTGCGGAGGTTTTTTGGAATCCATTTCCCAAGTAAGTACAAAGCAATTGCATGGTATATGTTCCAAATGTATAAGTTATGCCTTTATTTATAATGACTTTTCTTTGGTAGTGTTGGAAATGGATTTCAGAATTCGCCGCACCCGGAGACGTACAGGCCGACCAGTGCTGCATGACTCTGCATCTGTGAGTGAAGGTGGTGGATCTCCCGGGCGACGGACCTACCCCTCCTCTGTGGCCTCCTCAGACCAGCCCCTGGACCTTACCACAGAGGAGGGGCCAAGCCGCGTGGGCGTGGAGTCATACCTGGCCACGCATGGGGAAGGCTCTGGTATGTCACTCTTCATGTATAGGCACAAAGATATACATGGCAGGCCAAAAACTAAGTTATCCTTTATTATGTATTTGTAGAAGCTTCTGGAGCGGGTGAGATAGTGGAGGAGGAGGCAGCAGAGATGCTTGAAGTCGATCCTGGCGAAGGTGAGTGATGTCAGCCAGACTGGGAGCCAGATATGTTGGGAATAGTGACTCTCTACAAGTACTAACCAAATGTCACATGTTTCTCCAGGGACTTCTTCACAGCAGAGCCAGGACCAAGGGCAGCCTGTTGGCCCCAACCAGCCATCTGTTGGCCACCAACTCCGTAAGTCTCCATGCCATTATTCATATTAATGTTTGGTTAGCTAATAACACACACATAACTAAAGGCGTAGCCAATGTGTAGTTCACACTTTCATGTGGGCACTTCGTTAGCTTAAAGAGGACCCTAACTAGTATTAAGAACCAAAGAATTAGCCATCACACTGTACCTACAGATTAGAACCATGGAAAAACACCCTTCACCTATCTAATGCATGTTATTAGACTGAACAAAACCAATATTGGGGAATATGGAATGCGCAATATTTACAGGCAGCATGGGATACAGATTGAAAAAAGGAAGGTGCTGCCATGCATTGTGTGAGTGATGACCTTTCCCTCAACCCAGCTATGCTCGGGATTCCCAACGCACCACTGTAACCTACTCCCCTGTACTTTATCCAACTCTCCACTCCTCATTAAGTGTTATGCTTCAGAGTCCAGATGGCGGCGCTGTAATCCCAAAAAAACCCTAAATAACTTTGAGGTGGTGCAGAATCATTTGTGAATAGTTATTGGTTTTCATTAAATAATGTGGAAGGTCCGGTTTAAGGAGTTTAAACACTTACCTGTGGGAAATGCATTAACTGTATCCCTTTGAAGAATGACATATGTCATGCATTTACATGTATTTGATTAACCCTAAATCTATTTCCAGCATACAAACCGGTCTGGGACTCCTATTTATGTTTCTTTCTCTATTGGTTACAGGGATGATCCCCCAAACCTTGGCGGGCAAAAAAAAAAGAATGAAGGAGTTGGTGGCCGAGCTGCTGGCCATACAGGCGACGTTGGGGCCAACAGATGAAGAAGAGGATGATGAATAGTGCCCTTGGTCCTGGCTCCTTTGTTTGACTTGTTTTTAAATATGTTAACATTTTAAAAAGGCTTTTATGTATTTTTTAAAAAAAAAAACATTATGTTTGTTTAAAAAAAAAAAAAAAATGTGTTTTACTGTTGAAAAAAAAAAAAACATTTCTATGTGTTTTACTGTTGAAAAAAAAAAAAAAACTTATATGTGTTTTACCGAGACAAAATTAAAAAAAAAAAAATTTAAACAAAACAACCCAAAAAAAAAAAGAGGTTTTAAAAATTATTTACAACAAAACCAAGCTAATAATGTAAATAAATTAGATTTTAAGCCTTCCTAAATGTGTCTTTTCTAATATGCACACACCCAAAAAATTACACAAACCAGAAACAACACGCTTAGAAACATATAGACATATGTACATTATGTGATTTTCTTACGTTTTAGGGACCGAGAAAGGAAGTTGGATGCAGGCGCTAAGAGGTTTAGGTAAGTTTGAGGCACCGAGAAATGAAGTTGGATGCAGCCGCTAAGGGGTTTAGGTAAGTTTGAGGGACCGAGAAATGAAGTTGGATGCAGCCGCTAAAGGGTTTAGGTAAGTTTGAGGGACCGAGAAATGAAGTTGGATGCAGCCGCTAAAGGGTTTAGGTAAGTTTGAGGGACCGAGAAATGAAGTTGGATGCAAGCGCTAAGAGGTTTAGGTAAGTTTTATGGACCGAGAAATGAAGTTGGATGCAAGCACTACGGGGTTTAGGTAAGTTTGAGGGACCGAGAAATGAAGTTGGATGCAAGCGCTAAGAGGTTTAGGTAAGTTTGAGGGACCGAGAAATGAAGTTGGATGCAGCCGCTAAAGGGTTTAGGTAAGTTTGAGGGACCGAGAAATGAAGTTGGATGCAGCCGCTAAGGGGTTTAGGTAAGTTTGAGGGACCGAGAAATTAAGTTGGATGCAGCCGCTAAAGGGTTTAGGTAAGTTTGAGGGACCGAGAAATGAAGTTGGATGCAGCCGCTAAAGGGTTTAGGTAAGTTTGAGGGACCGAGAAATGAAGTTGGATGCAGCCGCTAAGGGGTTTAGGTAAGTTTGAGGGACCGAGAAATGAAGTTGGATGCAGCCGCTAAAGGGTTTAGGTAAGTTTGAGGGACCGAGAAATGAAGTTGGATGCAGCCGCTAAAGGGTTTAGGTAAGTTTGAGGGACCGAGAAATGAAGTTGGATGCAAGCGCTAAGAGGTTTAGGTAAGTTTTATGGACCGAGAAATGAAGTTGGATGCAAGCGCTAAGGGGTTTAGGTAAGTTTCTGGTTGAGGGTGCGCATGCGCAAGATCTTATAAACATACGAACGCACGAATCTAAGAGGCCAAAAACCAATGAAAACCAGAGGCAAACGCAAGTAATTGGAAGAGGTTGACGATGGAAGCAGCCGAAAAAACAGGCTGCCGCCGCAACAGGTGAGCACATGAACGTGATTTTTACGATTGCCAACTGACTGAGGCAAGTTCGGGAGATATCATACGAACGGACGTATCTTTTAGGATAGAAACGTATTTGCTTATTGAATCACTCGCAAGTTCATACGAACGCACGAGCGGACGTGAAAAATAGGATGATCGTGAGCCAAATCCAAGCTGTTACATGTTTCTTTGAATCAACCCAAATAGTGTAGTGCTCTAACCAGTGGTGCAAGTTCTACTACTGATACACATCAAGACAGCAACCTTTACCCATACATCATTTTCTCCATAAGAACAAAATTGCTATAGGTGATGTAAACTATTTATACTTTCATTTATATTTTAACACTTTAAATATTTGTTTTGTTCATTTTGTGATGTTAGGTGATAATGAACATGAACCACCTGGGTGGGTGGTAATACTAGCCACCATTTAAGATACCCTCAGTTATAAAGGTACGGCTGGTATTAACACCCATCCAGGTGGTTCATGTATATGTATGTAGAAATTTAATGGCCAAATTCAGATAAGCCTCATAGATAATCCCACTAAAACACCAATAGTGCCCCCTCGTGGCCACTTGAAAAACTGTCATTCTCTATTTCAGAAAAGACTTTCTATGTTTTTAGGTGACTGACAACCCATAAATGAAACGTTGTTTACCCCTGGTGAAGGAATTGCATAACAATGTTTTTAAACCAAACCTTCACCCTGAATAAGAGCCTATCTAATTTGTTTCCCCCCACCCTGTACATACAGATTGCCCACATTAAAAATCATCCTACCTGCATCCACTGCATTTTATGAGCCTTTAAACATTCAAGATGGCGGCCCAAGGAGTCTCAGGCTCCCTGCAAACAGGAAGTGTCTTCTGACTGTGCCGCTCTGCATTCTGGGATTGCTGCCCTTTTCCTGATCCCAGTTCTGCTCTGTTTGTGCAAAGCACAGCTATAACCCCCGTCCTCTCCTCAGTATGTGATGCTTCTGAGACAAGATGGTGGCGCCCATACGCCGAGTCCTGAGTTGTGAATAAAAACGTCAAATAAATACATTTCAGATGCTGGGCAATAGTTTTTTAAAGGATTAAATAAAGCTGAAGGTACGGTTTAAGGTTTCTGTTATTTCTAAAGGTGTTTTCAGTCAATTATCAGTCAACAGTGCCATGAAAGATGATGGCGCTTTGTAAATCAAAAATAATAGTAAAGCCCATTTAGGGATAACTTTATTAATACCTTTGTCTGACAAATGTGTCACCATACCTGTAAATTACAGATATGGGGCAAAATCCCAATACACATGTTTATTTTGCCAATCCACATGAGAAAAAACAAGACAGAACACCAAAATCCTGACAGAAATCCAGCTTTCTCTGCACCTGCATTATGGAGACATTCTAATTTGGGATGCTTGAATGTGTCTCCCCTTGCCACATGCCGAGGCCGTGCACTCCCATACATATACGTTTTGTGTTGCATTGGAGCAGCAGGCTGATAGTCTGCCATGCCACATGACCACCGGCTACCAATCGGGTGTACTGGAAGGACATGCAGGGGAGGGGAAATGTTGGAGAGCAGACCTGAGTGATGGGAGAGATCCAGTGGCAGCACCATGTTTTGAGTCTGTGTATGAAGCCTTTAAAGCTGACTGCCATAATTATACTACTGCAACAAAAAAAGCCATGCTATTTTACCTCAAGGAGTCCTCTTTTAAAGCGGAACAAAACCCAGGATTTTGATTTTTTGTTCCCTGCCCACTGTATGAAACCCCCAAAATTGCCCAGTAAAACTCACCGTTACCTGGTCCAATGGGGCATGCGTGGGCTCTCATCCTATCAGACATGTTTGCCGTGCATATTTAATGCTCAGGAAAAGGCACTGTTCATGGCAATCGGGCAATCGGCCACATCACCAGCAGTGGGTGCTCTCCTGTTCTTAGGGATGCTACAGCAGATATTTACGTCAGTGAGGGAGCAAGGAAGATGGTGATTTTTCCTTATGGAACTTGGAACATATGGGCACTCCAACCAAGCTTATGGTATATAAAATGATTTTATTAGTGGCCACAATCGGACCTTAAAAGACATACCAACACACAACACAAGATTAAAAACACAAGCTCCCTTCCCTGGACTTCCCTGGATAATACATACAATAATTTGATATTAAACATGATTTCCTAAGTAATAAAGTAAATTGGGCGGTAAGATCACAGTTGATAATATGATATATACAAAAAATCAATCAACCCTTATTGGGTTGAACGAGGACGAGGTGAGTAAAAGTTACCCCCTTAGAAGCTGTGGGTGCAAGGCGGAGCGCGCGGGGTAGCAAGGGGCTCACCAACCTGGATCACTGATTATTGTTATCGGCGGTAATGTTACTGGTTGCTTTCTTGGCATTTTCAGTTACATGTACAATTTTGCAAGCCCTAGTGTCCATATTGGGGATATTTTTATTGGATTCACATACATACTTTTATTGATTGGCACATAAGCACTTTATAGACAGTAGTAGTGACACTTTATTAGCGATTAGCACTTTAGTATGCAGTAAGGGGTAAATTAATTGTTATTCGTAAGTTATTGTGGCATTTAAAGGGATAGAATATTGTTTTGGCACAAGGGTTGATTGATTTTTTGTATATATCATATTATCAACTGTGATCTTACCGCCCAATTACCCTTATTACTTTGGAAATCATGTTTAATATCAAATTATGGTATGTATTATCTAGTTCCAAGGAAGGGACCGTGTGTTTTTAATCTTGTCTTGTGTATTGACATGTCAGTGTGTTTTTTAATGTCCGATTGTGGCCACTAATAAGATCATTTTATATACCATAAGCTTGGAGTGCCCATATGTTCCAAGTTCCATAAGGAGTCTTTGTTGCTGGTCACAAGTTATTTGGAACTTGGGGAACACCCCCAAGGGGAATAATGAATTTATTTATTTTTTTTTGTCATTTGTGGTGCCCTCTTTCTTTCTCAATTGAAGAAGGTGATTTTGGTGGCAACCGGGGGGTCAGGGTATTCACAAAGCGGTCAATTTGGGATGCCCCAGGGGAAAGCCCTTTTAGATTACAGGCATAGCCCTTTTGGGTCCTACACCCACACCCAACCTCAAATAGTGACCCTGGGGACCCTAGGCCTGAACCCCCCCACTCCTCATACACCACTATTTGCTCAGCATGTGTGCCTACCATTTGTAGCGGTTGATACTGAGGCAAACCATAATGCTGAGTCTATAGCATTGCAGGGGCAGATCAGGGTCTGGTTGTCTTGGCTGGGAGGGTACAGTGAGAGCGATAACAGGGGGAAAGGTTGGGGGGACATGGGAGAAAAGTGTAGTGAGAAATAACTGAATTGCTGCACATGGTATTGGTGAGGTGGGCTGTGTACTGCTCCCAGCCTAATCAACCCTAAATCAGTGTAGCATCAGAGACATTTTCCCTGGCTGCCTATGGACAGTCCAAGCTCTGTTAAAGTGGACCAACACCAAGGATTTTCACTATCCTGGGTGTTGGTCCACTTCCGCGGGGCACCCCGAAGGTGTGAAACCCCCCAGAAAGCCCCAAAAACTCACCTGACCCCGCTCCCACGTGACTCGCTCCACCAATCAACGCCGACGGACAAGCAAAGTCCGTCGACGGACAAGGTGAGAGCGCCCGGCGCCGCCTCTCGCGCGCCCCTCTTACAGGGAGCACGCCAGCACCGCCCATTCACAAACGGCCGGCGCTGGTGTGCGCCCTGCTAGAGGGACGCGTGAGAGGCGGCGGCCCGCGCATGCGCTGTTGGAACGTGGAAAAGGTAGGATTTGCGGGCGTCCTGGGGGGTTTCACACAGCGGGGCACCCCCGATCGGGGTGCCCCGCAGGCAGGGAGCTGATTGGCCCGGGAATCTTACAGATTCTTACAGATTCCCAGGCCGATCAGAGGTGGGTGTTGGTCCACTTTAATCATATGGAAGAGCTTGTTGTCTTTTGTGGTGAGCTCTCTACACTAGTGAATAGTTCATAGAGGTAGACAAGCTTGCCCATAATACTAGAAGCTCTTCCACATGAGATAAAGAGCTTACTTCTAGGCAGATAGTCAGCAGGAAATATTAAACATTTCCTGTTGTCTTTCTAAAGCCATTTTAAAATTCTATGTGGTAGCACTTGTCATTTGCCCTAGTCACAAGTGCATATCGTAGTTCAACATTTCCATACATGGGTCACCCCCTTGAACAAAGGGACATCGTCATTTATTAAAGCTAAGCAAAGTTTCAGGAGACATTCACAAGGTTTAGCAGTACAGCAGCAGGTGCACTAACACCGCTCAAACTGTTTTTTTTGTATTTATCAGGTCCCTTAATATGTATTTTTTATTTACATTTTTCTCAAGTTAGCCACTGCAACCTATGGCGTTGTATCAGAAGATGGAGGTTGTCTGCCGCAAGAAGCTAATTTTTGCTCCTCAAAAAGCTAGACTGTGACCTGACAGTGACTGGGATCAGTCCATGACTGTGAATCCTATAATCCTAATTGGCATATTATGGGCAGTTCATTTCTCCTATAAAGAACTTGAATATATAGTTCTTGACAGTAGCACACAACCACAATTTCCAGTTCCAGTAGGAAAATTTGCATAGAGGCACAATAGACTCTCAATCTGTCGACCACAAATTCTTGCTGGCTTGGCTGTGGTGGTAGAACACAATTCCCCCAATTGAGGTTCAAGAAGAGATGCTCCAACAGAGGGTGACAAATGACCACTCCATACTGCTCCGCCAATCAATTACTTGGCATGAATTTTCCCATCAGACTCTTTCACCCTGGCAATTTCATAGGATTTTCTTCATTGCAGATGATCAAGGTGACAAACTCATTGAAATCCCTATTGAAATCCAAGACGGGTATAGTGGGGCTCACTTGGTGCGTGGAAGGGGGATTGGGTGTGGGTTTCACATAGGAGCATATTGTATCCGAATGGAAAAAATAAGAACAAAAGAAGTAGGAAGGAAAATAAGAAACCAAGTATTCCACTTACACCACCTTTGCTTGCCTACAGATCTGGCAACAGACAAAGTTGCCACGATATATAAACCTAAATAATAACCCATTATGACAGTAAAAGATAAGATTATATTCATACAACATCAGGGGGGCAAATTCATCCCAAAGACCCCACCACTGGTATTTAATGAATATGGCACCTTATAGCAAAAAGAACTTTCAAAAAAGGAAAGCAAGGAGGGCACCATACTTATACATAAGCAGTGTAAGTTCAAGTTGATTAGACAATACATGGATACAGAGGTAGGCACAATCATAGCAATGGGCAGTCTGAACATTCAGATATCTGATTCCTAATCTTTACGTTTACTAATATGGCAAACATAGATAAAGATCTTCCTTTTACAAGTATGAATCACACAGCTATCCAGTTAATCTCAAAGCATGTTAAGGACCCTACATTTTGTTCAAATTATCACCCCATCTCTTTTATAATATTTGTTTAAAAATCCATGCAACTCTGATTGTTAACAGACACTGAACATCAAAAATCTCCTCCTCTATTTCCCCTTTACAAGCCGGGTTCATGCATCCATGCACCAAAATATTGCAATCGCAACAGCAATATTTAACAGCATACAGCAAAATGGACCAACAGTCAAAAATGTCTTAAACCAGACCAACACAACAAATAGTGCTCATAAACACAGGGCAATTTAGATTGCTGCACATAAAAATTAATTTACCTTTTTCTAAGTCTTGCTGAGGTTAATTTTAGAAACAATATGGCGGCTCATGCATTTGCAGGCCGCCTGCAAACAGGAAGTGCTGCTGGGCTTCCTGTTACTGTGCATTGTCAGTTATGTAAGTTGAACCCAGGCAGCAGAATGGCTGAGATGCTGGGAAAGGAAGCTCCAAAATGTCCGCCACCTTTCTTTTCCGATTGTGCCAGGCTGTTGGTCCTGTTTAATGCTATAATTGCAACATTAGACACCAAAAAAGCTTTTGATAGTCTCATAGTTATACCTGGAATCAATCTTGACACAGCTAGGGTTTAATTACATCTTAATTTGGAAAATAATGTCCCTCTATAAAAATCTGACTGCAGTCCTAAAGATAAATGGCATTCACTCGGCCCTGTTTCAATTAAACAACAGGACAAGACAGGGCTGCGCCCTATTTCCCATCATTTTTAACATCCATTTGGAAACTATACATGTAATGGGTGATGTGATTTTTAATATCCTGGGTTTTAGTCTTTGCCCCGAGGCACCCCGATCCAGGATGCTGTGTGAAACCCCCCAGTCACCCAGTCTACCTCACCTTTCCCTGGTCCTACGGCGCATGTGTGGCCTCTTGTCCAATCAGCATGGTCGGGTCCGCTCATGTCAAGTCATCTAAATCCATATTCTTACCATTCTATCTCCTGAAGGAAGAAGAAATTTACTTACAAAAGATAACTTACATTTAATTACATCTACCCCCAACATACCTGTCATATCTTGGCATGAAAATAGCAAAAGACCTAGATAATAAGGTCCATTCACAGCCTCTTTTAAGTGCATTTACACATGAAAAAGTGTGTGCATGTGTAATTTTTGTGTAATTTTCGAGCCATTTTCGAGCTGCTCTTGTGTTTCGGATACGCGTTGATGCTTATAAGCCGTGATAAGTAAGGGCTTGCACAATATTTCAGAACCCTGATTACGGCTGTGAGAGGGACCAATAAAAACGGATCTTTCACACTCCAGTTATGGGCTTTATTTCCTGGTGAGTGTGTGCTTTCGTGGTGTGCGGGAAAACAGAATAAAGAAGAGGGAAAAAGAAGAGTCCTCTGACGATTATTATGCAGAGCGCCTGCATCGCCACGCCTTGTTTGCATGTATGTGTGCGCGATTGATTCGGTGTATGTGGTGCTGGTGCCTCCAGTCACTCATGAATATATCTACAGTTATGTCTTTATTTGCCCTTTGCCTCCTTCATTTCATGCAATGTAGTTAATGATAGTTGTGGTCTAGCCATATTTAATGTGTATTTTCAACTAACAATGTATTGGCTCCTCTAAAGTGGACCTCAATCTCCCCTTTCAACTAGTAGTCCCTAAGACAATAATGTTTTGGCCCCTTACCTGTCCCTTTTATCACACAAGTTATAGCCCCCCCACCTTACAAAATCATTTTTTTTTAATACTCAGACAAAGAAGGCAATCTTACCACTGGTTGTCCCTTTCTGCTCAATATCTGTTCTGTCAGTGTAGGTGTGCTTGAATGTAGCTTTGCTTTTGACCGGTGTGCTTTGTGTCTTTTGTGGATGAACCGTAAGCTGGGACATTCATCAAGGTCCACTGTGTTGCAGTTCCTGACCTTAAGCATGGTGGTGGCTGGATTTCCGGCCTTGAGAGCCATATTCACAGCGTTCTTGGTGGCTTACACAACTATGGAAACAGGACGATGTGCACCCGAGGGAGGCTTTGAATCGAACGCACGTATACTTGATGAAAGTTATGTGTAATATATGCACTTAGGAACAAAAATGAAATGGGACATAGAAGGCTCTTGAATCAACCTTAATATCTTGAAGCTAAATTATCTGCTATTATAGACCTGCTTAAACAGTCTTATAGAAAAGTGGTCAAAGCAAGGACTAAATATTTTGGGTAAAATTGCAGCTGTAAAAATGCTCTTTCTATTCTTTTTTTTATTTGACATTCAAAACCTCCTAATTTTAATTCAACAAAGCTTTTTAGATTCTCTACATAAGACACTTTCAAATTTCTGCTGGAATAACCAGAAACACAGAACTACATATAAAATTGTATCCCGGCCAATAATACATGACGGTCAGGAGGCACCAAACCTGCAACTCTATTACATATTCTCTAGCACAAATTAATCACCCCCTGCAGTGGATACTTCAAGAGCATACAGAGACCATTACTGGAATTATCCCCCCTATCATAGTGGCCAGTGCCTTGATTAATTACGAAGCCCAACTGGCAACAAAAAACCCACAAGAAAAATAATATGGGCAACTAAGAAAGCTAAAAAAATAATACTTAATAATATATTTTTTACATCACAACTCCCAACATGTTTTTCAGAGCACACGGAATGGAGCTAAAACAAAAGATTTCACCTAAATGAGAGTGTCCCTATTAGATCACAGAAAGATTTGTAAAGTTAAAGCACTGCCTAGTGGCTACGGTCAAAAGTATCCAACTTAATCACAACTATTTCAATAAGCCACCCTCTAAAATGCAATTCCACAATGAACAAACAGCCTTTACATTTTGCTGTGCAAAATGAATAACCGTACCCCTGGGTTGATATAAAGTCAGTATGCTTCTATAAATATACCCATATACAGCATTTCACTCTATAAGACGCACCTGCCCATAAGACGCACCCAGGGTTAGAGGAGGAAAATGTAAAAAAAAAAAATATGAACCAAATCACCTGATTGCAGACAGTAAGCAGGATCCCCCCTCAATCACCCCATTACAGACAGAGTGCAGAATCCCCCACAATCACCACATTACTGACAATGGGCAGAATTCCCCCCAATCACCCCATTACAGATAGTATGCAGAATCCCCCACAATCACCCCATTACTGACAATGGGCAGAATCCCCACCAATCACCCCATTTCAAACTGGGTGGCATCTCCCAAGTCTCTTCATTTGTCCATTCAGGCTTCATAATAGGAAAATAATTACGTGGGCATATAGTTCCCATTGAGTTGCACTCAAGCACATTTGTCTACAGCAAAATGTAGCAATATTGCAGAATGTAGCCACTGCACTGTGAGTGTGAACACAGTGTAATTAAGGATTGATAATACTGATGGAAAAATATAATAAGAGTATATAAATGCACATGTAACAAATAGGAGACTGTCTGAAAGGTGTCTCTAAAGTGCTAACATTATACACAAGGATCATGTGACCCCTTGACACATTTAAACCTGACTAAGATGAGTATCCACTTTAATTTTACCTTTTCATTTTTTTTTCCTTTTGCAAATACTTTTCTCAAAGTATGTTTTGCATAATGTTAGCACCTTAGAGATACATTTCAGAGTCTCCATTTGTTATTATCTGCACAGACTATTTGTTACATGTGTATATTTATATACTGTGTTCACACTGACAGTGGATACATTCTGCAACACTGATACATTTTGCTGGACATAAATGTGCTAGAGGGCAATCCCCTGATTGATTTTAATCTTGTATTTTGAGTATGTTCAAGCTGATGTTAATGGGCAAACCGGTGTCATACACGAATAATCAGTGCTCATGATACGCAGCGCCAAGGGAAAAGCACAAGAAGGGTCAAAGGTCAAGCCAAAGGTCAAACCGGGTAATCAGAGGATTCGCAGTACAAGGGATGAGCCAGGAATGTAGTTGAAACCCAGGCAGGGGTCGGTTCAGGCAGTGGTCACGAAATGGTCAGACAGGCTAGGTTGGCAATGGTATAACGATCAGAATCACAGGAACAATAGCACCCAGCAGAAGGCTGTCATGGGCAATGACTAAATAATACAGAAATAATTTTATAGGGCTGGGGTGAACAGGACTGGCCAGGGGAAACTTTGGTTCCTTGGCCTGTTTAATAACATGTGGGCTGATTGCCCGGATAACTAATAGGGCCTTTCACTCTCAGTAACCTTAGGGCTCATTGGCCCTTAAAACTAACCTTCAGCGGCCACGCTTTGTGTGGAGGGCAGAAATCAACTGTGCCCTCTCGCACGAGTGGTGGAGGGGGGGATGTGGCGGGGAGAGGAAGAGGTGTAAGTGCTCGGTGCCACTGGAGCCAAGGCTGCCTGGGCTGGCGCCTGCTGTTCATGTGGCTGCCGGGCGGAGGGGATCCTGGCCAGCAGCCTGAGCCTGCGCAGCCCAAGGCCGCGGGACCAGGAAGAATGTAAGTGTGTCGTGACACTCTCCCGCTTCACGAAGGGACTCAGGACCTTACTAGGCTTATCGAGATTGTCACAATGGAACCTCCTAATCAAGGTATTAGCATGAACATCTTTAGCTGGTACCCAACACCTCTCCTCAGGACCAAATCCCTTCCAATCAATTAAATACTGCAAAGAATTTTGTAATATTCAAGAGTCGAGAATCTTGTTAATCTCGTATTCAGGTTCATCTTCCAAAATGACAGGTGGAGGAGATGATACCTGAACATTTCCAGTCAATTTCAACAAAGATACATGGAGCGTGTTAGGAATTCTCATGGACAGAGGAAGCTCAACCTTAAAAGTAACATTGATCAATTTTTGAGCATTTGGAAAGGGACCAATATATTAAAGCCCCAACTTTGACGAAGGTTGGTGAAAGGCAATGTACTGGGTGGATACCCAGGCCAGATCACCCACCTGGAATGGTGGCTCCCTAGGTCACCTATGTCAGTCAGCAAAGGTCTTATGCCTATTGGTAGCTACTCTCCACAAAACCACCTTTCTGGGTTAGGTCTGTAAGGGGGGTGCCACAATGGAGGAGAATCCTTTAAGGAAACAGCTGTAAAAATTGGTGAAACCTAGGAAACTTTGTAGGGCTTTGGCTCTTGCAGTTTTTGCAACACCGCCTTAACATGTTGTCGGTGTTCAGCCATTGATCGAGAAAAGATGAGAACATTTTTAAGATTTCTATTATTTAGACCTCTGTAGTCTATGCAAGGTCGTAACCCTCCATCTTTCTTTTCAACAAAAACCTGCTCCGGCTGGTGAGGTGGAGGGATGGATGAACCCCTATTTTAAGTTCTCTGAAATATATTCCTTCATTGCTAGCTCCTCGGGCCGGGTTAAATTGTAAATGTTATCCCTGGGGGCAGAGTACCCGGCAGCAGATCAATGGGACAATCATAGGCTCTATGAGGTGGAAGCGAATCGTCCGATTTTTCAGATACAAATAAATAAATACATCTGTCCAATGAACATAGGGCAGAGGTAAACCTTCAAGGGAGACCTGGGTCGTCCTGAGGGCAGTACAAAAACAATGTTTAAGGCAAAAAGAACTCCACCTTGCTAAATCCCCCGTTTCCCAATTAAAGATGGGATTGTGTATCTTTACCAAGGAAATCACAGGACAACTGGGGTATCATGACAATCAAGAACCACGAATTCCAGAATCTCAGAAAGGGAAAAACCTACAATCACTTTCACCATAGGGATCTTGGAGGTAACTTTTCCTCCTAGAATAGGTTCATTATTTACAGCTAAGACATGAAGGGGATTTTCCAAGGGTATCAATGGAATACCGAGAGAGAATACAAGAGACCTATCCAAACAGTTGCCAGCCTCCCCACTAGTGATAAAGGCAGTGACAGACTTCTTAAAGGACTTGCACACAATCATGGTGGGCAACAACAATCTGTTAATGCGAGGGAGGAATACCTGACCACCTAGATCAGTTCCCTCAACTATGTTTAGGCATTGAAGTTTCCAGCTCTAGTTAGGGCAGGATCTAGCAAGATGCCCTGGATTACCACAAAACAAACACAGGCCTTGTGTCCGACGACTCAACTTTTTGGCTTGGAGAGCCTGGTCGTGCTGAGCTGATGGGTTCCTCTGGGGCTGGTGAGGAGATGGGACCCATAGGTGAAGACTCTTGACAGGGAGAACCCCAATGCTTAGCGTTCTCTAGACGTAGTTCTCTGAGATGCCTATCAACTTTAACGGCTATTTGCAAATAACCATCCGAGTCCTTGGATGTTTACTAAAGCATCCTTGATACTTTCTGAGGGCCCAATTCTAAATTGACTGCTGAGGGCCGGATGGTTCCAATGTGAATCGATCACCCTTCGACGGAATTTGCCATTGTATTCTTCTGCTGAATGTTTCCCTTGTTTTAGACTTCGTAGTTTAGCATCTGCGGTCGAAACCCTGTCTGAGTCTGCATACAAGACCTCCATGGGAAAAAGGCAGAGACACTCTGTAGAGCCTCATTGGTAGGCGCTGGTCCAAATGCCCAAGTCTGCGGATCTCCTAGTAACAGGGAGATGACCAGGCTCACCCTATCTCTGTGCCAGAAGAGTTAGGCCACAATCTGAAGTATAATTCACAGGAATTCTCGAAGTTACGATCCCCAGAAAACTTCAGCTCAACAGGAGGTGAGGATACTTGTGGTGCAGACAGCTAACAGCTCTCCTGAGTAGCCACACATTGAGCCAGTTGGTTTATGGCGGTAGCCTTGGCCTGCACTTGTTGCACAGGTTCTGTGTCAATACCCCGTGGGACACCCGTCTTCTCGGTGGGTCCACAACCCCCATTCTCCGAAGCGAGCTTAATCGTTCGCCGGGACGCTTTGAACGCCTTACCAGACACGGTTGCTCCCAGGACTTGGTAGCTCAAAGATTGTGAACTTAAACGGGTAAAGGTGGATGAACTGGAGGTAAGACTGGACGTTAACAAGCAAGCCAGGGTCACACACAGATAATCAGTGCTCACGATACGCAGCACCAAGGAAAAAGCAAGAGAAGGGTAAAAGGTCAAGTCAAGGGTCAAACTGGGTAATCAGAGGATTTGCAGTACATAGGATGAGGTAGGAACGTAGTCAGTTCAGGCAGCAGTCACGGAATGGTCAGGCAGGCTAGGTTGGCAATGGTATAACGATCAGAATCACTGGAACAATCGCTATCACATGCAATGAATGAATGATACGGAAATACTTTTAAAGGGCTGGGGTGGACGGGATTGGCCAGGGGAATATTTGGCTCATTGGCCTGTTAATAACATGTGGGCTGATTGGCTGATGGGGGATAACTAATAGGATGTTTCGCCCTCAGTAACCTTAGGGCTCATTGGCCCTTTAAACTGACCTCCTGCGGCCACGCTGTGTGCAGCGCTGCTGGAGGGCAGAAATCAACTGTGCTCGCAAGCGCGTGCGAGCACAAGAGGAGGAATGGGGGATGCAGCGGGGAGTGGAGGAGGCGGAAGTGCTTGGCGCCGCTAAAGCCGACGCTGCCTGAGTCGTTGCCCCACCTCACTTGATTGATTTTTTTTGTGTCTATGTTTTTTAAGGGGTTTTAATTAGTCTTTGTGTCAGATTATTTGTTACAATCATGAATAATAAAATAATAAAATTTGAATCATTTATATGCTGGTGTGTGTCCTCTAGATGTTTAATTTGGTTTGTCTATATGATTTGGCGTCCGCTGTTGATGCGGCTGCTGGGTGGAGGGGATCTCGGCCAGCTGCCTGAGCCTGCGTTGCCCGAGGATGCCGCAGGACCGGGCATAAGGTAAGTGCATTGTGACACAATGGGGATTATTGAAAAAACTCTAACGCCAGGTAGTGTCGGGGCTGTGTGCTCAGCAGTGCCATGTAGCACCTGTCGCTCAGTAGTGCTCTCCCATATATATTTCAATGGTGTTTTATTTGGTTGCGTATAAAAAGCATGTATGTAATGTATGTAAGTAATGTTCTAAATTTTTGGTCCAAATCATTGTGTGACCTTTCCTGCCCAGCAACCAGAATGCAGAATTGTATGTGCAGATCCGCCATTGCATTGTCACAGTGTTAAAACAATGTCATTCTATATGTTTTCTATATGTTTTCGCTCTGGTGCTGGTGTTTATTTGTTTAGAAACAGACTTTTATTACATAGCTTCTGGCGCCCAGTTTTAGAGCGCTGACACTGTGTGTGTGTAGTTTTTTGTTAAATATGGGCTTCAGTGCCGAGTGCCGGACGCACTTAACTACCTATCGTTCGTTGAAGCATTGTCCGGTTGTTAGATGTAGTGTTGTCTTGGGCACTTTGACCTCCGGACACCACCTAGCTTTCTCGATTGGCTCTGCAGTGAATCATGGAAAGTACTTCTACAGCGCCCTCCAGACATCACATACATCAATTCTAGACAGAATAGTACAACATCACTTGTCCAGCCGCTAAGCTAGGTCACAGCGCCAGACACCTGCTTGCAGTGACCACTTGTGGACGCTCTAAGCGCCGCTACATAGCCGCTCACATGGCAAAACTAGTCTTAAATTAGCCTCTATATATATAAATATATGTCCGGTTTGAATTTGGGGGACCAAAAATGGCTGTAAAACGGGCATAGCAAGTGCCAAAGGGCTGCAATTCGAGGTGAACAACCAGTCGATTGCCCTGCACAAAATGGGCCGGGGAAAGTACTCAAAATAATAACAGAAAACAACAAATACATACATAAATAAAAGAAACTAAATATATTTTTTACAGGGGCACTCTGAGTATGATTTAACAGCTAAAAACGCTAAATCTGATGCTGCAGCCGCCTATCGTCTAACTTAACACTAGTGCCAAAAAAGATGCAGCGTTGGGCGATGTGCTTGAAGATAGTTTAATGAAACCTGGCACTGTTGCTCAAGATCCCCTAGAGCACAATGGGCAGAACTGGATTGAAGTGTTAAAAGTGGACCAAAACGCACCCTGGAATCTATGAGACTCCAGGGCAGACATACTCCTTCCCCCTGGGGAATCCAGATTCAGGATGCCCTTCTGTGTAAACCCCCCCAGGTTGCTCAGTAAACTCACCTTCTTGCCTTTAACAGGACACACGCTAGCGCAAGGCATTTGTGAACGGCCAGCACGGGCACGCTGGCAAGTCGCCGGCGCACTCAGTGCTGCTTTGGTCCACTCATCGGACTCGGCTGGAGCTCAGTCTTAGACGCTCCTTAAATGAGTGGGCGGGAGCAGATCCGAGCACGCTGATTGGAGAGGCCACACATGTGTCGTGAGACCAGGGAAAGGTGAGTTAGATTGGGGGACCTATGGGGTTTTAGACAGAGGGGAATCCCCGATCATGGTGACACAGGGGTAAGGATCAAAACCCATGTTAGTCAAAATTCGGGGTTCTGGTCCACTTTAATGCTTATAAGTAATATAGACACATTTATATGTACAGAACTTGCATTGGGACTTGTCAATAATTGAAACGTAGGACCTAGATGGTTCAATTTATTTTTTTGGGGGTTATTAAAATTATTTTTGATGCCTTCATTTGCTTAACAATGTGTAATTTAGACACCAGCAACTAAAACACAAAATGCACTGTAAAGATTGCTTCCAGCAGTGATTACTTGTAACTGTAATGAAGAAACACTAACCAGCATCAGAAAAATACAGCGCCAAAGATTTCCAGGAGTAAAAAAATCATAAATATGCTGTGGAGTGCAAAGTGGGTCCAACAGGCACTGACATAGGCCAGCCACTACCTAAGGGCAACAATCAGAGGCAATTAGTTAGTATTCGGCACAATAGCCTTGATTCAGAGACACATTCGTCCGGACTTCCGTAGCTGTCTGTGAAAGTTTTGGTGGGTGTTTGTCATTTTTTTGCTTTTTTTTTGTGCATTTTTCATTCGTACGAGTGTCCGGGCAAATGTGTATATGCGCTTTCGATGAACGGAAGCAAATTGAATTATTTGCGTTAGTTCGGATAATTTTACCCACAAAATCTTATATGTTTCGTTCGTTAAGTTGTTGGGATGGGCTTGCGTCTGATTCAGAGAGCTGATTGCCGAGGGACCACCACCCTATTAAAGCGTTTCATTTGCGATCCACTTACGGGATCTTTGAGGCCTCGGATTGCTATTTTTGAACATGTTTTGCGGCTATGTGGAGGAGTCTGTGCGCCTTTAGCTCCAAGGCATTGCATGTATCAGCATGGCCGAGGCCATAAATTGTATAGCAATGCATACCTGAATCAATACATTTCATGTATGCCTTATAGAAGCATTTTAATGCTGACCTCAATTAGTCCTTAGCATGTAAACCTTTATTTTCCCACACATCCATATAATTGCTATATTTTTTTAGACTTTGTCCTTTGTAATATTTGGATTGTTGAACTTGAATCTTAATTTGTTGTAGGAGTTATTGGTTTAGTTTGTTACTTTTGCTTTGTGTAATTATTTTATTTATTATATATTTATTTTAATTATTATATTTGGTTGCAGGAACCGCAAGATGTGCCACTCGCACAACATACAAGCAGTGTTTGGTCCAGCTATGCTATTCCTCAGTGTTCTTGCAGGGCATCCAGGGTCGTCCCATGATGCTTATATATTGCAGAGCTCCGGCTTATTTCGTTAGTTTGAGTCAGGAGAATTATCTGGTGGATGGCTCCTGGGTAAGTTTGCTCACATTCCATCAATCCATTTTCACTGTATGGCAATGAATATAGTTGATGACTTATGTCTTAACCTAAGGCTGTTTTTAGCCCTTGATGACATGTTAAACAATATTGTAGCTTAGAATGTGTATTTTATGTTAGTATTTTTAAATTCTTTCAGGGGATTCTGGATATCCACTCCTGCCCTTGCTCCTGATGCCCGTTCTTTGCCTGCAGAATGCGGGCCAGGAGTTCTCTAATCGGGCACTATGCAAAACCCGGGCCGTGGTGGCGAGGGCCTTCGGGCTTTTGAAGTCCAGATTTAGGCGTTTAGACCATACGGGGGGGGGGGGGGGCACTGCAGCATGACCCCCAACAAGGTTATACCAATAATTTAATTTTTAACGTTTTTTAACAGGGACCACACGTGCCAGAGTGGCACAATTGAGTGTCAGGGTCCTTCAGTTGGTGGGCGAGATGCAGGAGCTGCGTGACTCGTTGGGGACCACAGATGAAGAATAATGTTCTGTGGCCTGCCATTGCTATGTATTTAGTTTTTTATAGTTGTAAAAATTTAAAATTTTCAAAATATTTTAATATTTTATATTTTATGATGAAAAAAATATATAATAAAAGTTTCATTGTGATTTCATTTACAAAATACATTAACACAAAACTAATGGGCCCAGAACAATTTTAAGATGAATATTCACATGACCGAGAAGTGATTTGGGTAAGTTTTAGGGGCCTAAAATGGAAGAAGAACCTAACCGCGAAGTGATTTGGGTAAGTTTTAAGGGTCCAAAAGGGAAGATGAAGGATAGTGTTGAGTGGTTGGGGTGAGCTTTAAGGGTCCAAAAGGGAAGATGGAGGATAGTGCTGAGTGGTTGGGGTGAGCTTTAAGGGTCCAAAAGGGAAGATGGAGGATAGTGCTAAAGTGATTTAGCTAAACATTGTAGTAGAAGTGAGGGTGGCAAATATGTAAGCGAGCACTTTAATGAGTTAAGTTTGTAGTGTGCAGGGGCTAGATGTTAAGGATTTTCATCTGGACGATTATTTATTGAAAAAGGGAAACAGAATATAACGGGAAACGTAAAAGATTCATGGGAGGAGACGATGGGAAAAGGGCAAAAACGAAAGCCTACCTTGTAACATGAGAAAATGAAATGGAAAGGTCACACTGGAAAATGACATCCTCGTACTCGTACTCTGGCATACGTATGGACGGAAACTTTACAGAAGGCTTGCAATGCATGCATAGAATCGCTCGCACACTCATACGAGAGCTAGAAAATAAAAAAAAAAAAAAAACAGATCGGCACAAAAACGAAAGTCTTTTTTTGTCTCTCTGAATCGAGCCTAATGACTGCTAGCACCAATGCTGTATACAGCACATCGTCAGATTAGATGGGAATGTCGGCGCTCCAAAGCTGGTGCTATAGCCATAAAAATGATGCTAAAAAGTGCACATCATAAACAGGGCCCAAAATATTAGTTTTTGAGAACAAATTTGGGAGTGAGGGGACAGCTGGACAATTGCCCTGCACAAAATGTGCTAGGAAAAGTACTCAAAATAATAACAGAAACAAAAATGTAACAAAATTTAAGCAAAACTAACCAAAATATTACATAAAAAAATAATTAATAAAATCAATACATAAATAAATATATACATAAATAAATTTGAACATTAATAAATATATACATATCTACATAAATAAATTCCCATGGGATCCACGCCTTGTTCATCTTAAGGAATCTAAGCATGTCTACGTTGGCTGTGGATAGGCGGATTCTCCTGTTGGTGTTGACACCCCCTGCGGTGCTGAACACATGTTCTGATAGGACACTTGCCGCAGGGCAGGCCAGCATCTCCAAGGCATAGAGGGCTTCTTTGTTTCCATCACATCCTCCATCATGGTCTGAAGAGTAATCAGCAGGCGAAGGATGGGGATGGGGATAGTAGCGCTGACAATATTGGTGGTGTACTGGAAGCACTGCAGATGTCCCCTGGTAAAATGCTGTTGGTCTGTACTGCTCTGCATTTTGGAGTTAAAACTCCACTATTGCCTGGTGCTGCCAGCATATACAACCTCGAATTCCACCTGGTGGACAAGTCACATATGAGGAAGTGGGTGGCAAATCCGAAGTTCCTCTGCGATGCAGTCAGGCGAGTGGCAGCAGTGTGGGAATGCTGAAAATGTGTGCACATGCTATGCACTTTATGCAGTAGCTCCTGAATGTCTGAATAATGGGCAAGAAAGCTCTGCACCACCAAGTTGAACACATGAGCCTGGCAAGGTATGTGTGTCAACTCGGCCCATCCCAAGGCTGCTACAATGTTAGACCCATGGTCACACACCACCTTGCCAGGCCTCAGGGGCAATGGCAGCAGCCAATCATCTTTCTGCTCCTGGATGCCGGTCCACAGCTGCTGGGTGGTGTGGAGCCCTTCGCCAGGCAGCAGGTGCCTGATCATGGCTGTGGTGCTTAGATTATTAGGAATTTTCCCTTGTATCAGGCACTAGTGGCACAGCTTGCAAATGATCTGTGTCTTGTCCCTTTGTGAACTGCTTGAAAAAATGGCCCGCTGGTGAGATCCTTTGAGTCTGCCTTGGCGCTCTCAGTCCCTGGGCATGATGGGCAGTGGCAGCAATGGGCTGACACTGACCGATAGCACCCTTCTCCCTCTTCTTCTGGCTGCCTGGAGCTGTGTGACCACCACCACCTCTTCCTCTGAACTCTGATGGCCTTCAGTCTATGTTGGGTCTAGGATTTCATCATCACCCTGGTATCCTCTTTCACCTACTGTCACGTACCTTTCTGGAGACCCGGCCAATGTAGATACAGGCAGCTTCCAACAATACTGCCTGTGGCCTCCACAGAGAGCAGAGACTGGGGAAACTCGGCACAGGGGAGGGCCGGAGTGTCAATTGTGAAGATGATGCAGAATCAGGAACACCAGGCAAGAATGAGGGAGATCTGGAAAGCAACAGTGAATTAAAGCTGACTGTAACTGAGGGGAGCCAGTGGGGAGTAGGGGATAGAGTGCTAAACCACACACTGGTTTCAGTGTGGGGTGTCTGCTGACAGATCTGGTTTTTGCTGGAGCCCTCCGCAAGGTGTGTTGGACGCGCTACAGAAAAGTCAGGGTCCCACTTGTCAAACCCCAGGGATGCTTTGTGAGCCTACAACCCCCAATCTCCACAGCTAGCTTCACCTTTAGCCAATCCCCCGTTTGCCGGGACACTTTAAACGCCTCACCGGACACCATCGCCGCAGGACTTATTAGCTCAATGGATGTAAGCTCATGGGGGTGAAAACAGATGAACCGAAGGTTAGACTGGGCGAACTTGGGTTAGCCAGGGAAAATACAGTAATACAGTTATGGAAATTCAGAGGGAGAAAACAGGCAAGGTTAAAGGTCATGCCAATGATCAAACCAAGAGATCAGAGAGAGAGAGATGGGACGGGTTTGTGGTCGTAATTCAGGTTGAAGTTGGTACAGGTGAAAGTCAGGCTAGTCAGGCTAGCAAGGTCAGCAACAGTTATCAACAAAGGAACTCAGGATAAGCACACCCAGCTAAAAGCTATCACAGACAGAGACTGGGGGGGTAAAATCTTTATAGGGCTGAACCTAACTGAATTGGACAAGGGAGAATGTATGTGGTTGGTGCTTTTACAAACTTTGGGCTAATTTCCCAGTTTAAACCTTTTAGGGCATTTCACACACCCTTTGGGTTCATTGGCCCTTTAAATCAACCTCCGGCAGCCGAGCCAACTGCAGCGCCGCCAAAGGGAATAAGAGAGATATGCGATTACATACCGACGGCGCTCGAGCCAGCCCCTGGCACGGATGCAGCTGCCCGGCGGAAGTAGTCCATCCTGGCATGTGCAGACAAGCCTACGGGACGTGCATGCCCCCGGTCACACACAACCCGAATGGAGCCACCCGATGGGTGGGACTAAACTTGCGCACACTCGCAGGGGGAATCGCCAATGTATGTGAGTAGGACCAGGTCTCCTGTTGTGACACCCACTCCTCCCTGCTAGCCTCCCATTCAGCCTCAGCCTTGCAGAAAGCTGCAGCAGTCAGAGCTAGTGTTTCATCATCATGGAGGATGTCCTGTGATGGTCCACTGGCCATAAACTCATTCTCCAACATAAGATGTTGGGCGTCTGTGAACCTGCAACCTAGGTCTGTTAAAGTCGCAGGGGCAGGTGGATGGCCAATGGTATGCCAGCTAGGACTGTCAACATTACTAAATTTGCATTACTGACTTTGTGACTTGTGGCTGGGATGGCCTTGCTCCAGAGGAAGTTGTAACAGGCAAGGATGAAACACGTCCTCTCCCTGCAGCACCAGCTCCGTTACCAGCAGCAGCAGCACCAAGGCCCTTATTTGCTGCTTTCTGCATTGTTAGAACCCTGCAGTTACAACAGCCTGAAATGAACAAATAAAGAAAAAAGTTACAGAAAAATGTCCCTTAAGTGCCTTGAACCAGTATATACTCCAACAGTTGGTATTAAAGAGCACTGACACACAAGTGTCCTGAACTATTGCTATTAAAGAGCAGTGACCTCCAAAGGGGCCTTAACTATTGATGTTAAAGAGCACTGACAAACAAGTGCCCTGAACTATTGGTTTTAATGAGCACTGGCACACAATTGCCCCCAAACAGTGGACACTACATATTTTTTTTCTCTTTATTCTTGCAAAGGGCCCTTAGGTGCCCTGAACCAGTGGATTCGCCATTATCAATTTGTATTATAGAGCATTGACACACAAGTGCCCTGAACAATTGGTATTAAAAAGCAGTGGCTCCCAAAATGGCCTGAGCTTTTGGTATTAAAGAGCACTGACACACAAGTGTCCTGGACTATTGGTATTAAGAATCATTGACCCCCCCAAGTGCCCTGATCTATTAGTATTAAAGAGCACTGACAAACACGTGCCCTGAACTATTCGTAATAAAGAGCACTGACACACAAGTGCCCTGAACTATTGGTATTGCAGATTACTGACCACCAAGTGGTCTGCACAATTGGTATTAAAGGGTACTAACACACAAGTGTTCTGAACCAGTGGATACTCCACTAACAATTGGTATTAAAGAGTACTGGCACCCAAGTGCTTGGATCAAGTGCTATTACAGAGTACTGATATCCAAGTGTAATTACAGGGTACTGACCCCCAAGTGCTATTACAGAGTACTGACACCCTAGGGCTATTACAGAGCACCGACAACCAAGTGCTGGGAGCAAGTGCTATTGCAAAATAGCGTGCCTAACAAACCTATCTAGATGCTGTAAGAATTAACGGCATCCTCTAAAAGGAAATACAAGTGACAAGCCACAAATGCTTCGGTTGTATGTACAATGAGGGGAGTGCTGCATATGCCACTGCACATTGATTGTTTAAACAGGGACTACACTGAATGAAAAAGGACAATTCTTTGGACTTTTTACTCACATTTATATAAATCTGTTAATAAATAAGTGCAGAGTCTAAGCTAAATATATTGTATGTTTTGGCAGTCAGTATATGGTGCTTGGTTCTATATGTTTCACTTTTAAGACTTGAAAGACCACAAGTATTACTTTGCTGTTTAACACTAGAGGGCTCCAGTGCCTACATTTATGTAACAAATATATTGAATTTGTTATAGGAGTTGTAACCCAGCGCTCAGAGGCACTGCAAGTTAACCCTGGAACACGGCACCCCTGGAAGAACCCCTTGCCCATGTCAATGACTATAAGTGTCATAAGCAACTATATTTATATCTACTATGGCCCTTGTATATATAAATATAGATGTTATGACAATTACTATCTTTTGACATTAAAAAAATTCACCTGTAGGAAATGTATCTAAACACGGGAGACAAATACAGCATCTGAGTATTCCTGCATAGGAAACGCTGAATATGTAAGTAAATTGTGTAAAATCCATTTTAAAGCAGTGTTATAATCCTGTAATTGAAAGAAAAAATATTTATCTAGGAGAAATGTATTTATTTAATTGAAAGTGTGCGAAAGCTGCGTCACGGCGATACGTCTCCACAAGCATTATACAGGTACACACATAAAGAAGACCCTGTAAATCTGATTATTGCTATATTCAATGGAATGTTTTAATGTACTCAATAAAATGTAAAAGTTTTATACTTTTATACCAAATTCAGATGTATGCTGTATTCAGATAAAGGTGAGGTCAAAGTCACTACAGGGTTGGAGAACCCTTGTTAGGCTCTCTATTTCTAGCTTTAAGGCGCTATTCACACCTCTCGGCTGCATTAAAAGCAAGTGTTTTGTAAATATGTATCAAAACAAACAACCGCACTTTTTGTGCTTTAGAAATGCGTAGAACTTTTAAAAATGAAAACGCTTTTTGCATAATAAGTAAATGGTAAAATCTATGGCATTGCAAATGCCCAAGGCTCTGTTCACACCACTGCGCTTTCTCTGTGCTTTTGTGCTGCAATGCAACCCAGTTATGACACAGAGGAAACATTGTACATTATTCAAGGTGGGATAGTTCACATATCAGCGGTGTGTTGCGCAACACATTAAAAACGCATTGCAGGGGGGCGTGGCCGGCGATGAGAGTGTGAGGACGTGCACCCTGTGAGCTCCCTCCGGCCGACCTATCTAAGTCCACTTTTCAGGGCTACAAGCCACCCAAACTCGATCCAAGGTGCTATGGCCAAGGGTCGGAAGCTGCGGACCAAAGCTTCCCCCCCACACAGAAAGATTAGCACCTACCTGGCCCCGGGTCGTTCGGGAGGAGGAGGTGAGGGGTCATCCAAAATGGCGGCGGCGGCGAGTGGAGAGGCCGCACTCCGCGGCACACGTGGCGACTTCAGGGAGCGGACGGGAGGCCCGGCGGTTCCGGCGCCGGTGAGCGTGCCGGGGGATGAGTGGAGAGCCCGGCCTCTGATGGGGGGACCCGGTCCCAGCGATTTCACCGTTGGCGGCGAGGCAGAAGGCGCCTGTGAGCAGCAATGGCGCGCGCCGCTGAAAGAAGACGGAGCGGGCGGCGACAACCGAGCAGCAGCAGCAGACGTGGAGGAGGACGGGGAGCGGTGCCGACCGGAGCGGCGTCCTTCAGGCAGTAGCAGCTGCTCAGTCCAGGTGAGCCTCCGTGAGCTCTGCGCTCCCCCGCCGGCTGTGAGAGAAGAGGCGCCTGACAGCCTCCCTCAGGTCTATGCCCAGGGAAGGGAAAACACCCCGCCAACCCCAGTGCCACACTCCACCACAGGGGAAAGAGGGCAGAAAAGCCCATATCACGCAGGCCATGCTGCAGATTTCGGGCACCCAGTGAATGCATGCCTGGCGCCCTCCACATCCGCCTGCCCCAGTCCTGATCTACCGCCATCGCCTCGATACACGGGGGGTCTGGCTGATGAGGGGCGGATGGTCTTCTCCCCGGATATCTCCCCTATGGCCACCCCCTCCCCGTTAACATGGAAGGGGCCCACTGAGAGGGATTTCAGCCCTGGCCCTGCACTGGGGCCCATGATGGAGCTCCCCCAACCCCAGAACACGCCGGCCCGAGCTGGCACTTCGCCGGGAGCAACTGCGCAACTTACCTCGCCCTCCCTGTCCGGTGCCTGGTTTAATAAAGGGGCCTCGCCTGGACTGCCCTCATCCCCTACGTGGCAAGGAAGGGGCGACTCCTCATCGTCCACCTGGCCCCGTGCCGATGCCCCGACGGAGGGGAGTGAAGCTTGCTCGGCCCGTCCCTCCGCACCCGCGGGTTTGGGATGCCCCCGAGACCGGGCGCCGTTCGGCCCCTCGACCGCTCAGGGAGTGATGCCGTCCCCAGAGATCTCTTCACGAACCCTGCATGGCCCTACAACGCTGACGCACCCTTCTCTTGACCCCATCCTCACAGCTTTAAAGGCAGAGCTAAAAATGCTGCCCACCAGGGACGATCTTGAATCCTTCATCCATAGGGTCGAGAGCACGTTTAAGAAGGACATTTCTGATCTGCAGCAGTCAATGAGCGATCTTGACGCCAGAGTCGACTCACTGGAGCAGTCCCGCGCCACGACCACCCAGAGATTGGAAGCGCTTGAACGAGATCTGGCCCAGCAGAAGGCTGTCACCCAAATGACGGTCCTGCACTTGGACGATCTTGAAAACAGGAGTCGTCGTAATAATATTCGTATCAGGGGCCTTCCGGAGGCGACGGGTCCTGACCAGCTCCGGCCGACCATCACCGGCATCTTCAACGAACTGCTTCATCGACCTCCGGATACTGAGATAGCGATCGATCGGGTCCATAGGGCCCTGGGCCCCAGGTCTCCCGACCCTGCTCGCCCGCGCGACGTCGTGTGCCGCCTGCATCACTATACCATGAAGGAGGACATCCTGGCGAAAGCTTGGGCGCACGGCCAGATCAACTTCGACGGAGCACCTCTGCAGTTGTACCCGGATGTCTCGCGCAGGTCACTTCTGATGCGGCGAGTCATGAGGCCCCTGCTGTCCAGGATCCGGGAGTGTGGCGGCTCATATCGCTGGGGGTACCCTTTTCATCTAGTGGTCCGCAAGAACCAGCGCACCTTTACTGTGAAAACCCGGGCGGACCTTCCGGACCTTTTCGTCTTCCTGGACTCCCCCCCGGTGGAGATCCCGGACTGGCGAGATGTCTCTCTCTCCTTTGGTCCTCCGCGGTCCCTCGGGGGTCGGCCGCAGAGGGCCCGCCGGTCGAGGTCTGCTGCCGGGACCCGCGGAGGGCGTGGCGACGGTCTGGTGAGAGATCCCCGTCGCTCGAACAACGAGGACTAGACGTGCTTCATGATCCCTAGCGGTATTTCCACTTACTGATCTTGTATGCTGCTTGCTGTTTGCTAACTGTTCTTTGACCTATGTTAGATTGACCGTTGCGGTGGGGACTCGCCGGGCTGATCCATCACACCTTACTCGGCATACCTTCTGGGGATGTCCCCTTGGAGGTCCTTGCTGAGATGTGTGTACTTCCCTCTTGACTGGCCCCCTACACTGGACTTCTGCCCATGTGTGGTGGGACTTTTTGCTTTGGATCGGCTCCCGGCGACCTCCGAGCCCCGCTATATATTTATATATTTACCTGTTTCTCCTTATTTACTGGTCTCCTTTTAAACTGGATCGGTTGTGCTGTTTGCCAAATGTTCTTTAAACTGTGTTAGATTGACTGTTGCGGTCGGGACTCGCCGGGTTGCTCCATCGCACCTTACTCGGCAGGCCTTCTGGGGTTTCCCCCTTGGAGGTTCTCGCTGAGATGTTAGTACCTCCCTCTTGACTGGCCCCCTGCGTTGGGCTTCTGCCCACGTGTGGTGGGACCTCTCGATTGGGATGGGCACCCGGCGACCCCCGAGCCCCGTTATATATTTACATATTTACATATTTACCTGTTTATCTTCATTTACTTGTTTCTCTTTAAACTGAATCGGTTGTGCTGTTTGCTAAATGCTCTTTAAACTACGTTATATTGACTGTTGCGGTCGGGACTCGCCGGGCTGATCCATCGCACCTTACTCGGCGGGCCTTCTGGGGTTTTCCCCTTGGAGGTTCTTGCTGAGATGTTCGTGCCTCCCTCTTGGCTGGCCCCCTGCGCTGGGCTTCTGCTCATGTGTGGTGGGACTTTTTGCTTGGGATTGGTACCCGGCGACCTCCGAGCCCCGTTAAATATATATTTACCCGTTTCTCCTTATTTGCTTTTTTACTTGTTTCTCTTTAAACTGGACCGGTTATGGTGGTCGGGACTCGTCGGGCTGATCCCCCTCTCATGTCGCGGCTTGCCTCGTGGGTCTGTACCCCGGGGGCTCCCGCTGAAGTGCCTTGCGCCTCCCCCCTTGACTGGCCCCCCGCGCTGAGCTTCCATGCCGGCGTACTGGGGCCCATTATTTGGGGTCGGCCTCCGACGAGCTCCGAACCTTGCTACTTATTTATTAGCCTCCCCCCGTGCCGTGGGTGGTGGTTTGCTGCGGGGGGCCTCGCCGGGCTGTTCCCCCTCACTATACTTGATGAGCCCCATGGGTTTGTGCCCCGGAGGCTCCTACTGAGGTGATTTGTGCCTCTTCCTCTGGCTGGCCCCCCGCACTGGCCCCCCGCTCGTGCGGCTTGGGACGCTTCACACGGGATCGGCCTTCGGGGAACCCCGAGCGCTGCTATGTACTTATGTACCCGTGCCCACTGTTCATGCCCCCCCGGTTTGCGGTTGGTTAAGGAGCTGCAGAACATGGTTATATGTCTTACCTTACTGTACAAATGGAGGCCTGTACTGTATACACTGGATCCTTGGGCTTCGGGCTCGCTGGGCCGTTGCCCCCCCTCTTGTTTTCTCCCTCGCTTGCCCCGCTCTCCGCGCGGGGGGGAGGACATGGAGCGGCACGATGTTCACCCTTGGGCCCCCGTCCTGCGGGAGGCCTCCTGGCGTCCGGGGGGTCATCCCGGGGTGATGGCTCTGGCGACTCTCGAACCTCTTAGATTTTTGACTAGGGCCCTGGCTGGCCCTTACTTCATTTTCTCTCTCTGATATTACAAACTTTGGGTGGCCGCCCTACAGACAATCTGATCTGGGGTCGGCCGGGGGGTCCTCCTCTATCTCTCGGACCCGTCTCGCTCCCGCCCTAGGCCGGGACCTTGTGGCCCTCCGGGCTGGCTTTCCTTTTTGCTAGCCTCGGGTGCCCGAGTTTCCTTCTTGGGACAGGAAAACTTCCTTCCCACTTAGACTCCCTGTAGTTTTAGTTCCCCCTTTACGTTAGTTCCTATCCCGTCGGTCTTAGTGTATTGTGAGCCTATTCCTCTTGTGCTGCCCCCCCCTGTGACTGCTTCCCCTGCCGCTTGGTGCTTTTTCGGCTTCCCCCATCTTTCTCCCTCAACTGATCCCTCCCCTGCTTCCTTCCTTTGCCCTGGCCTCAGCCGGAGAATCCACGTTCTTCTGTATCCTCTATTCTTGGGACAAGAACCGTTAACCTCCACACGACTATGTCCAAAGTCCAGTTCACTTCATTAAATGTCAAGGGCTTGAACTCTCCTGTAAAGCGTGCTTCAGTTCTGGCGGAGCTGAAACGCCTAGGAACGGGGATCGCCTTTCTCCAAGAAACCCATCTTAAGGAGGGGCGGGTGCATAACTTATCGAGCCGCTACTTTAGGCACCAGTACCATGGCCTATCCCCGGACTCCAAGTCCCGAGGGGTGTCCATCGTCCTGGCGGGATACTTACCTTGGATACTGGAGGAGGTGGTCCACGATGGGGAGGGGAGGTACCTATTTGTCAGGGGAACCCTTTACTCGCAGAGGGTGACGCTTGCGACCTGCTACTGTCCCAGTGTGAATCAGGTTAGCTTCTTGAGATCAACCTTGGAGAAGCTGGCAGAATTTTCTGCTGGTATTCTTCTCTTGGGAGGGGATTTTAATTGCGTTCTTGACCCTCAAATTGACACCTCTAGGGGGACCTCTAGCGTTCCTTATTCGGCTATAAGGAGGATTAAGGCTCTTCTGTTCGACCACCAGCTCCTAGACGTGTGGAGGATTGCCAACCCCCGAGACAGGGATTACACTTACTTTTCACCCCCTCATAACACTTATTCACGTATAGACTGGCTCCTGGTTCCCCATAGATTTATGCATCTTTTCTCGCGACCGCGCATAGGCTCGATCTCGATCTCCGACCACGCTCCTATCTTTGTCACCCTGTCGGTTCCGGACTCTCCCCCCCCTTCGGGACATTGGAGGCTCAATAGCTCCCTCCTACAAGACCCGGCGTTCAAGGCAGAGATACAGTCGGCAATCACCGAGTTCTTCTCGGTGAACAACACTCCTGAGGTAACACGTATGACTCAGTGGGAGGCCCACAAATGTGTGATCCGGGGCCTCCTAATTAGACGAGGTGCTCACCTCAAAAAAGAAAGGGAAAAACAAACGGCCCTCCTGCTCCAGGAACTCCGGAGCCTG
The DNA here is from genome assembly GCA_027917425.1 of Gastrophryne carolinensis. Lineage (NCBI taxonomy): Eukaryota > Metazoa > Chordata > Amphibia > Anura > Microhylidae > Gastrophryne > Gastrophryne carolinensis. The sequence continues at coordinate 326,262,395 of CM051239.1, forward strand.
GAGACCAGACACAAACAAACCCTAGACCCCACGCTATCTGCTAAATTGATTAAACTGCGCGAGACCCTCCGAGACTTAAGCTTTGTACAGGTCAGGGGCCAGATTGCGAGAAGTCGTAGGTTCTTCTACGAGCTCAGCAACAAAAGTGGTAAGGCCCTGGCTAGAGCTCTGAGGGGGCAGAGATCGAGGAATTACATTCCCAGCATCCTTGACCCCGAAGGCACCAGACATTATAAAATAGGGGACATAGCTAAAACTTTCAGGGATTTTTATGACGCCCTATATAACCTACCGCAAAATAAGTCCCAGGCACATCGGCAAAAGGTGAGAGCCTACATTCAGAGATCGGACCTTCCCCGGCTTGGGCGGGGCGTGATGGCGGCCCTGGAGGAGGAGATTGATGCGGGGGAGTTTGTGAGGGCCATCAGGAGCATGAAACCCGGAAGGGCACCTGGCCCGGATGGATACGGCTTGGAATATTATAAGGAACTAGCGGACACCTTGGGTCCGCATTTCGTCTCCTCTTTCGGATCTTTGAGTGATGGCCATCCACCCCCCCGGGATACCCTGCGGGCTAGCATTACTGTTATCCCCAAGCCGGGCAAGGACCCTGCCCAGTGTGGTAGCTATAGGCCCATCTCCCTGCTGAACTGCGACCTCAAGATATATAATAAAATTTTGGCGGACAGAATTGCCCCCCTTCTCCCGGATCTCATTCATTGGGACCAGGTGGGCTTCGTCCCGAATCGCGAGGGGAGGGATAACACCACTAGAGTCATGAACGTGGTTCACCACGCCCGACGGATGGGGGAGGCTGCGTTGCTCCTCTCCACGGACGCCGAGAAGGCATTTGACAGGGTGAGCTGGGTTTTCCTCGAGGAGACCTTGCGTCACATAGGGTTGGGTGACAAGATGCTTAATAGGGTCTTGGCCTCATATACCTGCCCCTCGGCGTCCGTGGTGGTGAATGGCCTGCCTTCCCAGGCCTTTAACTTATTTAACGGGACGCGACAGGGATGCCCACTCTCCCCCCTGATCTTCATCCTCTCGCTGGAGCCATTCTTACGCTTAATTAGACGGAACACAGATGTCTCGGGAGTGAGGGTGGGCGGAATTGAGCACAAGGTGGCGGCGTACGCTGACGATTTGATGTTTTTCGTGTCAAAGCCGGAGATCACCTTGCCCAACCTCCTTGCCGAGCTCAGGAGCTTCCAGGAGGTCTCTAATTACAAAATCAACTATCAGAAGTCCTCCGCCCTGAACATCAATATTAATGCGGAACGCTTGCGACGCGTCGCGGAGAATTTCCATTTCAAATGGGAGCCAGAGGCCATCACCTACCTGGGCACACGCATCCCTTCCAATCTCACGGGAACGTACGCCCTAAACTTTCCCCCACTATTGAAGAAACTGGAAGAAGACCTCCTTAAATGGAATAAGGGGATTTATTCTTGGTTTGGAAGGGTTAGTGTCATCAAAATGAACGTCCTCCCCAGGGTACTGTACCTTTTTCAGGCCCTCCCGATAGATATCCCCCACACCTTCTTTAAACAGCTTACGGGTCTATGTACCAGATTCGTTTGGGCCGGACGCTCCCATCGTTTGGCGGCCTCTCTACTGACGGTCCCCAAACTTAGAGGGGGACTGGGTCTCCCAGACTGGCGACGTTACCACGCCGCAGCCCACATGAGTCGAGTTATTGACTGGTGTCGACACTCTGCCCAGAAGCAATGGGTTGGATTGGAGCAGGCCGCTTCCCCGTGCCCCCTCCCTGGCCTGCCATGGATACCTCTAAATAGACTCCCACAGCTGAACACACACCCTACGGTCGGCCCGACCAGGAGAGCGGTGGACGGGTTCGTGACTGGGACGGGCCTCTCCCCTTCCCCATCCCCCCTGATTCCCGTCTTGGGGCACCCTGACTTCCCGGTGGAGATAGAGGGCGGCCCCTTCAGAGCCTGGATCAGGCAGAACTGCTATAGGAGACTTCACATGCAGAGTGGGGATACGTGGAGAAGACCGGAGACCCTGGTCGCAGATCTCACACTCAGACCTCTCACGCTGCTGCAGTCTCTTCAACTCCAGCACTATCAGCGATCTGTCGGATGCGCGGCGTCCAGGCAGTTAACGCAATTTGAGCATACCTGCCTGGACTCTGGTCATTTTAAGAGCGCCCTGTCATACTCCTACTCGCTGTTGATGGAGCCTCCGGAGGACTTTGTCCCCACATACGTGAGGGGATGGGAGAGGGAACTCGGTAGGACCTTTACGGATGAGCAACGACTGGCTATGATCCAGTTGGCTCATAAGAGCTCCATCTCCTGTAAGTACCAGGAAACTAACTTCAAGATTCTGACGCGCTGGTACCGGGTCCCGGTAGTGTTAGCTAAGATGTTCCCCTCCTCTTCCCCTCTCTGCTGGAGGTGCTCGCGGGCCAGGGGGACTATGACCCACATCTTTTGGGAGTGCGAGAAACTCTCTAGCTTTTGGGCAGGAGTTGGAGAGATTGTCAGGAAACTGACAGACGTTGACCTGGGTGATGACCCCATATGCTACCTGCTTAACCTGGCGCCGGTCTCTTTGAGTTCCAGGCGGCGGTCCCTCCTCGCCCCCCTCTTGTGTGCTGCTAGAACTTGCGTTCCGGCGAGGTGGAGATCCCCGGAACCCCCCACGGTAGCACAATGGTTGGCCGTTGTCCGAGATATCTGCAGGATGGAGGAGCTCACTGCCTCCCTGAAAGGAACTTTTGAAAAACATAGGAGAACCTGGCAGATTTGGGATAGTTTCACTTTCTCCCCCGACTTCCTCCATTACACGTAGACAGATCCTCTCGACCTCTGGTGGATTGGACCGTCCCTCTGGCCATCCTTCATCCTCCTGCACCTTCCCCTTCCCCCCCTTCCTCTTCATCTCTCTTTTCTTTTTCCTTCCCCTCATAACTCTCCCCTGTTGTGTCCGTCCTGTCTCTCCCTCTCCTCCCCCCTTCCCCTTATGTTACTCGTTATCCAGTGGTTTAGTTTGTGTTCATCCCTATTCTCTTTCCCGTATATAAAAGTTTGGGGACAAGGGTTGCAGCTGCCGCATCAGGGGGCTACATGGAATGGCAGTCTAGATTATCCGGAATAAGGCCCAAAGTTGCCGTTCCCTTCCTATAGTCACCCTTCTACAAGCCTGAGATTGATGACATTTGTTTATGAAGATTACTATGTTTTGTAATGGCTGTAATCCATGCATTTCTTCTATTTCTTGGCACTGCGTTGCCAGGCGCTGTATCCATTGTTCCCTCAATAAAACTTTTAATTAAAAAAAAAAAAAAAAAAACGCATTGCAGACACCTTTTTCAGCGAAACGTAACAACGCATGGTCAATAACAGTTTGCGATGTGCTTGCATTGCCATAGACTTTTATAAATGAACAATAATAATGTTATGCTAGATGTAACCATTAAATCTGGATGATCTGATCTAGGTCTATGTCAGATTAAATGCCAGTCATATAAGAAACTTCAAAATTAACTACTTCAAATCTGAAGCCCTTCGTAATTTACCACATGCTAACCAACTTTAACAACACTTTAACGTCATCTTTAAGTGGCAGTCTGCTGCCATCAATTATTTAGGTATTCACAAACCTAGGAATTTACTTCAGATTTACTTCAGATTTATATCCTGAACTAAACCCTACTCCATAATAAAAGACTGGAGGGCTTAAAAGCCTACACATTCTCCTGGTTTGGCAGGATAAATATAAGTCTTAAAAATAGATACCCTTCCAAAACTGCAGAAGCCTGGTCCTCTCACCCCCCATATTTGACAAACCTGCTTTCACCCTCCATTTACAGTCTAAAAACTTCCTAGTCTGGGAAGCATCCGCAACATCGTAGGGCCAATTCTAAGGTGTGGAGGGATCTCATCCTCCTAGTGGATCTGAAAAATCTGGCGCGAGGAAGGCCTGTGTCCTAGTTGTACCATAGGCAATTAACCACAGTTGTAACAGTCCATGATCTAAGTTAGTCTACTGGTCTCCCTTGAAAGAATTAGAAAACTTGGTGATCCAATATCCCCATCTGGCCCATGCAGTTTCTGCCTATGGGCCTTATTTAAGAAGGGATAGCATCAGGTAGTGGCTGGTTAATGAGAGGTAGCGACAGGTAGCGACTGGAGAACGACGGACACGGCACGCAATTACACATTTATCATGCAGAATCTGTTTAGCGACTGGGATAGCACCATGTAGCGTCTGATTCATCATTATCCCAGCCTCAGCGAACAGCGCCGGTGTTCAGCCTTGCACAGCGCCATGTATTACCTTTAGCTACCTGTCTCCCTCCCATACATTTCAATGGATGATTCTTCTCTTTAAACTGGGTTTTTTTTTTTTTTTTTTTTTTTTTTTTTTTAAATCTCAAATAATGCTGTGACCTCTTCTGGCATTGAAAAAGCAGTTTTTTTTTTAATTTTTTCATTTTTAAGATATTTCTGCAGAAATGACATTACAGGTCTGGCATTAATGTGTTCATGTTACAATGTTGCTACAATGTAATTCCATATGTTTTCGCTTTGTTACTAGTGGATAGATGCTGAAAAACACACTTTAAACACACAGGCTCCAGCGCTCTGGGCTTCAAACAAGCATTTTTCAGTGCCAGAGTTTTGTGAGGCTGTTTTTTTGCTGAATATGGTGTGAGTCGGTCGCTATGAGCAGTCGCTAACATACGCTCCCATACAGCACGGTACTGGTCAAATAGCGACTCCTCACAATGTATTCAACATTACTGCACAGCGACTGAGTTGCTATAAACTAGCGACCCACGGCCGAGCACAGCGACTACTAGCGGGCGCTCTGAAAATGCCTGCTACAGACGCTCATCTGTCACTACCTGGCGTTAGTGATGAGTCAGCCTGCCCATCGAGTTCTGCAAGACACAAGTTGTCAAGTATGACTCCACCTGCTTACATTCATAAATGGGAAAAATAATTAAAAATTGCTAGCTTTGGTATTAAACTTAACAAGATATACCTATAAATGCTCTGTAGACATACACTGCTACACAGCCTCAGAATCTGGTGCTGGAGATGCCTAGTAGAACCTGGAAACATGACTCATATATGGTGGGGTTGCCCAGCTATTAAAGTCTTTTGGGATCTAGTTTCACACTTGACATGGAAGGGATGGATTGCCTTTCCGGACTCAGATCTTCCCTCTCTAATGTGATTTGATATGGCACAGCAGAATACTACTTTTCCTTTTTGCATCCCTATTTAGGTACAGTCCCACCCTAACCCCCCCGTTTATCATTCTTCTCCCTATGTATATATTCTTATTCTTCCAGTACATAGTTGCCAGCAGGGCAGTTTCTAGGCAAAATATCACTCAGTGCAAGAAGGAAAAATTACCCTCTTCTCATCCATCCTCTGGTGCTGCTGCTGGTGTGCCATGCTGTGGCTCTAACTTCGTAACAAACAGTGTCTCGTCCCCATGGTTGAGCCGAATAGGTTAAGGCCCATTAAAGTGGACCAACACCCACCGGTGATCGGCCCTGGAATCTATAAGATCACCGATCACCTCCCCCCCAAACACCCCAAACTCCCTACCTCGCGCCCCTCTAGACGTGCGCGCGCCCGCGCCGGCCGTCTGTGAATGGCCGGTGCGGGCACGCGCGCGTCAACAGGGACGCGAGGGAGGCGGCGGCGGAGGAGCCACTTGTCCGCGGCTTGTCGGTCGCCGCGGCCAGAGGTGAGTTCGGGGGGGTTTCACACAGCGGGGCACCCCGATCGGGGGTGCCCCACCGAAGTGGACCAAGACCCAGGATAGTCAAAATCCTGGGTGTTGGTCCACTTTAAAAAGGAACATTACCCGGAATTTGCATTATTCCAGGTATTGTTCCTCTCCAGCTGGGCACCCAAATTTATGATGCCCCATTGTGTATATCACTGGGTATTGCCGTAAAAACCTTTCTGGTGATCCCGCGGCTTATGCGAAGGCAATCGGCCAATCAGCGGCTTGCACTTCATTTGGCATTTACTAGCTTCCTTGATTCCAGGGCAGCGTTGTAAAACTGAATGGAGCAAGAGCTGCTGGCCACTAAATGGCTGTCATGAATATATGCCTCAGATGGATGTGAGCTGGGATGCTGCCTGTCACATGCGCCACCGGGATGCAAAATAAGGTTGACATTAGTAGGAAAATAAGACAGGGGGCGTTATCAAAATTATTTTAAGAGCCACTGCAATATTTAGAAAGACTGTGTTTGACAGACTTTTCAACTCAAAGAACAATGAATTGAAAAAAAATACTTTTCTTCTAATTTTTCATGCAAAATTCCATGCTCCTGCAGTTCTACGGGTGAGGTGCAGAATATTTCTATTAACATTTTTTTTTGCAGATTTGTAAACAGCAGCATGGGGAATTCAAAGGCTCGGCTCAATGTGTTTGCCTCATAGGCTGCTGTTATTTATACATTTGCATAATAAAATATTTAACTCTGTACTCCACTTGTATAGCTACTCCATCTTAAATCCCAAACAGGTTCAGTTTTTTATATTTTTTTAAATGTTCATTGAGTTAGGAAGTCTTTCGGCACTAAGCCTTCCCAAAAACACAGAAACTCACATTTGGATAACATGCTATACATATTCTCATTTGCTTTTTTTGTGAAAACCTGAGCATTATCCAGACTATGTAATCCAAAATAACACAGTATATAGCAGGTAAAATAATACCAGATTGCAGGTTAGATCTGCCAGGTGACCAACATAAAAGTGAAAATATTTGAAATCTGAAGTCAAATTAAAGTCATATCCTTATAAGTTTCATTCCTCTCATCTGCTTTTCATTTCCCATATGTACTGGAATCCATATCACTTTGTACCCCACCCATAAATGGCTTTTCCTGATGTCAAATACTATAATTTTCAGGTCTTTACTTACACCATGCTTATGATCATTCACATTTCTACATATTTGTGGTTTCTCCTTTTTCAGCCTTTATACCCAGTTCCCTAACATAGTCATTAGTAACTAGCGCACAACTTAACACTGGTACATTTCATCGGACATGTGGAATTTGGTTTTATGTCAATACTTATGCTAAAATTTTTATCAGATGTTGCAGTTTAGATTTGGCTATATTTGTACTCGGTATATCATTCCAAATCATGTAAGTCCTTCTGATTATGTGCCTCTGAAATTCTGCAGAATGTGGCTTATGCTTTGGCAAAGGGTTTGGAAACATCTGTAGAACTGCACGTCTTGGCTTTGTGATTTTCATTTGGGATTTATAAACAAACAAATGAAAAATATACCTAAAATGCAGTTGGCCACTTCAAAAACCACTCTGTTTCGGAACAGTTAGAATAAAAAAAAGGCTATTGGCAAATATAAAGACTTATTTGGTTAGCTGTAAAGTATTTAACAGGGTAAATAGTTTTTTTTCCTTTAAAAATTTTTAAAGTCAGATCCCAGTCACAATATTTTTTATAAGCAATGGAAACCCATCTATAATGAAACTTAAGGTTGCTGTAGGTTAGTTAAGTAACCTTTGTCGGGGTCTCTGGTTGGGAAAGCACCACAAATTGGATCTTGTAGCTTGGATCATTAACAGGTGCAAACCTAAAACCTTTGTAGTGGCCATGCATTTAACTACCTACCTGAACTACCCTCCAGTCTATGGAGCTTCACCTACCTGAGCTTGCTTCTGTACTCGGATTCATACAAACTCGAGCTCTGCTCTATGCTTGGATTGCCATCTATCTACTTTCTACCTTATTGGTCATAGATGTTCTTTTTTCTGAAATGTGTCCTCACTTGCTGTTCCTGGAGACCATTGAATGTTCCAGATTTTTGTATCTGAAACGCATTCTGCCCCTGTGCTCCATTTAACTGCCCAGTTTCCTTTTGTTGCTAATCTGCCTCTGTTAAACTAACAGGCTGATTCATTAATAGCGCCAGGTAGCGACAGATGAGCGACAGTAGCGCTATTTTCACAGCGTAGTATTCGCTGTGCTTGGCCATTGTTCGGCTGTTGACAGCGACTCAGTCGGTGTGTGGTAATGTTGAATACGGGGTTATGAGTCGCTGTTTGACAGGTTCCGTGCTGTATGGGAGCGCATGACAGCGAACGGCCATAGCGAACGGCTCCCAGCATATTCATTAACAAATTACGCTCAAAAAATTCTCGCGCTGTGAAATGCTTGTTTAAACCCCAGAGCGCTGGCGGCGATGGGTTAAAAGTAGTTTTTTAACCCCCAAACAACCATATTTTTAGAAAAAAAAAAAACATGTTTTTCAAAACATTTTGTAATATGATTACATTAATATCAGACCTGTAATATCAATTTTTTTTTTTAGCTTAAAAAAAAAATCTAACATTGCAGAAGTGGTCACAGAATTTTTGACATTAAAAAAAAAAAATTAATAGCAATTAATTATGAATATTTAAAGTTAGCTCCATTGAAATGCATTGGAGAGCGCCAGGTAGCGAGAGGCCATACCTGTCGCTGTTCAAGGTCGCTCGCTGGCGCTGTGGGGTGAGGCTGGAATAATGATGAATGATTCGCTATCTGGCGCTATCAGTCGCTAAGCAGGATCGGCTTGATAAATGTGTGATTACGGAGGGGAGCCGGCGTTCTCGTGGCGGTGAGCGTCATTACCGTTCGCTCACCTTTCGCTACCTGGCGCTATCCCTTGTTAAATAAGGGCCTAAGAGAGGTCTGAGCAAATCAAATTTACAACCTGCTTGCTCATCTCATAACAGGTTTGGCAAGTTTCATTACTTACTTTGTCATCCAGTAAGTATTCCTGACACCTGTTCATCAAGGCTGAACCTTCTAGGTTGTCCTTCTTCTTTATACATTTTCTAGAAAAGGTCAACTAAAGGCTATTTATTATACAGTAAATGTCTGCTACAACTAGTGTGAATATTGTTTCCATAATTGCAATTACTCCACTGGTCAAATGCTTTGTGGTATCAGGTAGTAGGAGCAATAATATCTGCTAGCTTCTATTTACAGTTAGAATATTTGGCAGTATTCAAGGTCAAGGTAGTTGCTAAAGGCTCATTTAATAATTGAAATGCTCTTAATTGTTGCCATCAAAAATTAGGAAAAAAACTTACAACACACAGCTGAATCACAAGCACTTTATACACATGTAGGTTTTTGCGATGCAGTTTTTGTGCAGTTATGAGGACACATACACACACACACACACACACACACACACACACACAATTAAAAAAAGGCTTGGCTGAACCAGAATATAGTAAAAAGTGCATATTTTAAAACAAAAATGTGTGTAAATGCATTAACATTTTTTATCAAGCCTAATGTGCCTTTATTTTTGTTTTCTGGTGCCACAAGATGTCACTGCTGTACCATGCACTTTTTCTATATGGCATATCACAATCATCACTATGTGTATACTATAGGCTACAAAATGGATACCAATATTTGATCTTATTTGCCACCATTTAATGGAAACCTTTGTATATAGTTTCAATTACAGTATTATCTAAATATCTAAAACATCAGCTAATATTAAAGTGATAAAACAGGCAAAGACAATTGTTAGACAATTGTGTTGGGCTACGTTTGTCACTGTCCTAAACTGTTTTCCATTGTTAAGTTGATCAGAAATGGCCAAAATAGCAAGGTTTACAGGTTTACCTTATGATTTATTTTTTGAAACTTGTGGGCATGGGCTTTTGGGCTGGCTTTGGTCCAGCATGGGCAGCTGTTGGTGCTGGGAGAAAGCGTGCTTACTAGGAGGAGGCTGGGAAGGAAGGAGGAAGTGGTTAGCTGGTTTGGATGGTAGCTCTGAAATGCCATTCAAGCTATCAATAGAGAGGGGAGCATGGCCTGGACTAGCTCCTTGAGCTAGTATTGGTGGCCTACATCAGCGGGGTAGCACTGGATGGGCAGATGAGGAAGTGTATTTCTTCATTTATGGCGCTGAGGTGAGAGGAAACTCAGCACTCAAGGAATTCTTGGCAAGTTAAGTTTCTGTTTACTTTATTTAACCTTTTGCATAAAAAATCCCTTTTGTAGAAAATCATATAAATATGTCAGGCCAATTAAAGGTCAGGGTTGCTGTTAACAGTGTGCTTACAAGATTTCTTTCTTCTCTTTACCTAGTTTTTACCTAGATCCCAAATCCAGAATTCGGTGGCATTAGCTCTGTCTTGAGCTAATACTAACAGTAAGCAAAAATAAGTTTTACTATAACCTCCCCTCTCCCAACATTTTGGTAAGTGCCATATTTATAAACCTCTACCGTACCCCTTAGGCATTATAGACTTTACAAGGAGGAGTTTGGCTAATTCAAATAGCAACTTTGCAGATTTGTTCTAAGGAAGCTGCAACAAACTCTGCACAGGAAGCAGTGACTCCTACTACAGGAAAGGTATATGGGTGAGACAGAGACTTCCATTGGGCAGTAGTTTTACCTTATGACCAGGGGCAGTCAATTGGGCTGCTGCTTCGAATACTCCTATCCAATCTCGGCTTCTCTAATCTCCCCCCAGCTTCCCTGTACCCTGCCCCACTGTACCCAATGCCCAGAAACCCCTTGACCATGTTCTGCTCTTACAATAATATAGTCTCAGCATTATGGCTGTGCAAGGCTAAAACCACCTCTGCCATCATCTGCCCATACCAAACTAAAGCTTCAGTACTTTCATTTTAAAAGCCATATCCACCATGATCTGTCCCTGCAATGCTATAACCTCAGCCTCAACCTCATCAGGGATCTAGGAAGCTGGTTATTGGCTGGCTAGAGGCTGGTAAAAATCCGGACTGATTTTTTGACCCAGTGGGGAGCTGTTGTCTAAATTGGACAACTAGATTGTCATCTGTTCTTCATTGTTCATTCTGTGTACTCTTATATATTGTAAAGTCTCCACCTACACAAACCAGGTGCACTTACTACCACTAAGAATAATAATGCATTTATTTGCAAATAAATATATACACTAGAGACAAACGTACATACACACTAGGGGCTCCAGCAACATGGATGCACCCCTGAGCTTGTCTCAATGCAGCCGGGGGCGGGAACCAGACCCATTAGCTAGGAAATGTGTGTGGGTCTGCTTTAATCTCTTACTCCTGTGGTTGGCAGGGAGCAGGTTCTTCTGGGCCTAGTGTGTTCCCCTTGTGTGTCTATGTGGGTGGATATGGGGTGTTTGGTTCTAACACAGGGTTCTTGGTTACCTCACAAGTCTGTAGCAGTGAGATACACTTGACTCCAGTATTCATGGCTTCAGGTGGTACATCAACTTGAAAATGACCATAGATCACGACAGCTGGTCTTACTCCCACTAGCGCAGGGGTACTTAACTACTTTCAGAGGATGTCTGCTTACCGTGGTCTGTCGCGGAATGAAGTTCCAGGCTGAACACTAACATTAAAGAACACCAAAGCAATAAGCCCAATTTGGGGGTCAAATGAGGGATGCAGGCCAGCAGTGGTGGGGGAAGGGAGTAAGGTCAGACATGCAGGCCAGTGCTGGGGTTGGTTTTAGGTAAGGGTGTAAACCAGTGACCGTAGTGTGTGGTTAGGTGAGGAGCAAGTGCTGGGGAGGTTAAGTGAGGATGCAGGTCAGTGACTGGGAAGGGGAATTAGGTGAGGGATGCCGATCAGCAGCTGCAGAGGGGGTTAGGCGAGGGTTCAACCCTATCCTCCCAAATGGTCAGCCAGTTCCCCCTACCCACAATGGTCATCCTTATCCTACTCTCCCCCCACATTTGCCTCATTCTCCTCTTCCTGATAATGGTCAGCTTTATCCTCCTCTCCCCCCACAATGGTCAGCCTCACTCTCCTCCTTCTGATAATGTTCAGCTTTATCCTCCTCTTCCCCTACATTGTTCAGGTTTACGCCCCCCCCCCCCCACACAATTACAATTAAAGTGTCATCACCCCACCCTCATAGCAATTTGACCCCCGAAGTGACAAATGATCAGCTAACACCACCCCTCTTACACCAATAACACCTCAATCATACATACACACAGACAATTCACATATACATAAACATAACAGTCACACATAGCAAACACACACACACCAAGCAGTCTACCACAATACCGATGCTGGTCCTGGCTGCAGTGAGAACTCGCTGGTGACCGATCTGATGTTGCAGGTGGAACTAAATAGCTGCCTGCGTGTTTCTGAGAGGGCATTAAGAGGGAGTACACACAGATGACTTGGGTGGAAGTAGGGGCTGAATTAAAATTAAAATCATGCCAATGGTGCAATGGAACCTGTGCAGTGTTACGCAGGGCACCACACCAAAGTGGGAAGAGTTCCAGAAAACTGGCACCCACGGTCCAGATCCGGACTGGGGCCTGCCAGTTGAGTACAGCTGCACTAGAGGTTGATATTTTTGTGTGCCAAAACAATGTCCTCGAGGTGCTGACATTTTTTATTTATACTATTTTATTTAGTATTTTATGGAAGCAGTTTTCACTACCTACAATCTCTTGCCATTGGCCACCAAGTCTGTACACTAAGAAGAGAACTTCCTCTGTGGGCCCCTTTAAGGGTATTCATCCCCCAAACTTGCATTATGTATATATTATTTATAGCATCCCAAGTGCATATACACAGAAAATACATTCTGGTATAGCTCTGAACATAGGCCAGTATTACTTGCATCTAAGTGTTGGGTGGCCCTCCAGAGTAAGTTCTGCTGGTGGATTCCAGGCATCCCAGTCTGATGCTGCAGGCACCTTTATAATGAAAGATGTATTCTACCTCTGGCATCTGGGATAACATTCACATGTCCCTTTGTTTTATTAGGGTCACTTAACTACCTCTCTGGAACTTTCTTATTTCTTCTACCTATTAGCTGAAGTCTTTGCACTACTACTAAATGTTGGACTACAATCCTTACTTACCACAACCTACACACATAGGGGCTATCTTGCCTCTCTACAAACGACTTACTTCTGTGGGACTAATACACTAAATACTAACTACTTCTTTGTATTAGATACCCACATGCTATCTAGGTTACTAACTCCTACCTATACTGTACATGGGGCCTCTTATCTACTACATACTATAGATACATAGGGCTACTTGGAGTTCTAACAACTAGGTACTTTTACTCACAGTTATTTCCCTACACTCATACTCTAACCACTTATTACACACTAAAAATGTTGGGTTGGTGTTTGTATTAAAGAACACCTCTGGCAAAAGTCAATGAATAGATGTATTATCTAACATCTCGAGAATATATCTTCAGCATTACCATAGGCAATGGATAGATATGACCAATATGCACATTCACCATATGGGTGTGAATACTTTTGGCACAAATGGGTGTCAAAGCCATTTTGGGGTACATTACCAGACATTTTCACCGTGACCTTCAGTTTAAGCTGGGTATAAAAACATGCAGAGGAAACTCACACTTGCATGTGACCCTTTTACACTAGGTACTAGAGATGAACGAGTAGTGAAATATTCGAAATTTCGATTCGAATAGACCGCGTTACTCGACTACTCGACCGATTATCGAATCCCATTATAGTCTATGGGAAAAAAATGCTCGCCACTTGGAAATCTCAATTCGACCACTTGGAGGTCACCAAGTCCACCCTGAAACATCAGAAAATGATGCCAACACTGCTGGAATGCAACTGGGACAGCAGGGGAAGCATGTCTGGGTGCATATAACGCGCCCAAGTCGCACTATTACGCCACTATCACAGCCTCTCAACAATACACTCCAAACACAATATAACTTCTACGTAAAGTGAGACAAGACAAGGAAACCTTCTTTCCTCTACATTGCCATCGACCCCAAGCCAAACTGTACAAAAAAGAAGAACAAAATTCTGCACCCCTTAAAATCACGTTGCCTATGACAACCACAGATGGCATAGGCAAGGGAGAAAACAAATAAACCCCACCCCTAATTGTCATTGTGTGTGTGTGTGTGTGTGTGTGTGTGTGTGTGTGTGTGTGTGTGTGTGTGAGATGTGGTCAGACATGTCTTCTTGTGTCATTGTGTCACCCCAGCAGTAAGGGAAGCTTAAAGGAGGAGGTTTGTTACAGTGCGTCACCCCAGCAGTAAGGGAAGCTTACAGGAGGAGGTTTGTTACAGTGTGTCACCCCAGCAGTCAGGGAAGCTTACAGGAGGAGGTTTGTTACAGTGTGTTACCCCAGCAGTAAGGGAAGCTTACAGGAGGAGGTTTGTTACATTGTGTCACCCCAGCAGTAAGGGAAGCTTACAGGAGGAGGTTTGTTACAGTGTGTCACCCCAGCAGTAAGGGAAGCTTACGGAAGGAGGTTTGTTACAGTGTGTCACCCCAGCAGTAAGGGAAGCTTAGAGCTGAGACCTCTTAAAAATTGTATTAAGGCCCAAGAGCTGAGACCTCTTAAAAATTGTGTGGAGTCCCAAGAGCTGAGACCTCTTAGAAATTGTGTGGAGGCCCAAGAGCTGAGACCTCTTAAAAATTGTGTGGAGGCCCAAGAGCTGAGATCTCTTAAAAATTGTGTGGAGGCCCAAGAGCTGAGACCTGTTAACAATTGTGTGGAGGCCCAAGAGCTGAGACCTCTCAAACATTGTGTGGAGTCCCAAGAGCTGAGACCTCTTAAAAATTGTATTAAGGCCCAAGAGCTGAGACCTCTTAGAAATTGTGTGGAGGCCCAAGAGCTGAGACCTCTTAAAAATTGTGTGGAGGCCCAAGAGCTGAGACCTCTTAAAAATTGTATTAAGGCCCAAGAGCTGAGACCTCTTAAAAATTGTGTGGAGTCCCAAGAGCTGAGACCTCTTAAAAATTGTATTAAGGCCCAAGAGCTGAGACCTCTTAGAAATTGTGTGGAGGCCCAAGAGCTGAGACCTCTTAAAAATTGATTGTATTAAGCCCAAGAGGTGAGCCATAATTTTTTTTATTAATACAGCAATTCTACGGCGGTTAAGGAGGAGGAGGAGGAGGAGGAAATGGCACTTCATACAGATGGCACATCACTCTTGGCTGCTTTCCACTGTTGTACAAGCAAAGTCCGGGTCAATCCACTTGCTGTTAATTTTGATTAGCGTCAGCCTGTCGGCACTGTCGGTTGATAGGCGGCTGCGCTTATCGGTTATAATGCCCCCGGCTGCGCTGAACACCCTTTCTGATAGCACGCTGGCGGCAGGGCAGGCAAGCACCTCCAAGGCGTACAGGGACAGTTCCAGCCACGTGTCCAACTTGGAGACCCAGTAAGTGTAGGGCGCCGAGGGATCGGGGAGAACAGGGGTGTGGTCTGCCAGGTAGTCCCGCAACATCCGCCGATACTTGTCCCTCCTGCTGATAGCGGGCCCCGCAGTGATGGAAGTTGCACGAGGGGGTGCCATGAACGTGTCCCACACCTTGGAGAGTGTTCCCCTGGTGGCTGTGGGCCTGATCGATGTTGTCAGACTCTGGGAGACACTCTCCTCTCTGCCGCCAGCGATGGTGGGTGGGAAAATCTGCATCATGTTCTGCACGAGTTCCCTCTGGTATTCCAGTAATCGATTCGTCCTCTCCTCTACCGGAATAAAAGAGGAGAAGTTATCTTTATACCGGGGGTCCAGGAGTGCGAAGACCCAGTATAGTTTGTTCTCCAATATTCGGACAACACGTATGTCCCGGGAAAAGCAGCCCAGCATGAAGTCAGCCATGTGTGCCAGACTCTGAGTAGGCATGACGTCACTGCCCCCACCAGAAGGATCATTTTCCATTTCCTCCTGTTCCTCCTCCTCTCCGCCCCATCCGCGCTGAACCAATGGGACGCACACAGCCTGACTGCTACCCTCGCCGCCAGCATCCTCTTCCACAGCCACCTCCATGTTGTCCTCCTCCTCCTCATCCTCCTCCTCCTGCAACTGCCACCGAGCAGCAGACAAAAGTGTGGTCTGACTGTCTACCTGCGTTGTGTCTCCTTCTACCCCCGTCTCCTCTGTGTGCAATGCGTTCTCCCTTTCTGATAGCACGCTGGCGGCAGGGCAGGCAAGCACCTCCAAGGCGTACAGGGACAGTTCCAGCCACGTGTCCAACTTGGAGACCCAGTAAGTGTAGGGCGCCGAGGGATCGGGGAGAACAGGGGTGTGGTCTGCCAGGTAGTCCCGCAACATCCGCCGATACTTGTCCCTCCTGCTGATAGCGGGCCCCGCAGTGATGGAAGTTGCACGAGGGGGTGCCATGAACGTGTCCCACACCTTGGAGAGTGTTCCCCTGGTGGCTGTGGGCCTGATCGATGTTGTCAGACTCTGGGAGACACTCTCCTCTCTGCCGCCAGCGATGGTGGGTGGGAAAATCTGCATCATGTTCTGCACGAGTTCCCTCTGGTATTCCAGTAATCGATTCGTCCTCTCCTCTACCGGAATAAAAGAGGAGAAGTTATCTTTATACCGGGGGTCCAGGAGTGCGAAGACCCAGTATAGTTTGTTCTCCAATATTCGGACAACACGTATGTCCCGGGAAAAGCAGCCCAGCATGAAGTCAGCCATGTGTGCCAGACTCTGAGTAGGCATGACGTCACTGCCCCCACCAGAAGGATCATTTTCCATTTCCTCCTGTTCCTCCTCCTCTCCGCCCCATCCGCGCTGAACCAATGGGACGCACACAGCCTGACTGCTACCCTCGCCGCCAGCATCCTCTTCCACAGCCACCTCCATGTTGTCCTCCTCCTCCTCATCCTCCTCCTCCTGCAACTGCCACCGAGCAGCAGACAAAAGTGTGGTCTGACTGTCTACCTGCGTTGTGTCTCCTTCTACCCCCGTCTCCTCTGTGTGCAATGCGTTCTCCCTTATTGCGATGAGCGATTCTTTAAGGACGCATAGGAGCGGGATGGTTACGCTCACTATAGTGTCCTTGCTGCTGACCTTCTTAGTGGACTCCTCAAAGATACGCAATACATCGCATATGTCTGCCATCCATGGCCACTCGTGGTTGGCAAACTGAGGGAGCTGAGTTGGATGCACGCGTGGATGCATCATCTGGTACTCCATCAATGCTCTCTGCTGCTCACACACCCTGGCCAACATGCAATAGGTGGAATTCCAGCGAGTGGGCAGGTCGCACAACAGCCGATGTTGAGGCAAATGGAGGCGTTGCTGGAGTTTTTTTAAGCTAGCAGCAGCTACAGTTGACTTCCGAAAGTGAGCGCACAAGCGCCGCACTTTAACCAGTAGCTCTGCCAGGTTGGGGTAAGTCTTTAGAAACTTTTGTACTACCAAATTAAAAACGTGGGCCAGGCATGGTACGTGATTGAGTTCTGCAAGCTCCAGAGCCGCCACCAGGTTACGGCCGTTATTGCACACGACCATGCCTGGTCCTAGCTGCAGCGGCGACAGTCACATCTCTGTCTGCTGCAATATGGCGTGCCTCACCTCTGCGGCGCTGTGCTTCCTGTCGCCCAAGCTGATGAGCTTAAGCAGCGCCTGCTGACGTCTCCCCGCGCCAGTGCTGCAACGCTTCCAGCTAGGGGCTGAGGGCGATGTTAAGGCAGAGGAGGAGGAGGAGGAGGAAGAGGAGGGGGGTCTATCAGAACCCGTGCTGGCAATCTTGGGCGGGGGTGGTATGTAGGCCGTCCCTGTTTGCGACCCCGTCCCCGCTTCCACAACATTCACCCAGTGTGCCGTCAAAGAGATGTAGCGTCCTTGGCCGCAAGCGCTTGTCCACGAGTCGGTGGTCAAGTGGACCTTTGCGCTGACTGCGTACCTCAGGGCCCGCCTGATGTTACGCGACACGTGCTGGTGCAGGGCGGGGACGCCACACCGGGAAAAATAGTGGCGGCTAGGGACGGAATAGCGAGGTGCGGCAGCCGCCATCAGGTCGCGGAAGGCCTGCGTCTCCACAAGCCTAAACGGCAACATCTCCAGGGCCAGCAGTTTGGAGATGAGGCAGGTTAAGGCTTGGGCTTGGGGGTGACTGGAGGCGTACTTCCACCTGCGGTTGAACGCCTGCGAGATGGACAGTTGATGGGACGAGGAGATGGAAGGTGCAGACGAAGATGCGGGGGAAGGGGAGGCTGAAGGAGAAGGCCCCAAAGTAGCCGAGGCAGAGGCAGATGTGGAGGTGTCCTGGCTGGAGGTCTGGACCGCAGTGGCAGCACACAACAAAGGGGAAGAGGCAGTGGCAGCAAGACCGGGCGCAGGTTGTATTGCGTTTGCTCTCTCCCACTCAGCCCAGTGCTTGACTTCCAAGTGACGGCGCATGCCTGAGAGGTCAGATTGCTCTTCTCAGAGCCCCTACTCAGTTTTGAGTGGCAGATTGCGCAAACCGTGCTCAGTTTGTCGTCCGCGCAAACATTAAAAAATCTCCACACCACAGAAGTACGAGGCCTCGATGGGGGAGCTTCGCGCGACTGCCTGCTGCCGGGTAGAGCTTCGGCCCTGCTGGCTCTGTCTGGACTGTCCTCTGCCTCTGGACTGTCCTCTGCCTCTTGCTGCCTTATTCGGTGATGCGCAGACCGCATCTCCACTGCTTTCCCCGCTGGACATCACCCCTGTCCAAGTGGGGTCGGTCATTTCGTCGTCCACCACCTCCTCTTCCACTTCCTCTCTCTTCTCCTCCTCCTGCCCACTGGACATTCCAACAGCCTCCCTTGATGGCAACTGCGTCTCATCATCATCGCACATGATAGCAGATGCTGGTTCCGGGTCCACATCATTAGCTGATGGCGGATACTCAAGTGTTTGGGCATCACTACAAACAAATTCCTCTGCTAGCTCCTGGGATTCTTGCAGCACATCTGGAAAAGGACCCGAAAAGAGGTCCTGGGAGGGGTCAAGGGTGGGCTGACTCTGTTGGCCAGGTTGGGAGGAAGGAGGGTCAGAGTGAGACTGTGTGGATGACTGGGTGGTGGACAAGTGACTAGAAGCGTTATCTCCCATCCATTGCACCACCTGTTCACGCTGCTCAGGCCTCAACAGAGGTGTACCCCGCCCCCCGCTTAACTGTCCCATAAAGGCAGGGAAGCTGGATAAGCGTAATGCTGGCTGCCCCTCACCAGCACGCATTGTATCCCCACTGGCTTCAACGCGGTTTGTGCCCCCACCAGCATTTCCGCGCCCCCGTCCTCGTCCACGTCCCTTTGCGCTAGCCCTCCGCATTTCAGACGTTTTACTTTTTTGGCCACGCGTTATGCCAAATATATATATATTTTTTAGGAGAACACCTGGCTATACAGCCGTATACTGCCAGAAGGTGAAATGGTGCCTATACGCACCGGGTATATAACAGTGTTTTGTTGGCACAGAGGACACAAAACAGTAGTGCCAAATATAGAAGGTTTTTTTTAGGAGAACACCTGGCTATACAGCCGTATACTGCCAGAAGGTGAAATGGTGCCTATATGCACCGGGTATATAACAGTGTTTTGTTGGCACAGAGGACACAAAACAGTAGTGCCAAATATATATATATTTTTTAGGAGAACACCTGGCTATACAGCCGTATACTGCCAGAAGGTGAAATGGTGCCTATACGCACCGGGTATATAACAGGGTTTTGTTGGCACAGAGGACACAAAACAGTAGTGCCAAATATAGTTTTGTATATAGGTGCTAATACACCACTGAAGTCTTTCTGTCCCTATTCCAGCAGCAGCAGCTACCCCTCACTAAAGCAGCCGTTTTGTGCAGAGTGTATATAGTTTTGTATATAGGTGCTAATACACCACTGAAGTCTTTCTGTCCCTATTCCAGCAGCTACCCCTCACTAAAACAGCCGTTTTGAGCAGAGTGTATATAGTTTTGTATATAGGTGATAATACACCACTGAAGTCTTTCTGTCCCTATTCCAGCAGCAGCAGCTACCCCTCACTAAAGCAGCCGTTTTGTGCAGAGTGTATATAGTTTTGTATATAGGTGCTAATACACCACTGAAGTCTTTCTGTCCCTATTCCAGCAGCAGCAGCTACCCCTCACTAAAGCAGCCGTTTTGTGCAGAGTGTATATAGTTTTGTATATAGGTGCTAATACACCACTGAAGTCTTTCTGTCCCTATTCCAGCAGCAGCAGCTACCCCTCACTAAAGCAGCCGTTTTGTGCAGAGTGTATATAGTTTTGTATATAGGTGCTAATACACCACTGAAGTCTTTCTGTCCCTATTCCAGCAGCAGCAGCTACCCCTCACTAAAGCAGCCGTTTTGAGCAGAGTGTATATAGTTTTGTATATAGGTGCTAATACACCACTGAAGTCTTTCTGTCCCTATTCCAGCAGCAGCAGCTACCCCTCACTAAAGCAGCCGTTTTGTGCAGAGTGTATATAGTTTTGTATATAGGTGCTAATACACCACTGAAGTCTTTCTGTCCCTATTCCAGCAGCAGCAGCTACCCCTCACTAAAGCAGCCGTTTTGTGCAGAGTGTATATAGTTTTGTATATAGGTGCTAATACACCACTGAAGTCTTTCTGTCCCTATTCCAGCAGCAGCAGCTACCCCTCACTAAAGCAGCCGTTTTGAGCAGAGTGTATATAGTTTTGTATATAGGTGCTAATACACCACTGAAGTCTTTCTGTCCCTATTCCAGCAGCAGCAGCTACCCCTCACTAAAGCAGCCATTTTGTGCAGAGTGTATATAGTTTTGTATATAGGTGCTAATACACCACTGAAGTCTTTCTGTCCCTATTCCAGCCGCAGCAGCTACCCCTCACTAAAGCAGCCGTTTTGAGCAGAGTGTATATAGTTTTGTATATAGGTGCTAATACACCACTGAAGTCTTTCTGTCCCTATTCCAGCAGCAGCAGCTACCCCTCACTAAAGCAGCCGTTTTGAGCAGAGTGTATATAGTTTTGTATATAGGTGCTAATACACCACTGAAGTCTTTCTGTCCCTATTCCAGCAGCAGCAGCTACCCCTCACTAAAGCAGCCGTTTTGTGCAGAGTGTATATAGTTTTGTATATAGGTGCTAATACACCACTGAAGTCTTTCTGTCCCTATTCCAGCAGCAGCAGCTACCTCTCACTAAAGCAGCCATTTTGTGCAGAGTGTATATAGTTTTGTATATAGGTGCTAATACACCACTGAAGCCTCTCTGTCCCTACTGCAGCAGCAGCTACCCCTCACTAAAGCAGCCGTTGTGTGCAGTGTGTATATAGCTAGAATGAGCTATATACCGTTCAGCATAGTAGCCCTAATAAGGGCTCTCAATGACTCTCCTGTCTTCTGGTAGCTGGTATATATGGTGGTAAATGCGATATTCTGAGCTTCTGGGGCCCTGCCTGCCTACATACAGCTACAGCCTGTCTTTCCCTGCTCTTAGCGTCTATCCCTCACTAAGTTCAAGCTGCTAATGCTGACGTAGAGGAAGTGCTGAGTTTTATAGATTCGAGGTCACATGGTTTTTCCAGCCAATGCGTCTAGACGCCGTTCTCGCGATGCCAGCGTCCTCCCAGGACCTGTCCCACCCCCCCTGCATGGTGATTGGTGTAAAAAATGCGCCAGGGAAGGTGGGAGGGGAAACGAATTGTAAGTGCGCCATCGCCGCTGTACTCGATCGAAATCGAGTATGACGAATAGCGTAGTATTCGATCGAATACCGACTCGGTCGAATACTACTCGCTCATCTCTACTAGGTACACATTATTTTGCATTTTACTTCAAAAACTGCACCAAACAAACTTACTCTGTTGAAGCAGAGACAATGAACTCAAATGTTTTTAGCTCAATCTTCCTCTTCTCACACTCTTGGGAGGACTCCCCCCCCCCCCCAACTCCCACTTTCTGAAGTGGTTAGCCCTTTCCTTCTTTGCCCAAGTCTTACCTATTACCGTATTACCTGAAGACAGAGCTACTGCCAAGAAGTTGACAGCCTACCACTATGGGAAAGGAAACGCTACTTTATTGGCAAAACACTCCCGGTGAGAGGTCACCTATTTATAAAAATAAAGCAGGTAAACCTCATTTTAATCTTTAAGCCCACAACTTCACTCCAATACAACTCTGTAAACTGCATACAACACCGTTAATGTGGGTGATCAGACCACATTTCAACCGATCTACCCATTCTTAAAACACTCTAACTCCAGCAGACAGGGAAATCCATAATCCAAATGATGATCAATTGCTCCAATTTTAGCTGTGTTCTAGTAAGTATACCTACTAAGGGCCTTTATTAAGCATGCCTAGATCTGATTCCCCCTCCATATCTTTTGTCTCTATCTATTTTTATATCATGACCCTTATTGTTGCAAGATGGAAAAAACAAAAACAGAGTAGCTTGGGTTTTTCTTTAATGGTTTGGTGACTGACATCTATCTATCTATCTATCTATCTATCTATCACCTATATTTTCATCAGTATACTGGACAAAGGGTGTACTTTTCTTGGTATATACTTAAATAGGCACACTGACCATTTCAGTTCCACTCCAATACAACCCTGTAAACTGCATTCAACACAGTGGATGTGGGTGATCAGACCACATTTCAACCAATCTACCCATTCTTAAAACACTCTAACTACAGCAGAGGACTATCCAAATCACTATGCCCACTGCCCAACCACAACAAAAAATACAATTCAGAGCCCTGCAGTAGTTCTTTAACTACTTAAGTAGATAAAGTAAATAATAAACCTACATCTTTATTTGAGACACCTTAGCACCGCCTAGTAGTACCCATCAATAAAACACCACATTTCCAAAATTATCCTAGTGTCACACACATTTTACTGTCCTGATTGCAAGTTTATTCTTAATTTATTTCCTAAAAGCAGTCTTCTGCTCTGGGGGGAGGGTCCCCCTATAATCTGGAAGATTGCTGATAAAGGTAGTGTTCTTTAAACTCACAAATATTTAAATTAGTTATTGGGGAATTCTTGAACTTGAGATTAAAGGGGGGGGGGGGGTTAGGCTTTCCCTCTAAAAACACAGCTGGAATAGAGGAACACTACTATTAAAATTTCTGTTGATATGGGGGGGGGGGCATCTGCTTTCCCTCATTATTTACATGAATTTGCTAAACATTGACCTTGATTTAATTGCATACAGATTATTGGAAATAAATGTGGCTTTTGCTGTAACTGGCTAATGGGTTACTCCATTATATGCAGATGAATCACTGAAGATAAAGAGGGCTTCTGACGAGAAATGAATTACTGGAGATTATATGGACTATTACATTTACTCTAAAAATATGTTAGATGATTAAAGGGGATATATTGCAGGTATATTATTGTAATAAAATTAAAAATGGTAGTAACTGCATTGTCAAAGAAGAAGACACGTCACTATTTCTAGAGACATAGGCATTAGAGATGAGCGAACTTTTGAAAAATTCGATTCGGCTGATTCGCTGAATTTTCCGACAAAATTAGTTTTCGGTCCGAATTTATTCGCGACGAATCGCTATTAAAAACGGCTGTTTCTGAGCTTCCTAGAGCCTCAATAGGGTTGTAAACCATTCTGCCTTGCTGTAACACACATAGGATGCGTGCTGGGTTAGTGAAATAATACTGTAAATAATTATGACATGCAGATCAGAGGCATAGAGAGTTGAGGTGGCATCACTATGAGGGGCCCCTATATTGCTTGAAAAACACACCCTGGAGCTGGCAGCAGCAGGAGCCCAAATATTGGCTGAAAGACATCCTGGAGTTGGCAGCAGGAGCCCAAAAATTGGCTGAATGACACCCTGGAGTTGCAAGCAGCAGCAGCAGCAGGAGCCCAAACATAGCTTGAAAGAGACACTGGAGTTGGCAGCAGGAGCCCAAAAATTAGCTGAATGACACCCTGGAGTCGCAAGCAGCAGCAGCAGGAGTTGGCAGCAACCCAAACATAGCTTGAAAGACACACTGGAGTTGGCAGCAGGAGCCCAAAAATTGGCTGAATGACACCCTGGAGTTGCAAGCAGCAGCAGCAGCAGGAGCCCAAACATTGGCTGAAAGAGACACTGGAGTTGGCAGCAGGAGCCCAAAAATTGGCTGAATGACACCCTGGAGTTGCAAGCAGCAGCAGGAGCCCAAACATAGCTTGAAAGAGACACTGGAGTTGGCAGCAGGAGCCCAAAAATTGGCTGAATGACACCCTGGAGTTGCAAGCAGCAGCAGCCCAAACATAGCTTGAAAGAGACACTGGAGTTGGCAGCAGGAGCCCAAAAATTGGCTGAATGACACCCTGGAGCTGCAAGCAGCAGCATCAGCCCAAACCTAGCTTGAAAGACACACTGGAGTTGGCAGCAGGAGCCCAAACATTGGCTGAATGACACCCTGGAGTTGCAAGCAGCAGCAGCCCAAACATAGCTTGAAAGAGACACTGGAGTTGGCAGCAGGAGCCCAAAAATTGGCTGAATGACACCCTGGAGCTGCAAGCAGCAGCATCAGCCCAAACCTAGCTTGAAAGACACACTGGAGTTGGCAGCAGGAGCCCAAACATTGGCTGAATGACACCCCGGAGTTGCAAGCAGCAGCAGCAGGAGCCCAAACATTGGCTGAAAGAGACACTGGAGTTGGCAGCAGGAGACCAAAAATTGGCTGAATGACACCCTGGAGTCGCAGGGAGCAACAGCAGGAGCCCAAATATAGCTTGGAAGAGACACTGGAGTTGCCAGCAGGAGCCCAAAAACTGGCTGAATGACACTCTGGAGTTGCAAGAGTTGCAAGCAGCAGCAGCAGCAGCCCAAACATAGCTTGAAAGAGACACTGGAGTTGGCAGCAGGAGCCCAAAAATTGGCTGAATGACACCCTGGAGTTGCAAGCAGCAGCAGCCCAAACATAGCTTGAAAGAGACACTGGAGTTGGCAGCAGGAGCCCAAAAATTGGCTGAATGACACCCTGGAGTTGCAAGCAACAGCAGCAGCAGCCCAAACATAGCTTGAAAGACACACTGGAGTTGGCAGCAGGAGCCCAAAAATTGGCTGAATCACACCCTGGAGCAGCAGCAACAGCCCAAACATAGCTTGAAAGAGACACTGGAGTTGGCAGCAGGAGCCCAAAAATTGGCTGAATGACACCCTGGAGTTGCAAGCAGCAGCAGCAGCAGCCCAAACCTAGCTTGAAAGACACACTGGAGTTGGCAGCAGGAGCCCAAAAAATGGCTGAATGACACCCTGGAGCTGCAAGCAGCAGAAGCAGCAGCCCAAACATAGCTTGAAAGAGACACTGGAGTTGGCAGCAGGAGCCCAAAAATTGGCTGAATGACACCCTGGAGTTGCAAGCAGCAGCAGCAGCAGCAGCCCAAACCTAGCTTGAACGACACACTGGAGTTGGCAGCAGGAGCCCAAAAATTGGCTGAATGACACCCTGGAGTTGCAAGCAGCAGGAGCCCAAACATAGCTTGAAAGAGACACTGGAGTTGGCAGTAGGAGCCCAAAAATTGGCTGAATGACACCCTGGAGTTGCAAGCAGCAGCAGCAGCAGTCCAAACATAGCTTGAAAGAGACACTGTAGTTGGCAGCAGGAGCCCAAAAATTGGCTGAAAGACACCCTGGAGTTGCAAGCAGCAACAGCAGCCCAAACATAGCTTGAAAGAGACACTGGAGTTGGCAGCAGGAACCCAAATATTGGCTGAATGACACCCTGGACTCGCAAGCAGCAGCAGCAGGAGCCCAAACATAGCTTGAAAGAGACACTGGAGTTGGCAGCAGGAGCCCAAAAATTGGCTGAATAACACCCTGGAGTTGCAAGCAGCAACAGCCCATACATAGCTTGAAAGACACACTGGAGTTGGCAGCAGGAGCCCAAAAATTGGCTGAATGACACCCTGGAGTTGCAAGCAGCAGCAGCAGGAGCCCAAACATAGCTTGAAAGAGACACTGGAGTTGGCAGCAGGAGCCCAAAAATTGGCTGTATGACACCCTGGAGTTGCAAGCAGCAGCAGCAGCAGCAGCCCAAACATATCTTGAAAAAGACACTGGAGTTGGCAACAGGAGTCCAAAAATTGGCTGAATGACACCCTGGAGTTGCAAGCAGCAGCAGCAGGAGCCCAAACATAGCTTGAAAGAGACACTGGAGTTGGCAGCAGGAGCCCAAAAATTGGCTGTATGACACCCTGGAGTTGCAAGCAGCAGCAGCAGCAGCCCAAACATATCTTGAAAAAGACACTGGAGTTGGCAACAGGAGTCCAAAAATTGGCTGAATGACACCCTGGAGTTGCAAGCAGCAGCAGCAGCAGCAGCAGCAGCCCAGACCCAGCTAGAAAGACACACTGGAGTTGGCAGCAGGAGCCCAAAAATTGGCCTAAAGACACACTGGAGCTGGCAGTAGCAGAAGCAGCAGCCCAAACATAGCTTGAAAGAGAGACTGGAGTTGGCAGCAGGAGCCCAAAAATTGGCCTAAAGACATAAATATGTTTTGCGCCATTTGGAAAGTGTAAAACGTGGCACCATGCTGAATCTAGTCGCATGCATCAGCCATTGGTGGGTGGAAATCCTGGCTGATCGATCCCTGATTCATTTTCACAAAGGTGAGTCTCTCCACATTTTTAGTTGACAGACGAGTTCTCCTCGCCGTAACTATGGCCCCCGCCGCTCTAAACACCCGCTCAGATGGCACGCTACTTGCCGGGCAGGACAGCTTTTCCAGGGCAAACTCAGCTAGCTGCGGCCACAAGTCAAGTTTGGCTGCCCAGAAGTCCAGCGGATCCTCAAGGTGTGTTGGCATGGTCATGTCAAGGTATGACATGACCTGCTGGTTCAGGTCCTGCTCCAGGTCTTCCTGCTGCTCATGAGTAGACTCACTATGCGGGTGTAGAAAGCTACTCATTAGCGACTGAAGACTGAGGCTGCTGCTGCTGCTCCTGCCAACCCCCCCAGCAGCCATGGCAGTGGAAGGTGAGCGCAGAGGTCCCCCCGAGTCGGACCTGCGAGAGTATAGACCATGGCGCAGATAGGCATTGGCCAACTGACTACGTAGAATGTCTTTGTAGTAGGTCAGTTTGTCCTCCCTCTTGGCGGGATTAAAAAATGCCCCCATTTTGTAGCCGGAAGCGAGGGTCCAATAAGGTGGAGAGCCAGAAGTCATCACGCAGACAAATGGAAACAATTCTGGGGTCACTACGCAAGCACGTGAGCATGCTTCCTGCCATTTGCGCAAGGGACTCGGGGGGACTACCTGTCTCCATCTCCACTGCATACTGCCACGTTGTGTCTGGGTCCTCTGTCTCGCCTTCCTCACAACCCTCTAGCTCCTCTGGCTGCTCCGGCTCCTCCTCTCCTGTCTGCTGACTAGATAAACCAGCCATTTTGCCAAGCCTAAACTGTGCACTGTGCCACTCCTCCTCCTCTTCTTCCTCCTCCTCCAGTTCATCTCTAACGGGGTTCATGTGGCCGTAAGATGTAGACGCCATGTCTCCAGTGCCCTGACCAGCCATGGTTTCTAACATGGGCTGTAGTACATGAAGCAGTGGAATCCCGTCGTTCATCCCGTAATCCTGGCGACTCACAAATAAAGTGGCTTTCTCAAAGGGCCTGAGCAAATGGCAGGTGTCACGTATGAGCTGCCACTTGTTGACATTGAAGTTACACAGGGGAGTCCCCCTATCCGCTTGGATCATCAAGAAATCCGTGATGGCTTTTCTCTGTTCATATAGTCAGTCCAACATATGCAGGGTGGAATTCCATGTTGGGGGCTACCGTTCTGACGCTGTAGCTCAAGAAGGGTGTGCTTGGCGGTGTATGAGTGGCTGAAGTGCATGCAAAGTTTCCTTGAAGTTGTTAGGATGTCTTGCAGATGGGGGGAAGACTTCAGAAACCGCTTCACAACCAGATTGAAGACGTGAGCCATGCAGGGCGCATGGGTCAGCCTTCCTTGTCACAGCGCAGACAAAATGTTCTTGCCATTGTCAGTAACCATAGTTCCCATTTTCAGTTTTCTTGGAGTAAGCCATGTTTGGATTTCTTGATGTATAAATTTAAGCAGTTCCTCCCCTGTGTGACTCCGTTCGCCAAGACAAACTATGTGAAGCACAGCGTGACACCTCTGTGCCCTGCACACATGGTAGGCTGGAGGGGCACTGAGACTTGAGCCTACAGTGGAGGGTGAGGAGATGGCGGAGGATGAGGAGGCCGAGTCGCATGGTGTCACAGGCACAACGGCCAGGGAGCGCGGAGGCCGAAGCGGCGTGACCTGTCCAAGTTGCTGCTGCTGCAAAGGGACCATTCACCCAGTGGGCCGTAAACGACATGTACTGTCCCTGACCGTAGTTACAGCTCCAGACGTCATGCACTTTGCTACACACTGACAGGCTCAAGGACTGGCCCACCTTCTGTTCAACAAAAGTGTGCAGCGCTGGTACTGCCTTCTTGGCAAAGAAATGACTGCTTGGGACTCTCCACCTCGGCACGGCACAAGCCATCAGTTCTCTGAAAGGTGCAGAGTCCACCACCTGAAATGTGAGCGACTGCAGCACCAGCAACTTGGACAGGAGCACATTCAGCTTCTGCGCCGTAGGATGAGTGGGCGCATACTGCTGTCTCTTGGACATGGCTTCGCTGATGGATTGCTGGCGGGATGCATGACTTGGAGGAGGAGGAGGAGGAGCAGGAGCATCAGGAGGAGCGACAGAGGATGGGTATGATGCACAGCTGCCTTCGGCTGGGGTGCTGGAGCCTTGGCTGGCAGAAATTGGGAGCGGCGTGCCACTTGATGAGGAAGCAGCATGGACCACCTCTTCGGAGCCTCGGGTCTCCCAGGCCGCTTTATGGTGACGCAGCATATGTTGACGCAGGGCCATGGTGCCAACATTTGGGCCCTGGCCACGCTTCACATTCTGCCTACATATCTTGCATGTGGCCATGGTACCCTCCTGCGGATGCTTGAGGAAAAACTGCCACACTGCCGAGTAGCTACTTTTCCCACCAGCAGCCCGCACTGATTCACTGCTACTGTCGCCAACTCCAGGTACTCTACCCCGGCCCCGTTTGGCTCCAGGCTTTACAATTCTGCCCCCATGCTGACTCCGGGGCAACCTGCGCCCCTCTTCTCCTGATGATGAGGATGAAGCCCCTTCTGCACCCGGCTCCCAAGTGCGATCGGCTTCATCATCATCATCATCATCACCGAGTTGTGGCTGCACGTCACTGATGTTCTCGGTTTCCTCAACAGTGTCTGTGGCAGGAGCTGGAACGCTCGCAACAACACCCGCACCACTCTCCACATCACTAGTTGTCTGCTTAGCGAAGGAAGCCACCTCCATTTCTTTGCTGGGCAGTAGCTGCTGACTGTCCTCTATCTGATCGTCCTCCTCAGTATAGAGTGGAGCTAAACCCAAAGCATAGGATACATCGCTGGGGGAGGGAACGGCGTAGGACAGAGGCAATGGAAGGACAGGGACTGCTCTCGGGCCATGCCAACTCAGGGTTGTGTCAAGGGAACCTACCGACCCTAGACTGGGGGTGCCAGATGTAACTTGTGATGATGTGGATGACCGCGTTAACCAATCTACCATGGCAGATGCGTTACTGGTGGAGACACGACCGCTAGCAGATACTGGCAGATCAGGTCTCTCACCGCGACTCCTGCTGCCACTCGCCCCTAGTCTGCTGCGACCTCTGCCTGCTGCATCTTGGCCTCTGCCACTCCTCTTTGAACATCCTGGCACTTGTCTGCCTGACATATTTATGTATTTGAAATGCGCAATAGGCACTTAAAAAAATGTGTTTACTTTAAAAAGCAGAAGCTAAATAAAGTGAGATACTGCTTCTCTGCACCAGATACTATGAAAATTGGCAATATGGGATAGCCTGCGGGCTGGTGTTTTTACAGGACGCACAAAACCAATTCCAAATGCAATATATTAATAAAACAGAGCCTGTAGAAGCTGCTTTAGTATAACAGATAGGGTGAAATGTGCTGGTTTGGGATACCCTGCGGCCTGGTGTTTTTACAGGACGCACAAAACCAATTCTAAATGCAATATATTAATAAAACAGAGCCTGTAGAAGCTGCTTTAGTATAACAGATAGGGTGAAATGTGCCGGTTTGGGATACCCTGCAGCCTGGTGTTTTTACAGGACGCACAAAACCAATTCAAAATGCAATATATTAATAAAACAGAGCCTGTAGAAGCTGCTTTAGTATAACAGATAAGGTGAAATGTGCTTGTTTGGGATACCCTGCGGCCTGGTGCTTTTACAGGAAGCGCAAAACCAATTCAAAATGCAATATATTAAAAAAACAGAGCCTGTAGAAGCTGCTTTAGTATAACAGATAGGGTGAAATGCACGTGTTTAGGATACCCTGCAGCCTGGTGTTTTTACAGGACACACGAAACCAATTCCAAATGCAATATATTAATAAAACAGAGCCTTTAGAAGCTGATTTAGTATAACAGATAGGGTGAAATGCGCTGAAATAGTATGCCCATGTGGGCTGGTGTTTTTACAGGACGCACAAAACCAATTCAAAATGCAATATATTAAGAAAACAGAGCCTTTAGAAGCTGATTTAGTATAACAGATAGGGTGAAATATACTGAAATAGTATGCCCATGTGGGCTGGTGTTTTACAGGACGCACAAAACCAATTCAAAATGCAATATATTATTAAAACAGAGCCTTTGGAAGCTGATTTAGAGGCCGATTCATTAATAGCGCCAGGTAGCGACAGATGAGCGACTGTAGCATGATTTTTACAGCGCCAGCCAGTATTCGCTGTGCTTGGCCGGCGTTTGCTTGATGACAGCGACTCAGTCGGTGTGCGGTAATACGGGGTTAGGGGTCGCTGTTTCACAGGTTCAGCGTTGTATGTGAGCGCCTGACAACGAATGGCCAGAGCGAACGGCTAGCTTCATATTCATTAACAAATCACGCTCCGAATGTGCTGTCGCTGTCCATTCCTTGTTTAAACCCCAGAGTGCTGGCGGCGATGGGTGTTAACTAGTTTTTAACCCCTAAACAACCATATTTTTTGAATGTAACATTATACATGTTTTTAGAATCATTTTGTAATATGAGTACATTAATATCAGACCTGTTAGATCAATTCTGCACAAATTATTTAAAAAAAATTTTTTTTACTTAAAAATAAATCCTAACATTGCAGAAGTGGTCTCCGAATTTTTGACAAAAAAAAATAAAAAAAAATAATACCAATGAATTATGATGAATTATAGATTGCTCCATTGAAATGCATTGGACATCGCCAGGGAGCGACAGCTCATACCTGGCGCTGTGAAGGAATTTCCAGCGGCGCTGTTCGGTCCAGGCGGCTTCATGATGAATGCCGCGCTAGCCGTCGCTCTCGCCGGCGCTAGCCTCATTTTGCTTGATAAATGCGTCATTGTGACCGCCGCCGGGCGTACTTGAGTCGGTAGTCGCCGTTAGCTACCGCTACCTGGCGCTCGTCAGACACTACCTGGCGCTAGCCCGTGATAAATAAGGGCCTTAGTATAACAGATAGGGTGAAATGTGCTAAAATAGTATGCCCATGTGGGCTGGTGTTTTTACAGGATGCACAAAACCAATTCAAAATGCAATATATTAATAAAACAGAGCCTGTAGAAGCTGATTTAGTATAACAGATAGGGTGAAATGTGCCGGTTTGATATGCCCATGTGGGCTGGTGTTTTTACAGAATGCACAAAACCAATTCAAAATACAATATATTAATAAAACAGAGCCTGTAGAAGCTGCTTTAGTATAACAGATAGGGTGAAATGTGCTGGTTTGGGATGCCCATGTGGCCTGGTGTTTTTACAGGACGCACAAAACCAATTCAAAATGCAATATATTAATAAAACAGAGCCTGTAGAAGCTGCTGTAGTATAACAGATAGGGTGAAATGTGCTGGTTTGATATGCCCATGTGGGCTGGTGTTTTTACAGAATGCACAAAACCAATTCAAAATGCAATATATTAATAAACAGAGCCTTTAGAAGCTGATTTAGTATAACAGATAGGGTGAAATGTGCTGGTTTGGGATACCCTGTGGCCTGGTGTTTTTACAGGAAGCACAAAACCAATTCAAAATGCAATATATTAATAAAACAGAGCCTGTAGAAGCTGATTTTGTATAACAGATAGGGTGAAATGTGCTTGTTTGGGATACCCTGCGGCCTGGTGTTTTTAAAGGAAGCACAAAACCAATTCAAAATGCAATATATTAATAAAACAGAGCCTGTAGAAGCTGCTGTAGTATAACAGATAGGGTGAAATGTGCTGGTTTGGGATACCCTGTGGCCTGGTGTTTTTACAGGAAGCACAAAACCAATTCAAAATGCAATATATTAATAAAACAGAGCCTGTAGAAGCTGCTTTAGTATAACAGATAGGGTGAAATGTGCTGGTTTGGGATACCCTGCGGCCTGGTGTTTTTACAGGACGCACAAAACCAATTCTAAATGCAATATATTAATAAAACAGAGCCTGTAGAAGCTGCTTTAGTATAACAGATAGGGTGAAATGTGCCGGTTTGGGATACCCTGCAGCCTGGTGTTTTTACAGGACGCACAAAACCAACTCAAAATGCAATATATTAATAAAAAAAGAGCCTGTAGAAGCTGCTTTATTATAACAGATAGGGTGAAATGTGCTGGTTTGGGATACCCTGCGGCCTGGTGTTTTTACAGGAAACACAAAACCAATTCAAAATGCAATATATTAATAAAACAGAGCCTGTAGAAGCTGCTGTAGTATAACAGATAGGGTGAAATGTGCTGGTTTGGGATACCCTGTGGCCTGGTGTTTTTACAGGACACACAAAACCAATTCCAAATGCAATATATTAATAAAACAGAGCCTGTAGAAGCTGCTTTAGTATAACAGATAGGGTGGAATGTGCCGGTTTGGGATACCCTGCAGCCTGGTGTTTTTACAGGACGCACAAAACCAACTCAAAATGCAATATATTAATAAAAAAGAGCCTGTAGAAGCTGCTTTATTATAACAGATAGGGTGAAATGTGCTGGTTTGGGATACCCTGCGGCCTGGTGTTTTTAAAGGAAGCACAAAACCAATTCAAAATGCAATATATTAATAAAACAGAGCCTGTAGAAGCTGCTGTAGTATAACAGATAGGGTGAAATGTGCTGGTTTGGGATACCCTGTGGCCTGGTGTTTTTACAGGACACACAAAACCAATTCCAAATGCAATATATTAATAAAACAGAGCCTGTAGAAGCTGCTTTAGTATAACAGATAGGGTGAAATGTGCTGGTTTGGGATACCCTGCGGCCTGGTGTTTTTACAGGACGCACAAAACCAATTCTAAATGCAATATATTAATAAAACAGAGCCTGTAGAAGCTGCTTTAGTATAACAGATAGGGTGAAATGTGCCGGTTTGGGATACCCTGCAGCCTGGTGTTTTTACAGGACGCACAAAACCAACTCAAAATGCAATATATTAATAAAAAAGAGCCTGTAGAAGCTGCTTTATTATAACAGATAGGGTGAAATGTGCTGGTTTGGGATACCCTGCGGCCTGGTGTTTTTACAGGAAGCACAAAACCAATTCAAAATGCAATATATTAATAAAACAGAGCCTGTAGAAGCTGCTTTAGTATAACAGATTGGGTGAAATGTGCTTGTTTGGGATACCCTGCGGCCTGGTGTTTTTACAGGAAGCGCAAAACCAATTCAAAATGCAATATATTAATAAAACAGAGCCTGTAGAAGCTGCTTTAGTATAACAGATAGGGTGAAATGTGCTGAAATAGTATGCCCATGTGGGCTGGTGTTTTACAGGACGCACAAAACCAATTCAAAATGCAATATATTAATAAAACAGAGCCTTTAGAAGCTGATTTAGTATAACAGATAGGGTGAAATGTGCTGAAATAGTATGCCCATGTGGGCTGGTGTTTTTACAGGACGCACAAAACCAATTCAAAATGCAATATATTAATAAAACAGAGACTTTGGAAGCTGATTTAATATAACAGATAGGGTGAAATGTGCTGGTTTGGGATGCCCATGTGGCCTGGTGTTTTTACAGGACGCACAAAACCAATTCAAAATGCAATATATTATTAAAACAGAGCGTTTAGAAGCTGATTTAGTATAACAGATAGGGTGAAATGTGCTGGTTTGGGATGCCCATGTGGCCTGGTGTTTTTGCAGGACGCACAAAACCAATTCAAAATGCAATATATTAATAAAACAGAGCCTTTAGAAGCTGATTTAATATAACAGATAGGGTGAAATGTGCTGGTTTGGGATACCCTGTGGCCTGGCGTTTTTACAGGAAGCACAAAACCAATTCAAAATGCAATATATTAATAAAACAGAGCCTGTAGAAGCTGTTTTAGTATAACATATAGGGTGAAATGTGCTTGTTTGGGATACCCTGCGGCCTGGTGTTTTTACAGGACGCACAAAACCAATTCCAAATGCAATATATTAATAAAACAGAGCCTGTAGAAGCTGATTTAGTATAACAGATAGGGTGAAATGTGCTGGTTTGCTATGCCCATGTGGGCTGGTGTTTTTACAGAATGCACAAAACCAATTCAAAATGCAATATATTAATAAAACAGAGCCTTTAGAAGCTGATTTAGTATAACAGATAGGGTGAAATGTGCTGGTTTGGGATACCCTGTGGCCTGGTGTTTTTACAGGAAGCACAAAACCAATTCAAAATGCAATATATTAATAAAACAGAGCCTGTAGAAGCTGATTTAGTATAACAGATAGGGTGAAATGTGCTTGTTTGGGATACCCTGCAGCCTGGTGTTTTTAAAGGAAGCACAAAACCAATTCAAAATGCAATATATTAATAAAACAGAACCTGTAGAAGCTGCTTTAGTATAACAGATAGGGTGAAATGTGCTTGTTTGGGATACCCTGCGGCCTGGTGTTTTTACAGATAGCACAAAACCAATTAAAAATGCAATATATTAATAAAACAGAGCCTTTACAAGCTGCTTTAGTATAACAGATAGGGTGAAATGTGCTTGTTTGAGATACCCTGCAGCCTGGTGTTTTTACAGGACGCACGAAACCAATTTCAAATGCAATATATTAATAAAACAGAGCCCGTAGAAGCGGATTTAGTATAACAGATAGGGTGAAATTTGCTGGTTTGGGATGCCCATGTGGCCAGGTGTTTTTACAGGATGCACAAAACCAATTCAAAATGCAATATATTAATAAAACAGAGCCTTTTGAAGCTGATTTAGTATAACAGATAGGGTGAAATGTGCTGTTTTGGGATGCCCAATGTGGCCTGGTGTTTTCACAGGACGCACAAAACCAATTCAAAATGCAATATGTTAATAAAACAGAGCCTTTAGAAGCTGATTTAGTATAACAGATAGGGTGAAATGTGCTGAAATAGTATGCCCATGTGGGCTGGTGTTTTTACAGGACGCACAAAACCAATTCCAAATGCAATATATTAATAAAACAGAGCCTTTAGAAGCTGATTTAGTATAACAGATAGGGTGAAATGTGCTGAAATAGTATGCCCATGTGGGCTGGTGTTTTTACAGGACGCACAAAACCAATTCAAAATGCAATATATTAATAAAACAGAGCCTTTGGAAGCTGATTTAGTATAACAGATAGGGTGAAATGTGCTGAAATAGTATGCCCATGTGGGCTGGGGTTTTTATAGCATACAAAAAAAATTTAAACTAAGAAATGCTTGTGTGTAACAGATGGAACAGGGTTAAAAATGCCACTGCCAAGATGGAATGCACAGTGGCCAGGAATATTTACAGCACAAAAAAAGCAATTTAAAACTGATCTGGCAAATGATGTGAAGTGAAAATAAAAAAAAAGTTTCCCTGTCATTTTCTCTGCTGTCCCTGCCTGGATCATTCCCGATTTTTCCCTATCTTTCCCTGGCACTGTATTGGTCTCCCTGACTCTCCCTGCCTGTCTGTAAGTCTCTCCCTGTCTGCAGCAACCTCCGTTCTGTCTGCAATGCAAGGCTGAAATTCGGGCTGTAAGCCTGCCCGAGAGCTGTCTGCAGACCTTGAAAACATATTGTGAGCACATGGGGAGCGTTTTGAATAGCACTTTACACCCTCTAAGAAGTGCCAACTTTCTTAAAGCCACAGTGGTCTTATCGTTTGTTAAGAGGTAAGCCAATTTGATTATGGGAAAATGTAGAGTGGATTTATATAAGACATACTCTATTGAAAAATCCTTTTAATAATTGTTACAGAAATATGGTGACAGACCGAAACAGCAATTGAATTCTAAGCCAACCTGCATCCTCTCACTATAGGTGTAAGCAACAACATTTATTATAAAGGTATAATTTTTAATTATATTTCGCCCTTTTTGAAACTAATTTATTGGTGGTGCATTTGATAATGAAACACTTTTATGAATTCCTGCTTGTATGTAGGGTAATGAAAAAGCCGACAAGGCGAAACGTTTACCCACAAAACTACAAGAGGAAGCACAGAATACTAACTGTAATGCATTCCTACAGCATCAATTGTTAATGTGAAATTACTATCAATTTTATTGAGATATGCATAACATGAATTGTCAATATGAATTGCCTTTTTAATGGAGAGAAATAAACTATCCCCTCGATTCAAAGAGCAAAAGTTAAGTGATTTCGTATCGAGAATCGTAAGTTTGGGTGGGTGTTTGTCATTTTTTCTTGTTTTTTTGGCCATTTCGTATTCGCACGATCGTTCGCGCATAGACGTATATGAACATACGCATTTCGTACGAGAATCGTATAATTTGCGTTAGTTCGTGTGTTTTTCCCGTCCAAATCGTTTGCGTCCGATCCTATTTTTTACGTCCTTCACATGGGCTTGCGCCCAATTCAGAGAGGTGATTGCTAATTGTTTTGAAGCCCATTAAAGAGCTGCTTTACGAAATGTTTGCCGGCAGCTATTTGGCCTCGGGAGTAGGATGGAGCGGAGCGAGTTTGTGGCACATCAAGGGCTTATGCTTTTTGGCATTGAGTTGATCGAGATGTCTGAGAGCAGATTGCCCCTGCGTCGTCGCATGAACATCGATAGCATGAATGATGTTGAGCTGTTCGAGCTGACCAGGCTTAATCGCGCTTCCCTCCATAAATTATATAGTGAGCTGCGGCCATGGTTAGCCCGCACCACAAGGAAGGGGCATGCAATTTCAGGTATGACCAAGATGCTTGGCTGCCTGCAATTTTTGGCGAACGGCTCGTTCCAGAGGCTGGGTGCCCTCTCTGTGGG
The DNA here is from genome assembly GCA_027917425.1 of Gastrophryne carolinensis. NCBI lineage: Eukaryota > Metazoa > Chordata > Amphibia > Anura > Microhylidae > Gastrophryne > Gastrophryne carolinensis. The sequence goes on from CM051239.1 coordinate 326,299,434, forward strand.
GATGTCACAGCCTACGCTGAGCCGCGCACTGTCTAAATTTTTGGAAGGCATGGCTGCCATAACTCAAAAATATATTTTTTTTCCAGATGATATGGCAGCCAGAAACGCCATTAAGCTTGGTTTTTATAATGTGGCCGACATGCCCAACGTTATTGGTGCAATTGACTGCACACATGTGGCACTCGTACCTAGGGCAGCCGACGAGTATATATATAGGTATTGAGATTGGTTATTATGTTGCCCAACGTGTCATGTAACCTGTTTTCCTTTGCGGCAGCATATTTGTTTATCCCTCATTTGTGTAGCTGCTTTATCTCGGCTTTTCATTAGTCTTTCCCAATAGAGTGCAGACATGTTTTGTGGTTAATTTATTAGTTTGGGTCAAATATCAATTACCCTTTTTGTATGTTTTTTCCTTAAGGAATCGTAAAATGGGACACTCACTTAATGTCCAGGCCGTGGTTGGTCCGGATATGCGGTTTATGAGTGTCCTTGCCGGCTACCCCGGATCGTCCCACGACTCCTATATCCTCCGGCGATCTGGGTTGTTTCGGAGATTTGAGGCAGGTGAATTTTCGGGGGCATGGCTGCTTGGTAAGTGTGTCCTATTTGTGTGTTATTAAATGTGGCATTAATCTTGTATTTGTTGATATGTTTGTTTTGGAAAACTTTACAGAAGCGTCCAACTGCCTTTTTCTTGGCTCATATATTAGGAACTTACCCAAAAAATCCTTGTCTCGCTGTGGCCTTCAGAATGTTTTCCCTTTAGTTAGGATGTCTGTAAGTTCCTTGTGCCTAAATATATTGGTTTGGAGTTTATACCCAAGGATCTTTGACCTTTGGCTCCTTTTGTACTATTGGTCTTTAAATGTCAAAGTGGACTTAAACTGCATACATTGTATTTTCCAGTGAAATGTGGATAGGGATCTTTGACATTTGGCTCCTTTTGTACTATTGGTCGTTAAATGTCAAAGTGGACTTAAACTGCATACATTGTATTTTCCAGTGAAATGTGGATAGGGATCTTTGACCTTTGGCTCCTTTTGTACTATTGGTCGTTAAATGTCAAAGTGGACTTAAACTGCATACATTGTATTTTCCAGTGAAATGTGGATAGGGATCTTTGACATTTGGCTCCTTTTGTACTATTGGTCGTTAAATGTCAAAGTGGACTTAAACTGCATACATTGTAGTTTCCAGAGAAATGTGGATAGGCCCTCAGCAGCATCCTAATTGTAACATGTCTGAAAACTACAAATATATGTAAAATACAAATACCCTTGGCCGTGCAGATGTTTGTTAATTAATTGGTATATAGAAGTGCCATTTTTATTTAGGTTATACCTTAGTGCAATTTTTGGGGGCCCTAATGTGCCGTGTTTTTTTTTGGGAACACTTTACCTTACATCATTATGATATCTGTGAAATTTTTGGTGTTGGTTGTGTTGCCTTTTTAATTTTGATTACATTTAATTCTCTGTTTAAGGTGATTCCGGGTACCCACTTCTACCCTGGCTCATGACGCCTGTGCTGCGGCCCCAGGATGCCTCTCAGGAAGCGTATAACCGTGCGCATCGCAAGACCCGGGCTGTTGTGGAGAGGGCCTTTGGTCTGCTGAAGACACGTTTTCGTTGCCTTGACCATACTGGGGGGGCCCTGCAATATGATCCCAAGAAAGTGATCGACATTATAATGGCATGTGCTGTTTTGCACAATTTTGCCATCATGGAACGTGTCCCACGTTATGTGGACAGCCTGCCCTCTTCAGCCGTCGAGGATGAAGTCGAGAATTTTGAGGGGCCCCCCAGTGAGTCTGGCCAATCTGTTCGAGCCAACCTGATCAGCCAGCATTTTACTTAACTTTTTTCCCTGTCTCACCATTCTGTATGTCTGTGTTATCCTTTTTGTTACATATGTTGTTTTGCCGTAATGTGGCATTACCTCTAAGTAAAACATTTAGACCTTAATTGTTGCCTAATGTATTTCATGTAGTTTCCTTAGCTTTAGCTTTGCATTGTTACACCTCTTCAAACCAAAATTATCTGGTTTAGCCCAAGCTGTTAAAAATGTCTTCCCACTAAAAACGCCACAAGTATTGTAAGTGAATTTTTTGTTTTACTTTGAAAATGAAAAATTATAGTGGTTAACAGAAATCAGTCCACATACATCTGTGGTAACAAATGGATAACATTAAAAAAAAACATCGAGCACATCTACACCTGGAAGTGAGTGGCACAACCAAACAAGGACACCCAGTCCAAAGGCCAGCCTAGTCCAGTCATTAATATTGCCTGTGCCCAGGGATATTTGGGCATGGCCATAATGTCACACAAACATGTCTGCAAACAGGAGGAGCACCAACCAAATACATAGGTAAAGCCATAAGTGGCCAGATAAACTCCACATAGACCTATGGCATTGGCTAGTGGCCTTAAGCATTACTCTAAGGAGCTATATGGGAGCAAATACAAAACACAACCTGCCAGAGCAACACAAAATGGATTGTTTGAAACCTCAAAGGACAAGTAAATACAGTGGGGGTTAAGAGAAAAGATGTCCCACACACCCATGGCTTAATAGGGTGGCTGCCCATAATACCCAGGTGGAGGTCCAGGTGGAGGTCCATGGGAATGGGACCTAGCCTGGGCCATGGCAGCATTGTGAATTTGAAACTGCTCCACAATGTTTCTCTGCATATTGGTCATCTCAGCCATGGCTGACTGGATGCCATTACTTGCATTGGCCACGTTGCTGTTGAGGGTACGCAACTCCGCGAGGATGCCCTGTAGACTGGTATGGATGTTCACCATGTCGGCATGCCTTTGCTCACGCTCTGTAACGAGCTGGGCGTCATAAGAGTCCCTTTGTTGGGTCCATAATTGAAGCAGGGCACTCTGCCTCCCCTGGGAAATTGTGGGGCGGCGTAATGGCGTCCGCCGCACAATTACCCTGGCTCTTGGGCGTGCCCTGCCGCGTGGTGTCGTACCCTCAACAGCAACCGGCCTGCTTTGCAAATCCTCAGCAGCAGAGTGAACACTGGGGACTGTAGTGTCAGTCTCCCCATGTGCAAGCACAATGGATGGAGATTCACTCTGCTGCTGAGGATTGGCCAGAGAAACATTATGGAGCAGTTCCAAATTGGGACCCAGGGGGAGTTCATCCGACGTGCCCTGTACGGAGACATCATCATCTTCCTCCATGTCCTGGATCTCTTCCATGAGTGTGCGGGTCTGTAGGGACATATCAAAAAAAAAGGCTAAGTTTGCGTCCAAATTTTGGATTTCAACAGTTTAACACATTCTTAAGCACTTGTTAGTATTTATGCTACTAAATTAACTTACAGAAAATCTCTGATCTGGGCTCCTATGCTGTACGGACCTGGTAGGCATAACCAAACTGGGGGGTGAGTTTACCCTTGCTGAGGGATCATGCTGGGCTGAAGAAGAGAAAAACAAACCACGTAAACACACACACATAACCTTTTTTAGGATAGGTAATCAAATATAGCTCTATTTGTAATATTATTCAACTCTAGAGCAATGGTGACCTTTGTTCAAACACACGCAAGTTTACATAGGTGCAATGGCTCTGAAAAACTGCTAAGTGACCTCAGTTCTAAGTCATGAAGTGTACCCAGTCAGCATACAACTTTCAAGGCACATTTTTGGATTTAGCCTACCATTCGCTAGGTCCGGGGTACTCAAACAATTGTTTGAAACGCCCATTTAAAGGTATGTGGTGAGAGGTGAATGTCTGGCCATGGTGCTGACGCAGGGGGTGTCTAGTTAAAAATAAAGACACTGGTGGAGGGGCTGGAGATTTCAAAGTGCCAACTAATAAAGGCTGCTTGCCCTTGCTGGGCTGGATGGGCCAGAGCTGAGGGGACAGGGATTGGATGGCTAAAGGGGGGAGTTAACGTATTGATGGTGATGGGATGGATGGAGCCAATCTGTTACAAATGTATGGGGCTTATGTGGGGGGGGGCATGGGGGGACTGTGGCAGATGGGCCAGAGCAGGGGCAGCGGGACACGATTGTGGCCAGAGAAAATTTAAATAAGTTACTGTGTACCTTGCAATGCCACTTCCTGGGCAGTACTTCATATTGCAATGCTATGTTTCACGGAGCCATGACATTGGGCAGGAGACCAACCACTACATGGCCGATCAAGGGGGCAGCTCTGAGCACGTCAACACAGAAGTAACTGAGTGCAGGGCTGTCTGGGCAGGGGTCCTGGAATCTGGTGCTAAGGTCCGCATTGGGACCCCGGGCCGCCAGTTGAGTCTCGCTGCTCTAGGTCAGATATGTTTGTGGGTGGCTAATTAAATTGTTAACTCAAACACAACTCACACAACCAAAAGGCAACCCATACATAATGATGTGTGTTTTGTGATTGATTCAAAATATCTCACTTATCTTGCGAAACTTCATGACTTTAACAATACAATTGGACATTTGAACCTTGCCATAATGGCTGTGGGCCTAAATGTGTGATTCCCAGGGACAAAAAGAGGACACAAACAGCCACAGTAGTGCGAGGCCAAGCAAGGCAAACCATAGGGGCATCCCGTTAGCTTGTTACTAGTGAACTGTAGATTATTTAGCAAACAGGCAAACATGCAGATTTAAGAGTACTCACCGTGGGTACGGGTCGGTGAGTCTGTGTCCCTTAGACCAGCATGTCCACCGACCGCGACCGGATGGAGAAGTCCAAGCACAATCTCCTCAGCAGGGGTAAACTCCAATTTAGATGGAAAGCCACCGCCAGTTTTCAGGCTGAAAAGAGAAAATCGTTTGGTACTCAGAAAAGGTGCATACAGTACATCCAAAACATTAGATTTAGCGTAAACATTTAGTTACCTGTAATTATGCCTTTTAATTTCTTTTTGCCGTACAGCATACTTCAGATCAGAGATTTTCTTCTGAATTTGGGACACATCTTTCCTCTCTTCCCCCGCTGCATTTACTTGTCGGAGGATGGTTTCAAACAATTCCATCTTGCGCTGCTTGGTGGTGTGTTTGGATTTGCTCCCATATAGCTCGTCATAGTATAATGTAAGGCCACTAGCCAATGCCATATTTTGGTCATGGGAGAATCTCCCACTCAACTGGCCGCGGCGCAATGTGCGGCCAGATGGTTGGCTTGGCTGCTCCTCCATGTGTGCAGACACATGTGGTGACATTATGGCCTGGGGCTGGGTAGGGGAATGGCCGGATTGGTGGCTTCCCAATGACTGGACTGGACTGGCCAAGGGACTGGGTGTTCTTGCGTGGCTGGCCACCGAACTTCCAGGTGTAGATGTGGTCATGGGGGCAATTCGGGGCCCTCTTGGGGGGCTAGGTTCCCGGCTGGTGCCAGGTCGGGGGCTCTGTTCCCGGCTGGTGCCAGGTCGGGGGCTTCTGGCCCTGGATTGGGTTCGTCGGGCCCTGTAGGGGCTTCTGGCCCTGGATTGGGTTCTTCTGGCCCTGTAGGGGCTTCTGGCCCTGGATTGGGTTCTTCTGGGCCTGTAGGGGCTTCTGGCCCTGGATTGGGTTCTTCTGGGCCTGTCGGGGCTTCTGGCCCTGGATTGGGATCTGCGGGCCCTGTAGGGGCTTCTCGCCCTGGATTGTGTTCGGCGGGCCCTGTCGGGGCTTCTGGCCCTGGATTGGGTTCTTCTGGGCCTGTCAGGGCTTCTGGCCCTGGATTGGGATCTGCGGGCCCTGTAGGGGCTTCTGGCCCTGGTTTGGGATCTGCGGGCCCTGTAGGGGCTTCTGGCCCTGGATTGGGTTCTTCTGGGCCTGTCGGGGCTTCTGGCCCTGGATTGGGATCTGCGGGCCCTGTAGGGGCTTCTGGCCCTGGTTTGGGATCTGCGGGCCCTGTAGGGGCTTCTGGCCCTGGTTTGGGATCTGCGGCCTCTGGATGGGCTTCGGGGCCTGGATGGGGTTCGGGCCCTGGATGGGGTTCGGGCCCTGGCTGGGCTTCGTGCCCTGGATTGGGTTCTTCGCCCTCTGGCTGTGCTTCGGGCCCTGGATGGGGTTCGGGCCCTGCTGCGGGGCATGGCTTTCGGAACTGCCCTACTTGAAGGCATGGCCGGTGTGGGCTCACTGGTGCTGCCTGTTCTGGGGGCAGAGGTGGTGGGTGCTGCAGTTGCCAGCTTTTTGGCTGCAGGAGGGGCACGGGGCTTGGGGCCCCTTTTTTTGGTACCTGAGGGTCCAGGGTCCCTTGGTGGGGCCGAGGTGGGAGTCTTGGCTCTCAGTTTTCGGCCAGCTTGCTGGGACCTTGTTGTGGGGCCCTCCGCGGTCTTGCTTGCCTGGGGTCGCTTGCTCATCGCCTTTTTTGGGGCCATCGTACACAAATGCTCAAAGAGAATGAGCTTTGGGTGCAGGGACCTTTAAATAATGAGCCCAGCGTGTGACGCCTATGCGCACGACTACGCGCTCGTACGAACGTACGTTCGAGCGGAACCAGGAAACCGCTGGGGTTTCACTTATCTGCTGCCTGGAAGAAGCATAAAGATGGCGCCCACTATCTTCACCCGTCAACAGGAAGAGATCCTCATGCTGGTAAGTGGCTGCCTGTGCATTTTAATCGAATAGTCAATGATGGCCTAAATGTAAATGATGCGTTTGGAACTAGTTTGGGGTATCTTAATGTTTAATCACTGGCTCCTCACACTTCATCCTCAAGGGCCGAGCCTGGCCACGTTTTCAACTGTCTATGCTGATGTCCTAATTCGGCCAATTGCTCCGGCTTAGCAACAGTTAATTAACCTGTGGAGTAGCGGGGCGAGCTGGCAAACCTGGCCTGTGTCGGACCTTGATGCGGATGTTTGAGGAACACTGTTTTCCTAAGCCATAAAAACACAACGGGAAGCCACACACGTGGTCCAAAAGCCTAAGCATTAGGCTACATCTTGGATGTTTAAACCATCCTAACATGCCATAGATGCAGGTGGCCTGATTCTTGATGTTGGCTATTATCTGTATGTACATGGTGTGTGATACATATAACATAAGACCAGACTGTCAATCACAGTCAACGTCCTCTTTAAGGCACTCCCCAAAAATGGCGGCCACTCGAAATGTGTGTGTTAATGACATTAAATTCTCAACTTGTGATGCAACACATATGGGTCTGTGTGTAAAAGTAAAAGCTCTGTGTCCATTATGTTTTTCAGATCATGCTTCAGCGCCGGTATGACTTCGCGCCCAATGTGTGCGAGAAAAGGGACATCGCCCGGGAGATCATCGCCGAGATCCACCGTGTGACCAGCACCACCTTCACTCACACCCAGATAATGCAGCATTGGTCGGACCTGAAACGTCTGCACATGCCCCGGGTGCGGAGGTATTTTGGGATCCATTTCCCAAGTAAGTACAAAGCAATTGCATGGTATATGTTCCAAATGTCTAAGTTATGCCTTTATTTATAATGACTTTTCTTTGGTAGTGTTGGAAATGGATTTCAGAATTCGCCGCACCCGGAGACGTACAGGCCGACCAGTGCTGCATGACTCTGCATCTGTGAGTGAAGGTGGTGGATCTCCCGGGCGACGGACCTACCCCTCCTCTGTGGCCTCCTCAGACCAGCCCCTGGACCTTACCACAGAGGAGGGGCCAAGGCGCGTGGGCGTGGAGTCATACCTGGCCAGGCATGGGGAAGGCTCTGGTATGTCACTCTTCATGTATAGGCACAAAGATATACATGGCAGGCCAAAAACTAAGTTATCCTTTATTATGTATTTGTAGAAGCTTCTGGAGCGGGTGAGATAGTGGAGGAGGAGGCAGCAGAGATGCTTGAAGTCGATCCTGGCGAAGGTGAGTGATGTCAGCCAGACTGGGAGCCAGATATGTTGGGAATAGTGACTCTCTACAAGTCCTAACCAAATGTCACATGTTTCTCCAGGGACTTCTTCACAGCAGAGCCAGGACCAAGGGCAGCCTGTTGGCCCCAACCAGCCATCTGTCGGCCACCAACTCCGTAAGTCTCCATGCCATTATTCATATTAATGTTTGCTTAGCTAATAACACACACATAACTAAAGGCGTAGCCAATGTGTAGTTCACACTTTCATGTGGGCACTTCGTTAGCTTAAAGAGGACCCTAACTAGTATTAAGAACCAAAGACTTAGCCATCACACTGTACCTACAGATTAGAAACATGGAAAAACACCCTTCACCCATCTAATGCATGTTATTAGACTGAACAAAACCAATATTGGGGAATATGGAATGCACAATATTTACAGGCAGCATGGGATACAGATTGAAAAAAGGAAGGTGCTGCCATGCATTGTGTGAGTGATGACCTTTCCCTCAACCCAGCTATGCTCGGGATTCCCAACGCACCACTGTAACCTACTCCCCTGTACTTTATCCAACTCTCCACTCCTCATTAAGTGTTATGCTTCAGAGTCCAGATGGCGGCGCTGTAATCCAAAAACCTCCAAAATGTACTTTGATCTGGTGCAGAATCATTTGGGAATAGTTATTGGTTTTCATTAAATAATGTTGAAGGTCCGGTGTCAGGAGTTAAAAGACTTACCTGTGGGAAATGCATTAAATTTATCCCTTGGAAGAATGACATATGTCATGCATTTACATGTATTTGATTAACCCCAAATCTATTTCCAGCATACAAACCGGTCTGGGACTCCTATTTATGTTTATTTCTCTATTGCTTACAGGGATTATCCCAAAAACCGTGCATGAAAAAAAAAAAAGAATGAAGGAGTTGGTGGCCGAGGTGCTGGCCATACAGGCGACGTTGGGGCCAACAGATGAAGAAGAGGAGGATGATTAGTGCCCTTGGTCCTGGCTACTTTTGTTAACTCGGTTAACATTTTTTAATCTATTGGAAACGTTTTAATGTTTTTAAAAAAAAAAAAAAAATTTTGCTATGTTTTTAAAAAAAAAAAACAAATTTTACTATGTTTGGAAAAAACAAAATCAAAAATTTTACTATGTTTGGAAAAAAAAAAAAAAAACAACATTTTACTATGTTTGTAAAAAAAAGAAAAAAACATTTTACTATGGAAAAAAGAAAACCAAAAATTTTACGAAGTTTTGAAAAAAAAGTAAAAAACATTTTACTATGTTTGAAAATACCAAAAAAAAATAAAAAACTAAATAATTTAAATAAATTATATTTGAAGCCTTCATAAATGTGTCTTTTATAATATGCGCACCCAAAAACAATTACACAAAACAGAAAAAACACGCTTATAAACATATAGACATATGTACATTATGTGGTTTGGGTAAGTTTTAGGGTCGTCAACATGAAGAAGGATGCAAGCGCTAAGGGGTTTAGGTAAGTTTTAGAGACCGAGAAATGAAGTGGGATGCAGGCGCTAAGAGGTTTAGGTAAGTTTGAGGGACCGAGAAATGAAGTTGGATGCAAGCGCTAAGGGGTTTAGGTAAGTTTGAGGGACCGAGAAATGAAGTGGGATGCAAGCGCTAAGGGGTTTAGGTAAGTTTGAGGGACCGAGAAATGAAGTTGGATGCAGCCGCTACGGGGTTTAGGTAAGTTTGAGAGACCGAGAAATGAAGTTGGATGCAAGCGCTAAGGGGTTTAGGTAAGTTTGAGGGACCGAGAAATGAAGTGGGATGCAAGCGCTAAGGGGTTTAGGTAAGTTTGAGGGACCGAGAAATGAAGTTGGATGCAGCCGCTACGGGGTTTAGGTAAGTTTGAGGGACCGAGAAATGAAGTTGGATGCAAGCGCTAAGGGGTTTAGGTAAGTTTGAGGGACCGAGAAATGAAGTGGGATGCAGCCGCTAAGGGGTTTAGGTAAGTTTGAGGGACCGAGAAATGAAGTGGGATGCAGCCGCTAAGGGGTTTAGGTAAGTTTGAGGGACCGAGAAATGAAGTGGGATGCAGCCGCTAAGGGGTTTAGGTAAGTTTGAGGGACCGAGAAATGAAGTGGGATGCAGCCGCTAAGGGGTTTAGGTAAGTTTGAGGGACCGAGAAATGAAGTTGGATGCAGCCGGTAAGGGGTTTAGGTAAGTTTGAGGGACCGAGAAATGAAGTGGGATGCAGCCGCTAAGGGGTTTAGGTAAGTTTGAGGGACCGAGAAATGAAGTTGGATGCAGCCGCTAAGGGGTTTAGGTAAGTTTGAGGGACCGAGAAATGAAGTGGGATGCAGCCGCTAAGGGGTTTAGGTAAGTTTGAGGGACCGAGAAATGAAGTTGGATGCAGCCGCTAAGGGGTTTAGGTAAGTTTGAGGGACCGAGAAATGAAGTGGGATGCAGCCGCTAAGGGGTTTAGGTAAGTTTGAGGGACCGAGAAATGAAGTGGGATGCAGCCGCTAAGGGGTTTAGGTAAGTTTGAGGGACCGAGAAATGAAGTTGGATGCAAGCGCTAAGGGGTTTAGGTAAGTTTGAGGGACCGAGAAACGAAGTTGGATGCAGCCGCTAAGAGGTTTAGGTAAGTTTGAGGGACCGAGAAATGAAGTTGGATGCAAGCGCTAAGGGGTTTAGGTAAGTTTGAGGGACCGAGAAATGAAGTTGGATGCAGCCGCTAAAGGGTTTAGGTAAGTTTGAGGGACCGAGAAATGAAGTTGGATGCAGCCGCTAAGGGGTTTAGGTAAGTTTGAGGGACCGAGAAATGAAGTTGGATGCAGCCGCTAAGGGGTTTAGGTAAGTTTGAGGGACCGAGAAATGAAGTTGGATGCAAGCGCTAAGGGGTTTAGGTAAGTTTGAGGGACCGAGAAATGAAGTGGGATGCAAGCGCTAAGGGGTTTAGGTAAGTTTGAGGGACCGAGAAATGAAGTTGGATGCAAGCGCTAAGGGGTTTAGGTAAGTTTGAGGGACCGAGAAATGAAGTTGGATGCAAGCGCTAAGGGGTTTAGGTAAGTTTGAGGGACCGAGAAATGAAGTTGGATGCAAGCGCTAAGGGGTTTAGGTAAGTTTCAGGGACCGAGAAATGAAGTTGGATGCAGCCGCTAAGGGGTTTAGGTAAGTTTCTGGTTGAGGGTGCGCATGCGCAAGATCTTATAAACATACGAACGCACGAATCTAAGAGGCCAAAAACCAATGAAAACCAGAGGCAAACGCAAGTAATTGGAAGAGGTTGACGATGGAAGCAGCCGAAAAAACAGGCTGCCGCCGCAACAGGTGAGCACATGAACGTGATTTTTACGATTGTCAACTGACTGAGGCAAGTTCGGGAGATATCATACGAACGGACGTATCTTTTAGGATAGAAACGTATTTGCTTATTGAATCACTCGCAAGTTCATACGAACGCACGAGCGGACGTGAAAAATAGGATGATCGTGAGCCAAATCCAAGCTGTTACATGTTTCTTTGAATCAACCCATATATGTATGTTTTATTTACAAGTTGGTGATGTGGTCAAATGAAAAGGCCGACAAATAGAGGGAGTGCCTAAAACCCCCATACCAAACTAGAGTGTAAGTTTAGGCCATCATTTGAACCAATCTTTTACTCCTTTTTGATCAGTGGGTGTGGTCACCAAAACAAATTGGTTAGGGAAATAACTATAATCTTGGTGGGTTTGGTGTTTGATCGGACTCCTCCCCCTATGCCAAGCTACAATTAGGAACCAAATCTTACCACTGGGGGACAATTGCCACCTGTCGGTGTTCATGGTGCCCGACACCCCCTGGTAGGTGTTGGGGTGGAGCATCCTCGCCACCCACTCCTCAGCATGGGGGGCCCCCACCAATTTTCAACCTCGATTTAAACAAATGAACTTTTGGCTTTAGAGAGTTGGCCAGTGTTTCAGACACAAACATCCCTTTGGTCAATCAACACTTACCACTCAGCCTGTCACTGTCACCGCCGCCGAGTTTGCACCAAACCACCAACTTGAGGTCGTCCCACTTTTTCTTGGCCTGGGCAAGCAGCGCCCCGCTGCTGTAACATTGCGGGCAATCTCCATCCATCCTCCCACATCCCTTGGGGTGGACCTGGACCCAGCTAGCCGATCATAATTGTGGCCAGCACCATCTAGCAGAACCTCCAGCTAGCCATTATTAAATTGGTCACTCATCTTGCCCCTTGTTAGTTTGTGCCCAGGGTGAGTGGCCGATGCATGGGTCTGCTGGGTTTTGCCTTGGCTGAAGGGGGAGCCACTATGCCCACTCTAATGCCTGCAGTGGATGGATTCCAGGTTACTGACTGGGGAAAGAGCCGGCCTGGCTGCAGCAGCGCTGCTCAGCCTTTATCTCATTCGATCCGCATCGGGCCCCGCTATGGACTCTGCAGGGCCCACACAGGGGTCAGCACAGGGCTCCAGTGTCCCAGTTGGTTGGTTCATGGTGGTCTGGGGCGTGTGCTGCAGGAGCCCAGGTTCTGTGACTCCTGATGCTGATGGCTGATACTGCTGTGGGTGACCCGCTAAGAGTGGCTAGTATGGCTATCAACAGGGGAGTGGCTGAGGGACGAACGGAGGGGCCAGGGGCAGGGGCTGCGGTACCCGGGCTGGGTGCTGCATGTTCCTTGGCCATGCCTGTGTTGGGGGCTCTGGGTGATGTGTTGATGCCTATGGTGTGCTATTGTGAGCTCCTAAGTAAGCACTGCACTGATCTGAAAGTCTGAGGCTCATCTGTGTTCTTTTAGACATAAGTGAGTGGTTAATTGGACATCAGTTAAGTTTATTTAACAGGCCAGCACAGGGGCCAGCAACCTATAGGCTACATGTGTGTATGGATGCAAACACACTTCTGGGGTCCACCGGTCTGCGTAAGTGCTTTTGCGCCTTGGCTCAGGGGTGCATCACACAGTCAACAAGCCACCCACCATGTACACCCATGAGCAGCAGGAGTACATTGTGAGGGTTGGTCACCCTTTCATGCCATTTGCTTACACATGTGTGCTGCATTAAACTCCAGCTAAGGTGCAAACAGGTAACAGAGTGGCCGCAAAATACGAGCAAAGGTAAATGGCACCACAGTAATGGCTGAGGCCTGGTCTTCAAACATTACAAGCCAACAGTACCATGCTGCCATTGTCACATGTACCACTCTGGCATATTTGTATGCAACGCTGCGATGCTGTGATACTGTGATGCTGCGACACTGGGGTGCCTAAGTGATTTTTGTATTATATTGTATCTGACATTAGTAGCAGAGTGGAGAGTTAGGTGCGCCACTTGGCCTAAGTGTTATGGGGCTTGCAATCCGCCACTACTGTGGGATGGGAGAGCTGGATTAGGTGGCATAGGCATACACTAGCATATCGCAGCTTTGGTGCTTGCATTGTCACAGACAAGAGGGCAGTGGCGTGCATGTGTACCTAAAAGAGACCCAAACAGAGGAGGACACAAGTTACTGATGCAAATGTGTTTGTTCTTTGCAGACTTTCATGGAGCAAAGGTATGATTCAAGCCCAACACACATGAAAAGAGGACGTTGGCAGAAGAAGTGTCAGCCCATGTGAGTGGCGAGGGGACATTGACTTACACCTTCACTCAAATAATGCAACACTGGTCAGACCTCAAACGGCGAAAGTGAACCCCGTTTGCAGAGAATCTACAGCCAGAACTTCCTGGGTAAGTGGAAGGTGAGCTATCAGGGTTATAAGCAACATGTTTAACAAAATTGTATTCTCTTATGTAGCTGGGGAGTTCTGGCTGCGCATCAAGCAGACAAGGGGTCCAACCAATGGGGCCAGAACACCTTGTGTGGTTGTAAGGCAACAGCCTTGAACCCTGCCAATGTCAGGCACACATGTGTAAAAACAAGTGATACATTTTAGTTATTTCTCTTTACAGGTGCCATGTTGGTCCCACCAAATATTGTAAAACATTTTAAACAATTTAATATTTCTATAGTTTTAAAAAAATTAAAGAAATTTTATTTAGAAAAAGAAACTAAATACATAGTTTTACACATTATATGCTGCGTGGGGGTGTTTATTAACCCTTCAAGTCATGTAACTGCCTCTCCTACTGTTAAGTGCCAGCTGCGTGAGACTCATGTAGCTGATTTTAAACACCTATAAAAAAAAAGTTTAAAAGTTAAAAACTCACCTGACCCCTCAATTCATCTGGCCGGGTCTTCTCTTCACCCAAGGGGCATCTGATCCACCGCCAGGGCTCTTCTGGCTTCAGGAGAAGGCCCGGAATAGCCCCCCTTTCTGCCGCAAGTCTCCTCTTCACGGGGGAGAGCCTCCGATTATCCCCCGGGCTCTTGATGTCAGCTCGGGGCAGATAATATCATATATGACATCATCTACGTTGTCATCACACACCCATGCAAAGACGCTCAAGAGCACCGAAGGATCTGCGGGAAGGGGTTTGGAGGGGCGAGGGGCTGTGATCCCTTTCCTCCCCAGCCCCCCTCCACCAATCAGCTGTCATCAGAGGCCCATGGGACAGGGTTCACAAGACTCAGGGCTGGTAAGTCACCTGTGGCTAGTGGGTGCCTTGCCATTAACCCCCGCCCCCCCAATTGCCTGCTTCCCCAAAGCCTGGGGGGGCAGAAGATCCCAGGGCTATTTAGGCTTTAGGCAGGCTAGTAGCTGGCAGAGCAGAGAGCTACCAAGGCTGGCCCTTACACCTTGTTCTACCAGCCCTGCATAGCTGGTCCCTGGGCTGGTTAGGCTACATTTTTGTAAATTATAAGGTGTCCATTAGGGATGAGCGAATCGATCCGGACGAACCCGAATTAGTTCCGAATTTCAGGAAAAATTCGATTCTGAGCGAATCCGGTTTTCCCTGCGATTCGATCGATCGAAGTTTTCCTTTAAACTCCATTTATTTAAATTACAGGCATTCTAAAATGGTGGAAGTACATGTCCGGACATGTTCCCTGGGGCAAGGTATCATGGGAAAGTCACATGCAGCCTATCAGCAGCCAGGAAGCCCGGTGACGTCACCGTGCTATATAAACAGCGGCCATCTTCCTTGTGCGCAGTTCAGCGTTCTATTGCGGCCAGAGCACAGCTTGTTACACACAGGGACAGAGTTAGATAGAGGTAGGGAGAGTCAGAGAGACCGACAGAGAGGCAGAAAGAGAGGTAGACAGAGCCAGGGAAAGATAATGAAAGATAGGGAAAAACTGGAACGATCCAGGCAGGGACAGCATTGAAGTGACAGTGAATTTTTTTTTTTTATTTTCATTAGCCAGATCAGATTTCAATTCAATTTCAGTTCTTTGTGCTGTAAACCTGCCTTGCCACTGTGCATCACATCTATGCAGTGGCATATTTAACCCTATCTGTTACACACAAGCATTTCTCATAACTGGATTAGTTTTAATTTAGTTTTAATCTTTTTTTGTCTGCTTTAAATACACCAGCCAACATGGGCATCCCAAAACAGCACATGTCACCCTATCTGTTATACTAAATAAGCGTTGTTCAGCCTCATTTTAATTAAGCTATTGCATTTTGAATTGTTTTTTGTCTGGTTTAAATACACTAGCCCACATGAGCATCCAAAACCAGCACATGTCACCCTATCTGCTATACTAAATAAGCGTTGTTCATCCTTAGCTTAATCAAGCTATTGCATTTTGAATTGTTTTTTGTCCTGCTGTCAAAAAAACACCAGGCCGCAGGGTATACCAAACCTAATACCATAATACCCTTGTCAACATCCTCAGCTTAATCAAGCTATCGCATTTTGAATTGGTTTTTGGTCTGCTGCCAAAACACTAGGCCGTATCTAGTTATCTGTTATACTAAATACGCTTGTTCATCCTCAGCTTAATCAAGCTATTGCATTTTGAATTGTTTTTTGTCCTGCTTTTGAAAAAAAAAAACAGGCCGCAGGGTATCCCAAACATGCACGTAGCACCCTATCTGTTATACTAAATACGCTTGTTCATCCTTAGCCTAATCAAGCTATCGCATTTTGAATTGGTTTTTGTCCTGCTGCCAAAACACTAGGCCACAGGGTATCCCAAGCCGGCACGTAGCACCCTATCTGTTATACTAAATACCCTTGTTCATCCTCAGCTTAATCAAGCTATTGCATTTTGAATTGGTTTTTGGTCTGTTGCCAAAACACTAGGCCGCAGGGTATCCCAAACCTGTACGTAGCACCCTATCTGTTATACTAAATACGCTTGTTCATTCTCAGCTTAATCAAGCTATTGCATTTTGAATTGGTTTTTGTCCTGCTGCCAAAACACTAGGCCGCAGCGTATCCCAAACCTGCACGTAGCACCCTATCTGTTATACTAAATGCGCTTGTTCATCCTCAGCTTAATCAAGCTATTGCATTTTGAATTGTTTTTTGTCCTGCTGTCAAAAAAACACCAGGCCGCAGGGTATCCCAAACCTGCACGTAGCACCCTATCTGTTATACTAAATATGCTTGTTCATCCTCAGCTTAATCAAGCTATCGCATTTTGAATTCGTTTTTGGTCTGCTGCCAAAACACTAGGCCGCAGGGTATCCCAAACCTGCATGTAGCACCCTATCTGTTATACTAAATATGCTTGTTCATCCTCAGCTTAATCATGCTATTGCATTTTGAATTGGTTTTTGTCCTGCTGCCAAACACTTGGGCGCAGGGTATCCCAAACCTGCACGTAGCACCCTATCTGTTATACTAAATACGCTTGTTCATCCTCAGCTTAATCAAGCTATTGTATTTTGAATTGGTTTTTGTCCTGCTGTCAAAAAAACACCAGGCCACAGGGTATCCCAAACCCGCACGTAGCACCCTATCTGTTATACTAAATACGCTTGTTCATCCTCAGCTTAATCAAGCTATCCGATTTTGAATTGGTTTTTGGTCTGCTGTCAAAACACTAGGCCGCAGGGTATCCCAAACCTGTACGTAGCACCCTATCTGTTATACTAAATAGGCTTGTTCATTCTCAGCTTAATCAAGCTATTACATTTTGAATTGGTTTTTGGTCTGCTGTCAAAACACTAGGCCGCAGGGTATCCCAAACCTGTACGTAGCACCCTATCTGTTATACTAAATACGCTTGTTCATTCTCAGCTTAATCAAGCTATTGCATTTTGAATTGGTTTTTGTCCTGCTGCCAAAACACTAGGCCGCAGCGTATCCCAAACCTGCACGTAGCACCCTATCTGTTATACTAAATACGCTTGTTCATCCTCAGCTTAATCAAGCTATCCGATTTTGAATTGGTTTTTGGTCTGCTGTCAAAACACTAGGCCGCAGGGTATCCCAAACCTGTACGTAGCACCCTATCTGTTATACTAAATACCCTTGTTCATTCTCAGCTTAATCAAGCTATTACATTTTGAATTGGTTTTTGGTCTGCTGTCAAAACACTAGGCCGCAGGGTATCCCAAACCTGTACGTAGCACCCTATCTGTTATACTAAATACGCTTGTTCATTCTCAGCTTAATCAAGCTATTGCATTTTGAATTGGTTTTTGTCCTGCTGCCAAAACACTAGACTGCAGCGTATCCCAAACCTGCACGTAGCACCCTATCTGTTATACTAAATGCGCTTGTTCATCCTCAGCTTAATCAAGCTATTGCATTTTGAATTGTTTTTTGTCCTGCTGTCAAAAAAACACCAGGCCGCAGGGTATCCCAAACCTGCACGTAGCACCCTATCTGTTATACTAGATATGCTTGTTCATCCTCAGCTTAATCAAGCTATCGCATTTTGAATTAGTTTTTGGTCTGCTGCCAAAACACTAGGCCGCAGGGTATCCCAAACCTGCACGTAGCACCCTATCTGTTATACTAAATACGCTTGTTCATCCTCACCTTAATCAAGCTATTGTATTTTGAATTGGTTTTTGTCCTGCTGTCAAAAAAACACCAGGCCACAGGGTATCCCAAACCTGCACGTAGCACCCTATCTGTTATACTAAATACGCTTGTTCATCCTCAGCTTAATCAAGCTATTGCATTTTGAATTGGTTTTTGTCCTGCTGCCAAAACACTAGGCCGCAGGGTATCCCAAACCTGCATGTAGCACCCTATCTGTTATACTAAATACGCTTGTTGATCCTCAGCTTAATCAAGCTATCATATTTTGAATTGTTTTTGGTCTGCTGCCAAAACACTAGGTCGCAGGGTATCCCAAACCTGCACGTAGCACCCTATCTGTTATACTAAATATGCTTGTTCATCCTCAGCTTAATCAAGCTATTGCATTTTGAATTGGTTTTTGTCCTGCTGCCAAAACACTAGGATGCAGGGTATCCTAAACCTGGACGTAGCACCCTATCTGTTATACTAAATACACTTGTTCATCCTCAGCTTAATCGAGCTATTGCATTTTGAATTGTTTTTGTCCTGCTGTCAAAAACACACCAGGCCGCAGCGTATCCCAAACCTGCACGCAGCACCCTATCTGTTATACTAAATACGCTTGTTCATCCTCAGCTTAATCAAGGTATTGCATTTTGAATTGGTTTTTGGTCTGCTGCCAAAACACTAGGCCGCAGGGTATCCCAAACCTGCACGTAGCACCCTATCTGTTATACTAAATACGCTTGTTCAGCTTAATCAAGCTATTGCATTTTGAATTTGAATAGTGAGGCTACTCATGAGCGGCAGGAAGACCTGGAGCAGGACCGCAACTAGCAGAGTTTGCCCTGGAAAAGCTGTCCTGCCCGGCCAGTAGCGTGCCATCTGAGCGGGTGTTTAGTGCGGCGGGGGCCATAGTTACGGCGAGGAGAACTCGTCTGTCAACTAAAAATGTGGAGAGACTCACCTTTGTCAAAATGAATCAGGGATGGATCAGACAGAATTTCCACCCACCAATGGCTGATGCATGTGACTAGATTCAGCATGGTGCCACGTTTTACACTTTCCAAATGGTGCAAAACATATTTCTGTCTTTAGGCCAATTTTTGGGCTCCTGCTGATGCCAACTTCAGGGTGTGCCTTTCAGCCAATTTATGGCCTCCTGCTGCTGCTGCTGCCAACTCCAGGGTGTCTTTCAAGCAATGTTTGGGCTCCTGCTTCTGCTTCTGCCAACTCCAGGGTGTGCCTTCCAGCTAATGTTTGTGCTTCTGCTGCTGCCAACTTCAGGGTGTGATTCATCCAATGTTTGGCCTCTTGCAGCCAACTCCAGTGTCTCTTTCATGCAATGTTTGGGCTCCTGCTGCTGCTGCTTGCAACTTCAGGGTGTGATTCATCCAATTTTTGGGCTCCTGCAGCCAACTCCAGTGTCTCTTTCAAGCAATGTTTGTGCTCCTGCTGCTGCTTGCAACTCCAGGGTGTGATTCATTCAATTTGTGGGCTCCTGCAGCGAATGCCAGTGTCTCTTTCACGCAATGTTTGGGCTCCTGCTGCTGCTGCTTGCAACTCCAGGGTGTGATTCATCCAATTTTTGGGCTCCTGCAGCCAACTCCAGTGTCTGTTTAAAGTAATGTTTGTGCTCCTGCTGCTGCTTGCAACTCCAGGGTGTGATTCATCCAATTTTTGGGCTCCTGCAGCCAACTCCAGTGTCTCTTTCAAGCTATGTTTGAGCTCCTGCTGCTACTGCTTGCAACTCCAGGGTGTGATTTATCAAATTTTTGGGCTCCTGCAGCCAACTCCAGTGTCTCTTTCATGCAATGTTGGGCTCCTGCTGCTGCTGCTTGCAACTCCAGGGTGTGATTCATCCAATTTTTGGCCTCCTGCTGCCAACTCCAGTGTCTCTTTAAAGCAATGTTTGGGCTCCTGCTGCTGCTGCTGCTTGCAACTCCAGGGTGTGATTAATCCAATTTTTGGCCTCCTGCAGCCAACTCCAGTGTCTCTTTCAAGCAATGTTTGGGCTCCTGCTGCTGCTTGCCACTCCAGGGTGTGATTCATCCAATGTTTGGGCTCCTGCAGCCAACTCCAGTGTCTCTTTCAAGCAATGTTTGGGCTCCTGCTGCTGCTGCTTGCAACTCCAGGGTGTGATTCATACAATTTTTGGCCTCCTGCAGCCAACTCCAGTGTTTCTTTCAAGCTATGTTTGGGCTCCTGCTGCTGCTGCTGCTGCTGCTTGCAACTCCAGGGTGTGATTCATGCAATTTTTGGGCTCCTGCAGCCAACTTCAGTGTCTCTTTTAAGCAATGTTTGGGCTCCTGCTGCTGCTTGCAACTCCAGGGTGTGATTCATCCAATTTTTGGCCTCCTGCAGCCAACTCCAGTGTCTCTTTCAAGCTATGTTTGGGCTCCTGCTGCTGCTGCTTGCAACTCCAGGGTGTGATTCATCCAATTTTTGGCCTCCTGCAGCCAACTCCAGTGTCTCTTTCAAGCAATGTTTGGGCGCCTGCTGCTGCTGCTGCTTGCAACTCCAGGGTGTGATTCATCCAAATTTTGGCCTCCTGCAGCCAACTCCAGTGTCTCTTTCACTCAATGTTTGGGCTCCTGCTGCTGCTGCTTGCAACTCCAGGGTGTGATTCATCCAATTTTTGGCGTCCTGCTGCCAACTCCAGTGTCTCTTTAAAGCAATGTTTGGGCTTCTGCTGCTGCTTGCAACTCCAGGGTGTGATTCATCCTATTTTTAGGCTCCTGCAGCCAACTCCAGTGTCTCTTTCAAGCTATGTTTGGGCTCCTGCTGCTGCTGCTTGCAACTCCAGGGTGTGATTCATCCAATTTTTGGCCTCCTGCAGCCAACTCCAGTGTCTCTTTCACGCAATGTTTGGGCTCCTGCTGCTGCTTGCAACTCCAGGATGTGATTCATCCAATTTTTGGGCTCCTGCAGCCCAACTCCAGTGTCTCTTTAAAGTAATGTTTGTGCTCCTGCTGCTGCTTGCAACTCCAGGGTGTGATTCATTTAAATTTTTGGGCTCCTGCAGCCTACTCCAGTGTCTCTTTCAAGCTATGTTTGGGCTCCTGCTGCTGCTGCTTGCAACTCCAGGGTGTGATTCATCCAATTGTTGGCCTCCTGCTGCCAACTCCAGTGTCTCTTTAAAGCAATGTTTGGGCTCCTGCTGCTGCTGCTTGCAACTCCAGGGTGTGATTAATCCAATTTTTGGCCTCCTGCAGCCAACTCCAGTGTCTCTTTCAAGCAATGTTTGGGCTCCTGCTGCTGCTGCTTGCCACTCCAGGGTGTGATTCATCCAATGTTTGGGCTCCTGCAGCCAACTCCAGTGTCTCTTTCAAGCAATGTTTGGGCTCCTGCTGCTGCTGCTTGCAACTCCAGGGTGTGATTCATACAATTTTTGGCCTCCTGCAGCCAACTCCAGTGTTTCTTTCAAGCTATGTTTGGGCTCCTGCTGCTGCTGCTGCTTGCAACTCCAGGGTGTGATTCATGCAATTTTTGGGCTCCTGCAGCCAACTTCAGTGTCTCTTTTAAGCAATGTTTGGGCTCCTGCTGCTGCTTGCAACTCCAGGGTGTGATTCATCCAATTTTGGGCCTCCTGGAGCCAACTCCAGTGTCTCTTTCAAGCTATGTTTGGGCTCCTGCTGCTGCTGCTTGCAACTCCAGGGTGTGATTCATCCAATTTTTGGCCTCCTGCAGCCAACTCCAGTGTCTCTTTCAAGCAATGTTTGGGCACCTGCTGCTGCTGCTGCTGCTTGCAACTCCAGGGTGTGATTCATCCAATTTTTGGCCTCCAGCAGCCAACTCCAGTGTCTCTTTCACTCAATGTTTGGGCTCCTGCTGCTGCTGCTTGCCACTCCAGGGTGTGATTCATCCAATTTTTGGCCTCCTGCTGCCAACTCCAGTGTCTCTTTAAAGCAATGTTTGGGCATCTGCTGCTGCTTGCAACTCCAGGGTGTGATTCATCCAATTTCTAGGCTCCTGCAGCCAACTCCAGTGTCTCTTTCAAGCTATGTTTGGGCTCCTGCTGCTGCTGCTTGCAACTCCAGGGTGTGATTCATCCAATTTTTGGCCTCCTGCAGCCAACTCCAGTGTCTCTTTCACGCAATGTTTGGGCTCCTGCTGCTGCTTGCAACTCCAGGGTGTGATTCATCCCATTTTTGGCCTCCTGCAGCCAACTCCAGTGTCTCTTTCATGCAATGTTTGTGCTCCTGCTGCTGCTTGCAACTCCAGGATGTGATTCATCCAATTTTTGGGCTCCTGCAGCCCAACTCCAGTGTCTCTTTAAAGTAATGTGCTCCTGCTGCTGCTTGCAACTCCAGGGTGTGATTCATCCAATTTTTGGGCTCCTGCAGCCAACTCCAGTGTCTCTTTCAAGCTATGTTTGGGCTCCTGCTGCTGCTGCTTGCAACTCCAGGGTGTGATTCATCCAATGTTTGGGCTCCTGCAGCCAACTCCAGTGTCTCTTTCAAGCAATGTTTGGGCTCCTGTTGCTGCTGCTGCTTGCAACTCCAGGGTGTGATCCATCCAATTTTTGGGCTCCTGCAGCCAACTCCAGTGTCTCTTTCAAGCAATGTTTGGGCTCCTGCTGCTTGCAACTCCAGGGTGTGAATCATCCAATTTTTGGCCTCCTGCTGCCAACTCCAGTGTCTCTTTAAAGCAATGTTTGGGCTCCTGTTGCTGCTGCTTGCAACTCCAGGGTGTGATTCATCCAATGTTTGGGCTCCTGCAGCCAACTCCAGTGTCTCTTTCAAGCAATCTTTGGGCTCCTGCTGCTGCTGCTTACAACTCCAGGGTGTGATTCATCCAATTTTTGGGCTCCTGCAGCCAACTCCAGTGTCTCTTTCAAGCAATGTTTGGGCGCCTGCTGCTGCTTGCAACTCCAGGGTGTGATTCATCCAATTTTTGGCCTCTTGCAGCCAACTCCAGTGTCTCTTTCACGCAATGTTTGGGCTCCTGTTGATGCTTGCAACTCCAGGGTGTGATTCATCCAATTTTTGGGCTCCTGCAGCCAACTCCAGTGTCTCTTTAAAGCAATGTTTGGGCGCCTGCTGCTGCTACTTGCAACTCCAGGGTGTGATTCATCCAATTTTTGGCCTCCTGCAGCCATCTCCAGTGTCTCTTTCAAGCTATGTTTGGGCTCCTGCTGCTGCTTGCAACTCCAGGGCGTGATTCATCCAATTTTTGGCCTCCTGCAGCCAACTCCAATGTCTCTTTCAAGCAACGTTCGGGCTCCTGCTGCTGCTGCTGCTTGCAACTCCAGGGTGTGATTCATCCAATGTTTGGGCTCCTGCAGCCAACTCCAGTGTCTCTTTCAAGCAATGTTTGGGCTCCTGTTGCTGCTGCTGCTTGCAACTCCAGGGTGTGATCCATCCAATTTTTGGGCTCCTGCAGCCAACTCCAGTGTCTCTTTCAAGCAATGTTTGGGCTCCTGCTGCTTGCAACTCCAGGGTGTGAATCATCCAATTTTTGGCCTCCTGCTGCCAACTCCAGTGTCTCTTTAAAGCAATGTTTGGGCTCCTGTTGCTGCTGCTTGCAACTCCAGGGTGTGATTCATCCAATGTTTGGGCTCCTGCAGCCAACTCCAGTGTCTCTTTCAAGCAATCTTTGGGCTCCTGCTGCTGCTGCTTACAACTCCAGGGTGTGATTCATCCAATTTTTGGGCTCCTGCAGCCAACTCCAGTGTCTCTTTCAAGCAATGTTTGGGCGCCTGCTGCTGCTTGCAACTCCAGGGTGTGATTCATCCAATTTTTGGCCTCTTGCAGCCAACTCCAGTGTCTCTTTCACGCAATGTTTGGGCTCCTGCTGATGCTTGCAACTCCAGGGTGTGATTCATCCAATTTTTGGGCTCCTGCAGCCAACTCCAGTGTCTCTTTAAAGCAATGTTTGGGCGCCTGCTGCTGCTACTTGCAACTCCAGGGTGTGATTCATCCAATTTTTGGCCTCCTGCAGCCATCTCCAGTGTCTCTTTCAAGCTATGTTTGGGCTCCTGCTGCTGCTTGCAACTCCAGGGCGTGATTCATCCAATTTTTGGCCTCCTGCAGCCAACTCCAATGTCTCTTTCAAGCAACGTTCGGGCTCCTGCTGCTGCTGCTGCTTGCAACTCCAGGGTGTGATTCATCCAATTTTGGGCCTCCTGTAGCCAACTCCAGTGTCTCTTTAAAGCAATGTTTGGGCTCCTGCAGCTGCTGCTGCTTGCAACTCCAGGGTGTGATTCAGCTAATTTTTGGGCTCCTGCTGCTGCCAGCTCCAGGGTGTGTTTTGCAGGCACTATAGGGGTCCCTCATAGTGATGCCACTTCAACTCTCTGCAATTGTGCCGCTCTGCGATTCTATTTGCGATGCCTCCGATCTGCATGTGATAATTATTTACAGTATTATTTCACTAACCCAGCACGCATCCTATGCGTGTGACAGCAAGGCAGAATGGTTTACAACCCTATTGAGGCTCTAGGAGGCTCAGAAATAGCCGTTTTAATAGCATTTCGTTGTGAATAAATTCGGGTCGAATTGTTTTTTGTCGCAAAATTCGGCGAATCAGTCGAATCAAATTTTTCAAAAGTTCGCTCATCTCTAGTGTCCATAAAACCCCTATATCAGTTCACAAGACTTAGGCACTGGCAAGTCACCTGCGGCTACCAGATTTCACACACAATAAGATTTTTTTGACAAACTTAAATTTTTATTTACAACAAACACTACAAATTGTAAAAAATATAATTCAATTTTATTTAAATAGATTCAACATTTCTGCTGAAAAAAATATATATAATTTTCCTGGGAAATCCCTTCAAAAATCGCAGTTGAACACGTGTCACCCTCTGTTGCCAGACCTTTTTCCACTATTTTGTGCTACACGTGTTCAACTGTGGCACTTAAAAGCAGATGCAAACCAAAAAAACAGTGTAGTATAATGGTGAGACAAAACAGAAGGTGGCCTAAGTATTAAGTAAGTAACAGTGGGTAGAAGCAAACAACATGGCAACCAAGGGACAAGGGATGTCCTAGATGCCAGCAGGGGGGAGAAGGTAAGTTTGTAGAAGGACAGGCATACTACTTTATTCCCTAGATGCCAGCAGGGGAGAGAAGGCAAGTATGTAGAAGCACAGGCAGACTAAATGGGATGCCCTAGATACCAGCAGGGGGAAAAGGTAAGTATGTAGAAGGACAGGCAGACTACATTGATAAATTGGCAGGGGACAGCAGGGAAATTAAAATAGCAGGGAAAAAACAACCAAAGGACTCGGCACACCGAGAACAATTGACTCCACAGCAGGTTACGGACGAGCTTCGGTAAAAGAGTTCAACAGCAAATACCATCAATGCTCAGCTAAACAATATGTGAACACATACAGTCGCTTACGCATTAAGTACTTTTCTCCAAATGCTGCTCTGAATCATAAAAGCATTCGCAAAATCCTGGTTTTTAAGTACAGTTTCCAAAAAAAAGAGCATTCACGGGAAGGCTCTGAATCAGGTCTCGTGACAAGCCAGAGCTGGAGTGGTACCTTCTCCGGAAGGGGCGGAGAGAGTGGCCTTTTTGCACTCCCCATGTGCCTTGTTGAACTTACTGCCATTTTTCACCATCAATTGGATCTGAAGTCAACAGGGGCTCGCTACTGACCTCCCACTTACCTTGCCTATCCTTCCCCAAGCCCATGCTTACAAGTGACAACTGTTTTCCACAGTAGTGCTATTGGCAAACACATTGACACAAAGATCAGAGGATTTTAAGTTACAGTAAATAGTGAATAGCAATAGTGAATTGGTTATTTAATAATGCTTGGGGAGCTTTTCTATATATATATATATATATATATATATATATATATATATATATATTTATGTGTTTATATTTATTAGAAATGTTGAACCTGATATTCAACAGATAAATGGTAATGCTTTAGTTTTTACTCGTGTAACGATCAGAAGACAATGATATTTTTTAGGCCATTTATTTAATGTTAAGATTTCAAATAAAGGCCAAACAACAGCCTACAAAAATAATTTGCTCTGCAGCACATTGTATCCTTTTGTGCTTTTGTAAATAATATTGTATATTAATTTTCTTTTTATGATGCATTAAGACGTCTGGGACCATCTTTTTTTGCCTGTTTCATAAGGCAAGAATGCACATTATCACATCCCACTGTGAACTATGAGAAATCTCAACTTTTAACCCGTATCAAAATCACTTTGCACACAGAGGGCAATGTTAGATTTTATTTACTTTCAGACACTAAAGTTTAGCTTTTTGTTTATGTGCGAACACAAATGCCTGTTTTTTATGGTGAATGAAAGATTATGCAAACTATTTTACTACCATAAATCAGCCAAAGTGTCTTATCAAGGGAAAAAAAGAGATAAAATGGAGCTGTTGCCCATGCCTGCCAATTAGGATCAATGCAGAAATGTACAGCATAATTGACAGATTTGGTACCTAGTCGCTTTCTCCCATGTCTTTATGATAAAAGTTAATATCAACCTGCATTTGGAATTTGTAGGAATAAGTCAAGGCAACTGGATTTGCCGTTTAATTATCCCAATGATATTTTGCTAGTCAACCAAGTGGCTTTCTCAATTCAGAATGGCTTGTTTAAGAATCTAGCAGAAGTAAGTAGTAGCTGCAATCCACATCCATTGTCTATCATAAACAGCATTAGGGTAAGGTGTTGGTTAAATTAGCATGATTGGAACTATATGGTGTTTTTAAGCTGATTAGAGAGGGTATTAACACATTATGAATGTCAATACTATGTCTGCTCAGTATATACATAGCCCAATTCATTCACAGCAATGGAGCCAAGTCTCGGCATGCCCCCTCCATTGCAATTAATAGAGTGGGCATGCTCTGGACACTGTGACTGATGTAGGGAATGGCAGTTTTTCCTGGAGGGGGTCTTAGCACTCGTTAAGTTTTAGGGGCAAGACTGAACAGCTGCAGAGTACAAAAGGTGAGTATAGCTTTCAATGGTGACCTTCATCACATTGTAGCCAGGAAATCTATTATAGCTTTTCCAGTAATGGCAATGTTTGTGGAGTGTCTCATATAATGCTAATTAGAAATTTCCTGTCTCACACTGATCTCTTTATTCATTAAAATACATTCTATCACACATGGGATCTCTCCTACAGTAGGTCACATGGCAGTTGTGCCATGTGCTTCTATCAAAATTCAGTGTATATAAAAACATCTACTGCACAGTTAAAATTTCTTCTTGTATTTTTTAAAATGATGATCCCATCAAGTTTGAAAAAAATAAGACCAGGCTATTGATTCCAATAGGGGCCTACCTTCTGTCATATATGCAAATCACCCTGAGCCTTCCTGGTGATGCATTCCTGGTGACAGTGTCGCTTTGGCAGAATGTGCCCTGTGGAGGTTATTGGAGTTACATAAACCAGGTTTTTGAGGGATACGAGAAATACACTCCTTTTCATACCAGAAAGACCTTCTTGACAAATGATCCCATCTAAAAAGATGCCATGCAATCTGCTAACTTAATCAGCTCTAAGGAGATTACCAACCCACACCACCAGAGCCTAACACAGAAGCCTTGCAGCATTTCCCACAACTACAAAAGCATCTTGCAGCCAGACCGTCTCTGTGCCACAGTTCACCCTAGACCTAAACCAAATAGATATTTCAAACCTGGAAGTCATAAGGTAAGCAGAGGTTTCTCTTGTGCAATTGGGCGAAGCTAGAAAGAACGCATGTCCAGATCCATACCAAACCACTTTGTTTTGATCCATCAGATGTGCCACATCTGACCAAATCATTCAACACCAGGAACAGCATCCTATCAAAAGGTATGCTCAAAATTATTTCGGGAGACTACAAGCTGCAATCCGACGGAGAGAAAAGGATCCTCCCAGAGGGGCATTAGGAGTATCCAGCTGAGGGTTAAATACCATGCAGGAACCTGGGGTCTTTCTTCAGGGGGGTCACGTGTTGTGTTGAAGCATATTCAGGATACTTGCAGGCTCTGGTCTCCCCCTGTTGCTACCCTGCATCACTGCATATCACCCAGTGGCACTAAGGTACTGATTTCTCTTTACTCATTTCTGTTCGTACTCACCACTTGAAAATTGCCCTTCAGGCTTGCATATTAAACTTTTCATTATTTGTATATTGTCTAGTGTGCACTTACTGTAATTCAATAACTTAATCTTGGGCTGCCCTTTTACCTTGATCCTGAACTCACATCCTTGTCTTTTGGCTAAATTACCTTCTACTGGGCTGGCTTAAGGTCTGATATTTCCTCAGTACCGCAGTATTTAACCAAGCTGGTGGCAGTTATTATGGCTGGCTAGATTCAATCCACTTGAGGTAGTGGAAGGAATACATGTAGTCTAGTTAGGGTCATTGGACCACTAATAGGAAAAACGTACTTTGTGATTCCGAAGGCTGTGATGTCGGCCAGGGCTCATGTGGTTCGGTTTTACCTCACATTATATACTAGAGGTGGGGCTTTGAGGGCACCTTTGTGAGGCACATGAGAGGACCTGGAGGAGGGAATGAAAGAAGTTGACCAGGTTGGATAAAAGGAAAATGTAGAGCCAAGGTTGCATCTCGGTTGGTATCATTGGATTACAAACATAATATAGGGAGGAGCCTGACTGGAGAGGTGGCTATGGGGTGAATGTGAGGTTTGAATGAAGTGGTATAGTCCAGTAGGCCAGCCAGGCATCAAGCCCCAGGAACGGTGGATAAATGACTAGTTTTGTATTGTACATGTGTATTTAGTTGGGGGAGGGATATTCAATAAAGAAGGATTATATTTCCCTGTTAACTGCCCTCAGCCAGTGTACACAAGGCCTAAGATAAAAAGAAGGTATAGTCATAAAGTTGCTGCAACATCTGTCTATCAGAGCTCTGGGGGAGCTGATAATATGAAAAGCATTAAATGTTTGATTGGAGCTGCAACATAATTTTGTAGATGGGGGCACTGCTTTACATAAACAATGCTGAGAAGGACACCTGACAAACTCAAAGCATTTTGTTCCTACCTGTCATTTTGGAAACCTAATACTTGACAGGAGTTCACTTAATGGTAAGCGTATGCACAGTGCTGGATAGCTGGCAACATATCTGCCTTGTGTTTTTTAGCACTCCTACCAACCTTAAATTGATTCTATACCCACAAAGGAAATGTAAATTGACAACTTCTATTCCCTGCTCGGTGCCCCAAAACAGTCTGTGTTTCTTTTTTTTTTTACTTAAGCCTTTGCCCAATATTCATAACAACACGAACCAGATGCAGTCAGGCATTTTGCTTCATGGCAGAGCAGCCCCACCCCCTGGTGCTTTCCAGCAATGATACTGTACATTCAGTTACAGTACACACAGCTCAGCATTGTGGGGTTAGTCCTATCAGTTATAATAACTGCAATCAATCTAAATGCCAGTTTAGCTTGTAACTAAATGAATTAGCATATTGCATGCCATTCAAGATCATACTGCTTCCTGTTAGTGTTTTTATGAATATTGGGAAAGGCTTTAATTAAGAAAGCTTGCCACTGGGCTGGGAATAGAATGTGATGATTTAAACTTTCTATCTGGGTATAGGTACCCTTTAAGGCTCCTAAAATGCTGACTATTCTGGAGTCAACAGCTACAGTATTTACCCTACATGAAGGTCATACTGTGCTACAGTTGTTTTACAGAAAGTACTCTCTTTAGTGTTTAATTACGAAAGTGAAAAGCCTTAACATGTGTATCAATCTGCGCTTTGGATAATGCTGATTTTTTTACACCAGCTATTGGGGTTTGCTACCAAGGTCTGTTGGTCCCTGAGGTGTCCTATATATACTAGTATGAGTTGAGGGTGCTCACTGTCCCCTTGCAGAAGTACAAATGGGCAGTACATCTTTTTAGATGGTTCTAATACACAAACACATGGGATTTACACTTCCCATGTATACAAAAGATCTGTTCCTATTCTCTAATGGTCACAGAACAGTCCGGTTCCCTTTTCCTGGATATCTGTCTCTTTAGCTCTCCCCGCAGACTCCTAGATCAGATGTCCAGCCTGTTTTCTTTGCACTGCTTGGGTCTGCGGCACTTCGCTTTCTTTTGACTCCCACTCTCAGATTGTACTGCAGCACAGCATCACTGATTCAAGAGTTATTAGTTTGGATCCCTTCCAACTCCAAGGAACCAACTGAGGGCCATGTGAGAACCACTCTAAAGACAACAGGTACATGCTTTAACTATATTTGTTCATGTTCCCTAACTCCTATGTCGGTACCCAAAACGACTCAGTTTGAAAACAAGCTTGGCACAACATGCTATGACTTTTGCAGCAGAACTGAATAATTGAATTGAATTACAGGAAAAGGCGTCTCCGTGCCTAACCACAAATGTTTCTGACTATTAGTCCCTATAAAGGAATAGGGCCTGCAAGGCTTGCTACCTCCCTAGGCTTTGCTAAGCTAAGAGGCCTGATGTCTGCTGTCACCTGCCCATCATCTGACTCACCTGTCACACTAACACTTTTTGAAATTAAGCTTTGAATGATTTTTATACATGTGCTTCAGTTGGGGGGCCTTGCTATGCAGTAATACTAACCACAGATGTATCTGTCAATTTGTAATTAGAGAATACATAAGAATTAGCAGGTATATGCTTTCAGCTGATTTTAGTTTTCATAAATGACACACATAGACACTCTCTCTAACAGGGATTTGCATTATTTGACTATTGCTTAGGTAAATGTGTTGTGCATTTGAAACACACAATATCTCACTGTTTGGACCAATGCAAGCAGCAATTACCAAGCCGGTTTATAAAGCCTGTATGGTTTTCTATAAAGCATTGAATGGGAGAGTGCAGAAGGCTTTAGAGCTTTCAATCTGCCCATGGAAGTTCATTGTAAGCGTATATGTAGACTGCTGGCATTAACCTTTTTATAAATAGATTCAAATTTGCATGTCTGAATAAGAGTATTTTGTTGCCAAACTTGCTTCTGTTTAAACTGCAGTGTGCACCTACTAAGTGGGTGAACCGTGTTAGAGGGGCCTTTATTTCACTTGCTCCTTTTTTATAATTTAATGCTTCTATAATATTAGAGCCACCAAAGTCTCTGCAAGGTTCCATCTCTTTGAGGACTGTACAATAAAAGCCAATTATAACTGAATGAAACCAAATGTTTCATTACCCCTGTCTGATGTAATTTAGGGATGAAATGTCCTTTACATGTCCTAGTACAATCATTATACAGGAAAAAAAACATTTCATATTATGATTGTGATTGATGGGCAGCACAACATATTTCAATAAATAGGGCACCTATTATCTACAGATTATTGTACAATGCAAACACACACAACAGAACACAACAGAAATCAGACTCTGGAAATTGTAGGTTTAATGAGAATGGTGCTATATATCACAAATTACAAAAGGGCACAAACACATTAGGACCTTGCCTGGCAAAGATATTCTGCTCTTTTTATTAGGCAGCTTATCAATATCTGGATGACCTGATACATAGCACATTAATAATAAACCCACAAGTTCCTCTCTTTGTTTCCTGTACTAAAAGAGAGGTCACTGGAAGTCTAATTACAACTTGTGGTTTTGTCCACCGGAACACTATGGAGCTTTGTAGCTCTCTGCTAGCGTGCCATTAAGCATGAATAAGTGGTTGGCTTTACTTTGGTTGTGGTACAGATGAAAAATGCATTTCAATGGCTTTTACAGAATTAACATTTTTAAAAAAGGAGAAGGTAGAGAAAATAAATAAGTGGACCTAAAGTCTAAAATTCCCCCTCCCGACATTCCACTTCCCTACAATAAACACTCCAGAAGTGCAGATGTTCCTGTGCCCCCCCTTGCTTTTGGCAGCCCAGTCAGTCGACGCAGGGAGAGGCTTTTATACCAGGAGCGGGATGATGTTATCCCGCTGCTTCCAGTAGAGAAGCTGAATCTGGGGCACTAGCGAGATGTCAGAAGCAGCCGGTGATCACTAGAGAGTTGGTGTGGGGGGCAGGGGGTCTCAGATCCTGCACCTTTCAATGGACAGTGGCGTTGGATGGGAGGTGAGTAAAGAAAAAAAAATATTTTGTTATGAATATATGACATTTTGCTCTGGCTGTGTTTGGTGTTTTTTTCTTACATTTAACCCTTTGTCAACTGGAAAGGGATCCATGAAATTACACAGAAGTTCTATGCGCTTCCTAAAGTGCACAAATCCTTAATGGATCCACCGGGACTTCCTATCTTTTTGGGCACGGGGTCTCTAACAGAAAAAGCTAGCTCATATATTGACTCATTTTTACAGCCTTTTGTGAGTAAATTACTTTCGTATGTGCAGGATATCTACTGTGCATCCTAAATGGGGTCATGGTGTCCGAGAACACAGCCTGGGTCACTCTCGATGTGGAGGTCCTCTACTTCATTATCCCCCAAATGAGATGGATATTAGAGAATACGACCACAACTATTTCATCCTGAAACTATTACATTATATTGACCCACAATTCTGAAGAGCAAGCGGGTGACTTGCCATTAATTCTTCAGCCATATTACCTGCCTCCCCAAAGCTCAGGGGGGAGCAGAGCCCAGGGCCCGCACCCTGGTCTACAAGCCTCTATAGCTGGTGCCTGAGCTGGTTATGCTGGGGGGGGGGGCGGCATGCCACTTTTTAACTTTTAAGGGTTTTAAACCTTTAAAAATAAAAAAGCGTCTTCCCCTCTTCCTGAGAGAGGGCACTTTATATCATTTTCTTTAAATGAATCCTGATGAGAGCAGAAACAACCAGAGTGATTGGCTTGGGACACAATGTTCAGGGATGGAGTGGAGGTAAGTATTCAAAAATAAAAGTATATATTTTTTTATGTGTGTATGCTGTTTTTTTAACATTTAACTCTTTGTGAACTGGTAAGCGGTTAATGAGACCCCCTATACCAGTTCACAAGGCTTGGGGGATGGCAAGTCACCTGCAGCAAGCCATTATCTGCCTCTCCAAAACCCTGGGAGGGGGGGCAGCAGAATCTGAGACCTGCTAGGAATATGTGGGCTTCTATCCTTTAGGGTCGGGGGCCACCCATGCTGGTCTCCATAGCCTCCATAGCTGATGCCTGAGTTGGTCTTTTTAGGCCTTAAAATCCTGCCTTCCAAGAGGGGGATCCCTATGTCATTTTTTTTATTTACCCGTGTCCAATCACTCAGTCAGTATAAAAGGCTTCCAGCAACAGCAGGAGAGCAGAAACCGGAGTGATCATCGTGAGACACAGTGCGGTAAGTATTAAAAAATAAAATAATTAAATATTTTTATCTGTATGTGCGGTGCATTTTTTTACATTTAACCCTTTGTGAACTGGTAAGAGTACCTGCTCTTTTGCATGCATGATCATTGGCGTGGTGGAGAGAAGCATTGTAGTGTGTCACTCACAATTCGTAGTCTGTGGCAATGGAAACCTCCTCACAGGGAGCTTTCAAGTCGTATATAGATAGACCTGCATTCAATAAGTGATATATTATTAGTAGCTGAACTTGGATATCATCCAAGAAAGACTAAACAATTTAAATGTGAATAAGACTGCAGGACCAGATGGACTTCAATCAAGAGTTCTTAAAGAACTCAGCTCAGTTATCTCATCATCCCTGTTCTTAATCTTTAAAAACTCAGTAACAACTGGTATAGCGCCAGGGGATTAGCGCAAGGCAAATGTGGTGCTCATTTTTAAAAAGGGCCTTTAGGTCTTCTCCGGCAATTACAGACCTGAAAGTTTAACATTAATTGTGGGAAAATTGCTTGAGGGGCTATTAAGCGACTACATACACTAATATGTAACTATGCATAATATTATTGTGACAACCAGCACGGTTTTACGAAGAACAGACTAACCTGATTGGCTTCTATGAGGAGGTGAGTAGAAGCCTGGACAGTGGGGCGGCTGTAGATATAGTTTTTTCTAGATTTTGCAAAAGCATCTAATATTGTCTCCCATATATCTTCACAAGCTTCAGGCAATCACTGGGCAAATGAAGTTCAGTGTGGAGAAATGTAAAGTCATGCACTTGGGGTCTATTAACCTGAAGGTCTTGGGGGAATAAACCTTGTTCAGAAGGATCTAGGGGAACTGGTAGCCATAGCTAAATAACAGCATGCATGCTGCTTCCAAGGCCACTAAGATATTATTATGCATTAAAAGAAGCGTGAAATCATGGGATAGGGTTGTAATTTACAACTGTACTTTACAGGGCCCTGGTCTGCTCTCACCTGGAATATGCTGTCAAGTTCTGGGCACCCGTTCATAGAAAGGATTCTTTGACTATCGAAAGGGGGCAAAAGAGAGCCACCGAACTAATAAGAGGAATGAAGGATCTTAGCTATGAGGAAAGATTATGAGAATTAAATCTGTTTTGTCTTGAGAAGAGATGACTGAGCTTGTATAAATATATAAATGGGCATTACCAAAAATATGCAGAAACACTGTTTCAGGAAAAATCCTCCCTAAAGACCAGGGGGCACTCCCTTCGACTGAAAAAAAGAAATTCAATCTCCAGAGGCAACAATCATTTTTTACCATAAGAACTATAAATCTGTGGAATAGCCTCCCACAGAAGCCTGCTTCTGCATCAACTTTTGGCAGCTTCAAAAAAGGATTAGATGCTTATTTAGAAAAAATAATATAAATTGTTACTATTAGTTAATATCAGTAAAAAAAAAATAAATAAAATAAAAATAACTTCCCCTACCCCAACACCCTTGGTTGACCTTGATACACATATGTCATTTTGCAACCGTATTAACTATGTAACTATGCTCATTATCCATATTGGGCCCCCCTGTATTTATACAAAATGGGCCCCCTTATATGTATATATATTTTTTAAAAGAATTGATATTTCATAAACTGTGATACACAGAATGTTATATATATGCTGACATGCCCATGTTGGCGGTATTATGTCGGGAAGACAAATTGAAAATAAAAAAGGATATCTGAACATCTTTATAGTATCAGAGCTAAGGATGACCTGAAGCTGAGGTTCGATGAGTTCAGGCGATGAGTTTGCTGCTAAAATCCGGTTCCCCAGACTTGACCTAAACCCCTTTGAAGTCAATGGGAACCCGAATTTGGGGAGACCTGCACAAAATGGGCTGAGGAAGGTACTCAAAACAATAACCAAAAAAAAAAAATAGAAATACATACAGAAAAAAAAAAAGAAAAATATATATATATTTTTTTTACGCGTGTTGGAGGCCAAATTTGGGGGGGGGGGGGGGGGGCATCTGGGCGATTGCCCTGAACAAAATTTGGTAGGGAAAGTACTCAAAATAATAACAGAAAAAAAAAATAATTAAATACAGACATACATAAATATAAAAATATGATATTTGTGTTTTTAGTGGTGTTGGGGGACAAATTGGGGGGGGGGGGGGGGCAACACTTGGGCAATTGCCCTGCACAAAATAGGGTAGGAAAAGTACATACCGTATATACTCGAGTATAAGCCGAGTTTTTCAGCCCACTTTTTGGGCTGAAAAAAGCTGCCTCGGCTTATACTCGAGTCAGTGAAAATTTCCCGCCCCCGTGCCTGCTCCCGCACTCACCCTTGTGTTGTGGAGCAGGCGGCTGGGAGCGGAGGAACGGCTGTGTCGGCCACGTGCGTCCCCGGATCTGCGGTGTGAATCGAGGCGGAGGAGCGGGGAGGAGGCGGCTGTCCCCGGCGGGCGGCAGCACAAGACTGCTCCGGACGGCGGCGGAGGAGCGGGGAGGAGGCGGCAGAAGAGCCGGTGACACTGCAGCGCCGGGAGGTGAGAGCGGAGATACACCCACACAGTGCTGGGTGTAGCACGATGGCGGCCGACGAGTTCCGCACTAGCTCTCTGCCACAGAGAGGTCAGATGACGTGGGAGGAGGAGGGGCAGGAGCAGGGAAACACAGTCACCGCTGATGCGCCCCCGAGGTAAGCGTGTGTGTGTGTGTGTATGTCTCTCTCTTTGTGTTTTGTGTCTCTGTCTTTGTGTGTGTGTGTGTATTTCTGTGTGTGTTGTGTCTGACGTTCTTTCCAGCCGCAAAGAGAAATAGAATGGGGCATGAAAGGGGGGGGAGAATATTATGGGGCATGGTGTGTGAGAGGGGGGGTGGAATAGTATGGCACATGGTGTATGAGAGGGGGGGGGAAATAGTATGGCACATGGTGTATGAGAAGGGGGGTGGAATAGTATGGCACATGGTGTATGAGAGGGGGGGGGAAATAGTATGGCACATGGTGTATGAGAAG
The DNA here is from genome assembly GCA_027917425.1 of Gastrophryne carolinensis. NCBI lineage: Eukaryota > Metazoa > Chordata > Amphibia > Anura > Microhylidae > Gastrophryne > Gastrophryne carolinensis. Next base: position 326,335,303 of record CM051239.1, read on the forward strand.
GGGGGTGGAATAGTATGGCACATGGTGTATGAGAGGGGGGGGGAAATAGTATGGCACATGGTGTATGAGAAGGGGGGTGGAATAGTATGGCACATGGTGTATGAGAGGGGGGGGAAATACCGTAAATACTCGAGTATAAGCCAAGTTTTTCAGCCCACTTTTTGGGCTTAAAAAAGCCGCCTCGGCTTATACTCGAGTCAATAACTTTTCCCATTTTTTTGTGGTAAAATTAGGGGCCTCGGCTTATATTCGGGTCGGCCTATACTCGAGTATATACGGTAATAACAGAAAACAATAAGATAAAAAAATACGTATATAAATAAATTAATGCATCAATCAATATTTACATAACTGAATGAATAAATACATAATAACATATATATATATAAATAAATTAATATTAACATCAATAAATACATACATAAATAAATATTAACGCCATTAGATAAAGAAATCCATAAAGAAATCAATTGCTAAAAATAATACATTTTTAAAGGTGTTAGAGGTCTGGGGTGGGGAGGAGGTATTGTGGCTGGATGTGGCTGGGAAAGCAGAAGAGACAGAGGAGGTGGATGTGGCAGGGGTGGAGGAAGATACTTTACACTTGACACTTGATCACTCACTTGGATGCTGGCACAGCCAAGTCCTGTGGGATCCACGCCTCGTTCATCTTAAGCAATGTAAGAATGTCCATGTTGACTGTGGATAGTAGGATCCTCCTGTTGCTAATGACACCCCCCTGCAGTGCTGAGCACATGTTCTCATAGGACACTAGCTGCAGAGAGGGCCAGCACCTCCAAGACATAGAGGGCAAGCTCTGGCCACGTGTGCAAATGGGGAGGAGCCATCACTCAGTACCAGGAGACACCTGGACAGGTAGTCATCCACCATGCGAGTTGAAGTCTGCCTCCTGGTACGACGGACTATATCCAATGGTGATGGATGTGAATGACAATGGAATAAGTTGTTCCACATTGTGGCATCCTCACCCTCCTCTATGAGTTAGTGCTTGTGCCCCTGCTGCATTGGCCACTTGCTCCTCCTCCTCAGCCTTGTGCCACCACTTAGCCATCAAATTCAGCTCAGAACTCCAATAATGCATTAACCAGAGTGCATTTGTGCTCTCTCATTTTGCAATCCTGCTCCAATACTGGTATCAATACTGGAACATGTAGTGACGTATGTAAGCCAGGCTGCCCTGAGTCAAGAAGTAGCTGTCCTCAGTGTCAGGTGTCTCCTCCTCCTGCTCCTCCTTCTAGACATGCTCCATTGAGCTCCATGAGCTGTGCTATATGCCACCCTTCTACTGAGAGAAAGTCCTCCTCCTCCTCTAAATCCTCCAAAACTTTTTGTTGGCTGGGCAGTGGAGTACCTGCCACTGTCAGACCAGCAACCCAACCTGCGAGCCATGGGTACTGTCTCCTGGTCCTTCCTTCTATGCTACCATTACATCTATTGTCATGGCTTGAAGGGTTTATTCCAACAGGCACAGGATGGGGATGGTAGTGCTGATTATGGTGTCATCAGTGCTCTCCATATTGGTGGCATACTGGAAGCATTGCACCATGAAGATGTCCCTCATAGAGGCCCACTCATTGGTGGTGAAGTGCCGTTGGTCTGCACTTCTACTCCCCCTAGTATTTTGGAGCTGAAACGCCACTAGTGCCTGTTGCTGCTCTCACACCCTTGGAATTCCACCAGGTGGGCAAATCACAAATGAGACGGTGGATGGGAAGGCCGAAATTACTCTGCAGTACAGTCAGGCAAGAGGCATCAGTGAGGGAATGCCGAACGTGCGTGCACACACCATGCACTTTATGCAGCAGCTCAGACATCTCTGGATAATGGGCCAGGAAGCTCTGCACCCCCAAAGTTAAGCACACGCACCACAGGTGTGCGTCAATCCGGTTCGGCCCAAGGCTGCTACAAGGATACGCCCATTGTCGTCCACCACCTTGCCAGGTTTCAGGTGCAACAGCAGCAGCCACTGATCTGTTTGCTCCTTGAAGCCGTTCTACAGCTTCTTAGCAGTGTGGGGTCTTTCACCCAGATATATGAGTTTTAGCACCGAATGCTGCCGTTTCCCCATGGCAGTGCTCAAATTGGTGGTGCAGAGGCTGTGTGGACTGCTTGAGGAGGAAGCAGAGTAGGAGGAGGCAACAGGAGGCACCGACTGATTTCCCAGAATCCTGGGTGGTGGAAGAATATGCGCCATATTGCTTCCCGTCTCAGTCCCAGCCACCACTTCATTGACCCAGCAGTTAGAGAGATCTAACATCCCTGCCCATGCATACTTGTCTATGTGTCAGTGGTGATGTGGACAGTGGAACTAATGGCATTGCCCAGTGCACATCTTATTTTTTCCACAATCTGGGCAGGGATGGTCTGGCAAGAAAAGTAGTGGCGGCTGGAAACGGTGTATTGCTGGAACAGCTGCCGCCATCAGATCTTTAAAACTGTCCATCTCCACTAGACATAATGGGAGCATTTCAAAGTTTGTGGGGTGGAAAGCTGAACGCTTCCCTGGGATGGTGGGGATAGGCTTGGTGATGGTGATGGTGGTGATGCTGGTGCTGGTGTTGAAAGTGGTGGTGGTCCCACATTGTCCCTTTGGATGAGAGACAGGTGTCCTTGTTGTTGTGAGGTCATGCTAGAGACAATAGAGGCAGCAGAGGGAGGTGTTTGCAGATTTTTCGGGTGTTTCTGCAACTATAGCTCATGTTTTGTTTGCAGATTCCAGGTTATGCATGAGGTGCTGAGATTATTAGCACTTTTCCCTCGCTTCAGTCACTGTTGGCACAGTGTGCATATGACATGTGTCTTGTCCTCTGTGCACTACTTGAAAAATTCCATGCTGGTGAGATTCTTTAAAGCAGCTTTGGCGTGCTCAGTCCCTGGGTGTGGTGGGCAGTAGTCACAGTGGACTGACCGCTGATGGTTTGCACCGTTCCCCTTCTTCTGCTGGCTGCCTGGGCCTGTGTGACCACCACCTCTTCCTCCAAACTCTGAAGCCCTTCAGTCCATGTTGGGTCTAGAACTTTGTCATCACCCCTGGCATCCATTTCTACCCACTCCTCCCTGCTAACCTCCCTTTCAGCCTCAACATTGCAGAAAGCTGCAGCAGTCAGCACTTGGGTCTCATCATCATCCAGGATTTCCTGTGATCGTCTGCTGGCTATGTCCTCATCCTTCAACACAAGTTGTTGGGCATCTTGGAGCCCTAGGTTAACATCTGGGGCAGGAGCAGGGGAAGGTGGATGACCCATGGTATCCCAGCTAGGAGTGTCATCATAGAGTATTAGTGACTCCGTGACTTGTGGCTGGGAAGGTCTTGATGATTTTAAGAGGTTGAAGTGGAGGGCAGAAGTTGAGTGGTTGAAAGACAATCCCATGGCACTGGTAGCACTGTGTGCCATATAATCTACAACTGCCTCAACTTGTTCTGTCATCAGTATTGGGGTCTACAAAAATGTGCTCCAAAATGCGCTGGTAGTAAACAGCAGTGAAACACAAGTGCCCTGAACCAGTGGATACTCGACCAACAATTGGTATTAAAGAGTAGTGACACCTAAGTGGTTTGAGCAAGTGGTATTAAAGAGTAGTGACACCCAAGTCTTTTGAGCAAATGGTATTAAAGAGTAGTGACACGCAAGTGCCCTGAACCAGTGGATGCTCCACTAACAATTGGTATTAAAGAGCAGTGACCCCCAAATGTCCTATACAATTTGTATCAAAGAGCAGTGACACCTAAGTGTTTTGAGCAAGGGGTATTAAACAGTAGTGACATGAGTGCCCTGAACCAGTGGATACTCCCCTAAAAGAGTAGTGACACCTAGGTGGTTTGAGCAAGTGGTATTAAAGAGTAGTGACACACAAGTGCCCTGAACCAGTGGATACTCCACAAACAATTGGTCTTAAAGAGCAATGACCTCCAAGTGGCCTTCACAATTGGTATTAAAGAGTAGTGACACCCAAGTGGTTTGAGCAATTGGTATTAAAGAGTAGTGACACACAAGTGCCCTGAACCAGTGGATACAACACTAACAATTGGTATTAAAGAGCAGTGACACACAAGTGCCCTAAACCAGTGGATGCAACACTAACAATTGGTATTGACCCCAAGTGGTATTATACAGTAGTGACACCCAAGTGGTTTGAGCAAGTGGTATTAAAACGTAGTGACACACAAGTACGCTGAACCAGTGGGTACTCCACTAACAATTGGTATTAAAGAGTAGTGACACTCAAGTGGTTTGAGCAAGTGGTATTAAAGAATAGGGACACAAGTGCCCTGAACATTTGGTATTAAATAGCAGTGGCCACCAAGTGATCTGAGCAAAGCTATACCCCAATATTACTTGATATTCAACTGTGGACACAAGTTCGGGCCAGGTACCTTTTATACCAGAAGAATAAACTTACGTCAGTTCACTCACTGGTATAAATTGCTGCTCTCTGTGGTGGGGAGTGAGATGCCGGGAGTCCAGCACAGGGAAGAGGATTTGTGTCCTCTGTCCTGCTCAAGATACAGGGACAGTCCGCAGGAGGAAGACGTCACCTGGCATTGAAATGTGGATTGAGGTAAGCTTATTATTTTATATTATTTTTATTGTTTTATGAGCAGGTTCGGTAAAAGTTTGATTCAGACAAACACGAATTTTGTAGGGCCTTACTTTGAGTGTACTATGGGTGTACGTGTACTTGTACTATAGGTGTTAACATGTAATGCATTTAATTCCCTTAGAATACTATATAGTTTCATCTACCCATCTTTAATTCCCGTATTTCTGTTCTCCTGATCATTTGGACATGGATCGTCACTCTGCCATGCTGTTTAACTGTCCGATCTGTGATTTCCTACACTGCCATGCTGCACAATTGATTAGATTTTGTCACTTAAGCTATTGTCTTGTCTATTGGTCGATCTTTCTTTTCCCTACTTTGCCATATTGTCCAATCTGTTGGTCATTACTGCTATGTTGGCTGTTCATTGTACTTGAGCTTACATACCACTGTGTTAACCTCTCTGCTGAAATCGATCTCATACCTTGCTGGGTTGCCCATCTTTGAGATTTTAACCTTTCTTCTTCTGTGTAGCTCATTGTTGTCCAAAATATAATATCTGAAGGAAGGTTTCTTATCTAACTGTTTTACATGTGTGCTTTACTCCACTATCTTCCATTACTTAAACTATTGTCTTGTCTATTGGTTGATCTTTCTTTCCCCTACATTGCCATATTGTCCAATCTGCTGGTCATTACTGCTCTGTTGGCTGTTCATTGTACTTGAGCTTACATACCACTGTGTTAACCTCTCTGCTGAAATTGCTCATATCCCATGCTGGGATGCCCATCTTTGGGATTTTAACCTTTCTACTTCTCTGTTGCTCATTGTTGTCCAAAATAAAAAAGCTGAAGGAAAGTTGCTTATCTAACTTTTAACTTTTATGTGTGTGCTCCACTATCTTCCATTTTAAATACCATACACTGCATTTGAATGTACCCCACTGTTATTATAGTTTTAGAAATATCCCAATCTTGTCGATTTTGTGGCTAGTTATAGCTAGGACTAGCAAGTATTGAATTAATGTGTCGTTATTTACTCTAAAATACAATTAAAGTCTGAATATGAAGCAACGTTTAAAATGAAGTATATATTGGAAAAAATATATTGCTCATAAAATATTTAGCTATTAAATATAATTTGGTAAAAACATATTGGATAAAAAAACACTGGAAATACTTGTTATTCAAATCTAGTTTAGCAGTGAAAATGCAGAACTTTCTTGGTAGCAAATAATTGTTTATTGATATTATTTAATAAGTGAAATGGACAAGGAAGTTCAAACCTGAGGGGATAGAAATATCCAGTCTCATGTAATACATTTGTAGTGTACATATTTTATCCTTGTAAAAACACTGTACATAGGTACATATTTAATATGGTTAAAAAAAGACATACATCCATGATGTTACATCAAAGAATGGGGTTGAGAGATCACAGCTAATAGTAAAATGTAATGTTAGTTTTTCCAAAAAAAACTAATCCTCTCTTGAACCTGTCAGCTGTTGATGCTATAATACGCTTGTAAGAAACTTACCTGGGGGGCGGTCCCGCGGCGCCTCCGCGCGGTCTCGGTCGGCTCAGGTCCTCTAGCGGCCGCGCAGGCCGGCCGCCTCCTCGTCCTCCGCTGGGGCTTCGACCTCCGCCTCCCCCTCGGCATCGGCGGCGGCTGGGGTCCCCGGCGTCTCGGGCAGCTCCTTCGCCTCCTCGGCCGGCACGACGTCCTCTCCCTCCTTCTCTGGGGGGACGTGCTTGCAAGCGCGCACGTTCATGTTATGCCCTCCAGCAGCGCTGCTCCAAGCGCATTTGCCGGGGAAAGATTTGAATAGGAACAATCCTGGTCCAGGGGTTCCTTGGTTCTGATTTACCCAGGGACTGGACAACCTGACTAGCCAGGGCGGTCCAGTCCCTGGGGTTGCTCCTATCAGGAGCAGGATCATAGTTGCACCAAACACAAGTTGCACCAATCAATACATTTCTCCTTCCTATTGGCCAGTTCCCCTTTAAATATGTCCCTGAGCTGACCACCAGTGCCCGTTATAGCCATTTCTAGCTTGGGTGTGCTTTTGGAATTACGTCTTAGTGTTTTGATCCAGCTCCGTCTTTGACTACTCCCGTCCGCTGCCCGCACCGACTTTCTGCCTGTCTGACTTCGCTTCTGTTTACCCCTTGAATACCGCGCTTCTGTGAACACCCGGCTTTGACCTCTTGCTAGTCCCGACTTGCTAGTACTCTCCCTTGGTTTTGACGTTTCGGACTTTTGTTGCCTGAGCTCCTGTTTTGGGGATACCCTGCATTTTTACCGTGAGTGCCAGTAAGTCCTGGGGGCAACCGAGTCTGGAGAGGCATAACCCGTGTCTCCAGTGAGCGGGGGCTTGTCTATAGGCATAAGAGGCGGTGGAGATTGGGGATTGTTGGCTCACGCAAGAAGGGTGTCCGGGGGTCCCTGACAGTATAACGGGCCCTAACCATGGACCAAATTTTGGAGCAGGTGCAGGCCTTGACTGCGGCCGTTGAGCACCTGGCTCATCGAGTGGCGGCCCAGGAGAACCGTCCAACTCCAATCAACCCAGGCCCTCAGGGGGCACCGGCCGCCCATCCAGTGGAACCCAAGATTCCACTTCCCGACAAATTCTCTGGGGATAGAAGCAAGTTTTCCAACTTTCGGGATGCCTGCAAACTTTACTTTCAACTCCGCCCATACTCCTCAGGATCCCAAGAACAGCGTGTGGACCTGGTCATCTCCCTCCTGCAAGGGGACCCTCAGTCCTGGGCATTCAGCCTGTCACCTCAGGATCCAGCACGGCAGTCAGTTGAAGTATTTTTCTCAGTGATGGAAATCCTGTACGATGACCCAGACAGAGGTGCCACGGCGGATGCTAAGCTTCGTACCTTGCGACAGGGTCGCCGGCAGGCTGAGTACTGAGTGTCGAGACCTCATAGGTCCTTTGACTGCCCCATAGAACTTCTTCCGGGGACCATGCCGCCCAGAGGGAAAATCTATAATTTGACACGGGCAGAAGATAGAGCTATGAAGGATTACATTGCTGAAAATTTACAAAAGGGGTTCATACGGGCATCCACTTTCCCGGCTGGAGTGTTTTTTTTTTCATTGAAAAAAAATACGGGGGGCTCCGCCCCTGTATAGATTACTGGGGTTTGAATAAAATAACCATTAAGAACAAATATCCCCTTCCTCTGATTGACGGGTTGTTTACGCAGATCATTGGGGCCCAAGTCTTTACTAAGTTGGATCTACGAGGGGCCTATAACTTGATAAGAATCCGGCAGGGTGATGAATGGACTGCCTTCAACACCCAAGATGGGCATTACGAGTACCTCGTGATGCCCTTTGGTCTGTGTAACGCCCCCGCCAGGACTTTGTAAATGAAATTTTCAGAGAGTATTTGGGTCGCTTTGTAGTAGTGTATCTTGATTTTTTCTTCTTCGTTAGCAGAACATCGTGAACATGTCCGCCGTGTCTTGCAAAAACTTAGAGAGAATTGCTTGTATGCTAAGCTCAAGAAATGCATGTTTGAAGTCCCAGAGGTCCCTTTTTTATGCTATATTATTTCTAGCATGGGGTTATCTATGGATCAGTCCAAGGTTGAAGCAATACTGAAGTGGGAGCAACCCAGAGATTTAAAGGGGCTACAAAGATTCCAGGGATTCGCTAACTTTTACAGGAGATTTATTAAGAACTTCTCCACTTTAGTAGCACCTCTCACTGACCTCACCAAAAAGGGGGGGCTTCCCATCTCTCTGGCCGGAACGATCTGTCCAGGCCTTCAGAAAGTTGAAGGAAGTCTTTAGCTCCACCCCAGTACTAGTTCACCCAGAATGTCAGCAAGCTTTTGTAGTTGAAGTCGATGCCTCCGAGCTTGGCGTCGGGGCTGTTCTCTCGCAATACAGCGGTTCTCCGGAACAACTTCACCACTGTGCTTTTTTCTCAAAAAAATTTACTTCCGCTGAACGAAATTACAACATTGGGAATCGGGAGCTCTTGGCGGTTAAATGGAATGGAGACACTGGTTGGAAGGGGCTCAGTTCCCTGTTACGGTCTTCACGGACCATAAGAATTTGGCGTATATTCAGTCTGCAAAAAGGTTAACTCCTAGGCAAGCTCGGTGGTCTCTGTTCTTCTCCCTGTTTAACGTTACTATTACTTACAAACCAGGGCCAAAGAACGTGAAAGCTGATGCTTTGTCATGAAGTTTTTCCACGACTAGCTTACCCGAGGGGAAAAATTTGCCCATTCTGCCGCAACACATGGTGGTAGCTGTTATCCGGCTGGATCTCTCCGACCTAAATCAATTTCAGTCTGAGTCTCCGCCTGGTAAACCAGCTCATGCCCAGTTTGTACCTGTGTCTCACCATGCGGCTATCCTACAGCAATTTCATGCTTTTAAAACTGTAGGCCATCCAGGAGCAAAGAAGACCATTTCCCTGTTGTCTCATCATGTTTGGTGGCCTTCTTTTAGAAAAGATGCTCGAGATTATGTGCAGGCCTATAAAACCCCAAGACATTCTCCTGAAGGTTCACTGTTGCCCTTGTCCATTCCTTCCCGACCCTGGACTTATCTTGCCATGGATTTCATCACCGATCTTCCACCATCCCAGGGGTTTACAGTCATCTGGGTGGTGGTTGATCGGTTCAGCAAGATGGCTCATTTTGTCCCGTTAAAAAAGTTACCAACCGCTCAAGACCTAGCACAACATTTTTTGACCCATATATTCAAGTTCCATGGAATCCCGGAAGATGGGTCTGACAGGGGGGTTCAGTTTATCTCTCAATTTTGGAGGGCTTTTTGTGCCAGGTTGGGGTTCACTGTCTCTTTGTCCTCAGCATTTCACCCCCAGTCAAATGGGCAGACAGAGAGGACCAACCAATCATTGGAGCAATACCTTCGATGTTTTGTTTCCGATGTCCAGACTGATTGGTTATTGTACCTTCCATTAGCAGAGTTTGCTTTAAATAATGCTACCCATACTTCCACAGGGGTTTCCCCGTTCCGCTGTGTTTTCGGTAGAGACCTCAAATTTTCTGCTCTATCGGAAGTACCCTCTAGTGTACCTTCGCTTGAAGAATGGTTGTCCCAGTGGCCGGATCTTTGGGCAAAGATCCAGCAAAACCTGACCAGGGCTGTAGGCCAGCAGAAAACTTTTGCCGATCGTAGTCGATCTAGTAACCCTGATTATGTGGCTGGAGAGCTAGTTTGGCTCTCCACCAAAAATTTGGCATTACGTCAACCTTCTGCCAAGTTGGGCCCTAGATTTATTGGCCCTTTTCCTATACTACAGAAAACTAATCAGGTTACTTATCGCCTAGATCTTCCGCCTTCTATGAAAATGTGTAATTCTTTCTATGTGTCCCTTTTAAAGTCTGCTAAGGTTATTGAGCCAGATACTTCCCCTGCTGCCATTTTAGTAGATGGGCAGCAAGAATTCGAAGTAGCTCGGATTCTAGATTCACGTTTCTTCCGAAATTCTCTCCAGTACTTGGTAGATTGGAAGGGATACGGTCCGGAAGAGAGGTCTTGGGTCCCGGCCAGAGAGGACCACGCGGGAGGTTGGTTAAGAAGTTTCACAGGGAGAACCCTCATAAACCCAGGTTGGAGTGTCCAGAGGCCCCTCCTCAAGGGGGGGGTAATGTAAGAAACTTACCTTGGGGCCGGTCCCGTGGCACCTCCGCATGGTCTTGGCCAGCTCAGGTCTTCCGGCGTCCTCCTCTTCCGCTTGGGCTTCGGCCTCCGCCGCCCCCTTGGCATCGCAAGAAGGGTGTCCGGCGGTCCCTGACAACGCTTCTGTGGGAGGCTATTCCACAGATTTAGAGTTCTTAGGATAAAGAAGAACTATTGGCGCGTCTGCCTGAAATGACTCTAAAGAGTTAGATAAAACAGGAAGTAGAACTCCAACTACACAACCAGAGGGCAATATAGGTTCTTTCTCATCGAATCTGCCCTTACATTCCCCGAAGTTACGTGAGAAAGCATCTGCTTTGGTGTTCTTTGCTCCTGGTTTGAAGGTAATAACAAAACTGAAACAGGAGAAAAAGGGTGCCCAGTGAGCCTGTCGGGAATTAAGTCTTTTGGCGGATTCAATATATTCAAGGTTCTTATGATCAGTGTAAACTGTAATTGGGTGTAGAGAACCTTCCAACCAATGTCGCCACTCCTCAAAAGCCAATTTAATGCCTAATAATTATCGATTGCCTACGTCATAGTTTTGTTCTGCTGAACTAAATTTTCACAAGAAATGGGCACATGGGTGTAATCTTTCGGGGGAACCAGGATATTGAGAAAGAACACCTCCTACTCCGAGTTCGGAGGTGTCTACTTCACCAAAGTATGGATAATTGACATCGGAATGAATTAGTACCGGAGCTGATGTGAAGGCCTCTTTTAAGGTCTGGAAGGCTTTAATGGCTATGGAAGGCCAATTCTCCAAAAAAGCACCTTTCCGGGTAAGGTCAGTCAGGGCAGCCACAATGGAAGAGAAAACTTTAATGAAACGCCTGTAAAAACTGGCGAAGCCAAGGAATCTTGGAGGAACCTTGGAGGGATCCATAACCAAACCCCGATTTGAGACCTAATATCCCAAGAATGGAACTTTGGAGACCTTGAACAGACACTTGGACAACTTAGCATAAAGATAATTCTCTCGCAGTTTTTGTAATACCGCCTTAACATGTTGCCGGTGTTCCACCACTGATCGAGAAAAGATGAGGATATCATCCAGATAAATGACCATGAATTGACCCAGATATTCACGAAAAATGTAATTAACGAAATCCTGAAGTCCGCTGGGGCATTGCATAACCCAAATGGCCTAACTAGATACTCATAGCGGCCATCTTTGACATTAAAGACGGTCTTCCATTCGTCCCCTTGACGAATACGGATTAGATTATAAGATCCTCTCAAATCTAGTTTCGTGAATATCTGTGCCCCAATGACCTTTGTTCAAACCCCTATAGTGAATGCAAGGTTGTAATCCTTCATCTTTTTTTTCTGAAATGTACTCTTTCATCGCTTGCTCCTCAGGCTAGGTGAGGTTATAAATGTTACTTCTCGGGAGCATAGTAACCGGTAGCAGATCAGTGGGACAATCTTAGGGTCTATGGGGAGGAAGTGAATAGGCCGATTTTTCAGAAAACACATCTGCCAATCAGCATAGGTTTGAGGTGACCCCTCTAGCGAGACTTGAGTCGCTCTAAGAGTGATAATAAAACAATGGTTTAAACAAAATGAACTCCATTTCGATAAAATCCCCAGATTCCCAATTGAAGGTGGGGTTATGAACCTTCAGCCAGGGGAACTCTAGGACTACTGGGGTATCAGGGCAATCTAAAATGAAAAATTCTATAAGCTTGGAATGAGAGGAACCCACCACCAACATAATCAAAGGGGTTTTGGAGGTGACAGTTCATTGTTAATTGCCAAAACCTGAAGGGGACTCTCAAGAGAGTTTAAAGGGATGCCTAAGACAGAAACTATGGACTTATCCAAAAAGTTGCCGGCCGCCCCACTGTCGACGAAGGCAGAGATTCTGGAGGATTCCCAAAACACTATGGTGGGCAACAACAATTTATTAATGTGAGGGGAAGATACCTGATCGCCTAGACAAATTCACTAGGCGCTGAAGTTTTCCACTGACGGCCTCTTATTAGGACAGGTCTTGACCAGATGACCTGAATTCCCACAGTACAGGCACAGGCCCAAGGTGCGACATCTCATCCGAAGTTATGATGGGATGGCACCCATAGGTGAGGACTCTTGGCGGGAGGAACTCCAAGAGGAAATTTTAACCTTCTCCACCCATCGTTCCCGAAGCCGTCTATCTATTCTAATAGCCATCTGCATGGACTCATCCAGATTTTTGGGCTGAGAGAAGTTCACCAAGACATCTTTACTACTTTCTGAAAGGCCAATTCTATATTGGCTGGTAATGGCTGGATCGTTCCAACGATAGTCAATCGCTCAGTGGCGGAATTCAGTGCTGTATTCCTCAGCTGAGTACTTCCCTTGGTTGAGGTTACGCAGCTTAGCGTCAGCTGTTGAAGCCCTGTCAGGGTCTGCATACAGGACCTCCATTACCGAGAAGAAGGCAGAAACTGTCTGTAGGGCCTCATCGGTGAGTACTAACCCGAAAGCCCATGTCTGCGGATCCCCATGTAACAGCAAAATAACCAGGCCCACTATTTGTGTTTCGGGTTCGCGATACAAGGTATAAGACAGAAGCGTGGTCAGGGTACAAGCAAGGGTCGGTCCAGGCGGCAATCACAGAATGGTCAAACTAAGCAGGGTCAGCAACGGGATTAAACAGGAGTATTCAAGATCAAAGGCACACTCAGCTAAACGATATCACGAGCACTGATGCACTGGAGGGGTAAACTCTTTATGGGATGAGCACTACCAGAAAGGACCAGAGAGTGTGTGGTGATTGGTGCAAATACAACTATCTGGGCAGGATGCCCAATAGTACTTGTGGGGGGTGTATGCTGACGACAAAAATGGAAAGGGATTGGTTCCTTTAATTCATCCTCCGGCTGTCAGACTTCCTGGCTACAACCAAGGTAAAGGTAGACTTCTGACAAGAAGTGAGAGCTGGGCAGAGTTTCAGGTGTGGGGCGAAGCATATAAATAAAGTTCAATAAAACAGAACAAAGTTCAAGGGTTTAATAAAGACCCATAACAGATACAAATTCCAGGGCTGGCGGCAGACAGGCAAAGTCTCAAAACAAACCGTGTTCAGAGGCTGGCGACAAACCAAATGCAAATTCCAGGGCTGGCAGCAGACAGGCAAAGTCCATTAAACAATCTGTGTTCAGAGGCTGGCGACAAACCAAATACAAATTCCAGGGTTGGCAGCAGACAGGCAAAGTCCATTAAACAATCTGAGATCATGGGCTGGCAGCGAACAAGCAAAGTCCAGTAAACAATCTGAAATTCTAACCGTGTAATCCGTGCAAGGGTTAATCCATAAGCTGATCAGGAAGCAGTCCAGGTCAATCCAGTATCACGGTCAGGGGTTGCAGGTAACAGGAATCACAGCTTCCAGGAACTGAGCTGATAACACAGCAATGAATACAGGCCAGCTGTCCATTTAAATAGTGTCGTCAATAAAGCTGGGCAGGATGTTTTAGGGCAAGAGTGAAGTCACTTCCTGTACACAAGCTCTAGGCTTTGTGCAGTTGCAGTGAGGCGAACACCTGGTGGAGCTGTTGAGCAGTGCACTGGATGAATAGCCAGGTCTAGAACAAACACACAAAGCACTTCTGCGGGTGGGTGCAGAGATCAATGGAAGAAGCCCAAAAGATGCGGCGCCTGACACCGTATGCCATGCTGTGTGCAGCACCGCCGGAGGGCATTTGAAGTATGTGCTCGCACGCACGGAAGCTGGGGATGTGGAAGCGTGCCCAGGAGGCGACAGCAGCCGCGCACCACGCAGCTCGAGCAGACGCTCTGAGTGGCTGCCGGGCAGAAAGTGCCCCGGCCAGGCACCCGGAGACACCGCGGGACCGGACCCCACTTAAGTTCACCGTGACAGTTATTACATTGCAGAAAGGCATCCAGGCCTCTTTTGAATGTTTTTACTGTATTCTTCATAACTACCTCCTCTGGCAGTGAGTTCCATAGTCTCACTGTTCTTACAGAGAAGAATCCCTTCCTATGTCGGTGGAGAAAGCACTTTTCTTCTAACCTTAGTGGATGCCCTCGGTTGTGGTTACACTCCGGGGTATAAATATATTGTGGGACAGATCTTTGTATTGCCCCAGAAATATTATACATAGTTATTAGATCACCCCTCAGGCGTCTGTTTTCCAAACTAAATAAACCTAATTTTGACAATCCTTCCGGGTACTCTAGTCCCTGCAAACCTTCCTAAACACAGCTGCCCAGAACTGTACACAGTACTCCATATGGGGTCTGACCAGTGACTTGTACATGGGTAAAATGATGCTCTGGTCATGGGCACCTATGCCCCTCTTGATGTACCCAATGAACCTGTTTGCTTTGGCAGCTGCTGCCTGGCATTGAATTTTACAGTTAAGTTTATTGTTAACTAAAACCCGTAGGTCCTTTTCCATTGTTGTTTTACTAAGCATTTCTTTATTTGGCGTGTAATCATGGTACAGGTTTCTCTTTCCCATGTGCATAACCTTACGCTTATCTGTGTTAAAATTCATTTGTCATTTAACTGCCCATGCTTCCAATTTATCTAAATCTGTTTGTAGCTGCCTGGTGTCCTTTTTGTGTTAATTACTTTACACATCTTAGTATCATCTGCAAAGATTGAGAATTTACTATTCAATTCGTGCCCTACGTCATTAATATACACACACACACACACACACACACACACACATACACACACATACACACACATACACACACATACACACACATACACACACATACACACACATACACACACACATACACACACATACACACACACACACATACACACATACACACATACACACACATACACACATACACACACATACACACACATACACACATACACACATACACACATACACACATACAGAGCTGGTCCCAGAACTGAGCTTAGTGGTACTCCCCAAGTAACGGTGACCCAATCTGAGTATATACCATTGATAACCACCCTCTGCTTCCGATCATTAAGCCCATTTCTCATCCATGTGCACACGTTTTCCCTCAGTTCAAGCATTCTCATCTTTTGCACCAGTCTTTTATGTGGCACAGTATCAAATGCTTTAGAAAAGTTATATGATTATATATTATAAGATATATGATACCCAATTACTCCCCCTGATTCAATCTTGAACTTTTCTCATAAATCCACTCCGATATGGAGTAATAGGGTCATTTTCACCAAGATTCTGCAGGATAATATCCCTTAAGACTCCTTTAAACAGCTTGCACACCACAGATGTTAAACGTACAGGTCTGTAGTTCCCAGGTGTCAGGGATTTTCCAGCGGAGAAATCCCAATTGTAAAAAGTGACCAGAAATTGAGACTGTGAGGCAGAAATGGATATGGGACAAACCGTGTTTAATAGTGAAAAAACAGTGGTAACTAAAAAACAGTGGTAACTACACATCAAACACACTACAATCAAACAATCAAACTGTGTACAAATCACAAAGTGGAACATATATGTGTAAGGGAACTATACATATATACAAGTGAGATTCACACGCTCTGGCTGTACATACACAAGATGGAGCAGGCAACAAGATGGAGTCCGGCACCAAGCATGCATAAGGATCAAAGAATAGTCCAAATACCAAGGTGGAAACACGGCTGGGATAGGGGGAGCAAACACAAGAGCTGAGGCAGGAGTCCTGGGTGCAAGGTTCAGATTTCAGAGTTCCTTGGATCTAGGTACAGGATTCTGGGATAGAGCTGACATAACAAAATGCTAATCCGCTGCCTGAATGGGCTGATCAGCTTATATAGGCTGAGGAGTTACAGGTGCTGGCTGATTGCCAGCAGCTCTGCAGGACAGAGCCATCTCCTGGTGGATCAGCACAATGCAGGGGAAGTTCCAGAGAAAGCCAGCCAGCAGTACTGACCAGCAGCACACTCAGAAGCCTAAGGAGGAACTCCAACCCTGACACCAGGTTTCCCCTTAGAAGCTTGGAAGCAAAAAAAAGGCCAGAAAGGGAAAGTGTAATAAATGTCATGATGGCCATGCACCAGTCTCTGGTTGTTTCAACTGAAAGTCAATCATAAAAACAATTGAACTAAAAAAATTCTGGAAAATTACCGATTATGCTTTTTCTACCACTTAGAATTTGGACTGTAGGCTTATAAGGTCAGGGCTCTCTCTCATATTTGTAGCAATAATCTATGTACTATATGAATAAGTAATGATAATAATTATACCTGCTCTGAATGATTTTGAAGTGTATTGTTCTGATCAGAATGTGATTTCACAAACTTTATTGTGAGAGTTCAGGGCCTTCAAACTTAAAAGATGCCATCACACAGTTTTTAGTTTGAGCATTCAGTCAGATATCTTATTAATTCAACAACCAAAAGTGACATGTTTTCCAGCATTACAGAACATAAAGAACATGCCCTAAGCAGACATCCGCAAAACAGAGCATGGTGAACTTGTTTCCTGGGTTTCTTTTGCTTAGCCATTCCCTTGTGTATTAGAAAACTGGCTATACAAACATTCTTCTGGCTTCTCTTTTCTTTTTATTTCTTAAATTATATTGATGTTGCAGAGCATTATTAGTTATGTTACTCTAGCCTAACTGAACATTGGGAGAGCATTGGAATAAGGAATGGTAAATTAAGTTACATATCAAAATAAGTATAAATGATCAAGTATTTGATATATCACATTTTCTGACATGTGTAGATGCATTTACCCATCATGCAATTTTCTTGGCAAATATTAGAGCCGTTATTGCTGTGGTTTTCCCAAGGCTGACTCAGTAGACAAGCAGTGTGAGTTAAATAGTTCTCCCCAGTTAAGGTTAAATGGAAAGAAAGAAAAAAACTACTACCTAGTATTGATGTTTGTTTTGCAGGATATAAAATTCTTCCCTCCTCTTCGCATCTAGCAAGCTTATACAGTTTGTAAATATTAGATATTTTTACAAAAGGTTTCCTTTAAGGTACAGTAATATGAAAGACCCAATGTGTACAGCCTAACTTTCTCACGTATGCATATGATTTGCAAAGATAGATCCAGCTATGTTCTATGTCAAAATCTATGGAGAAAATGCATTTCAGGCAAGATAAAAAAAATAATCCAAGGTCTGTCGTTCTTTCTTGATCTCACCATTTTTTCCAGTTCCAGTGCATTGCTTGAAGGTCACTGAGCCTTACTTGCAAGTCTGTGGGGACTTGTGGGCTGGGGTGGGACATAGCCCCCCTTCTTCCCGGGTGCCCAATTGCAAGGAGATGCTTTTAACCTTCATAGGCATGAGTTCTGGGTATTTCCTTGAGCATCAACACATGCGTTTAAATAAAAAAAGTAAACACAAGAATTTTAAACTACATTATTGACTTTTCCAGTAAAAAAAAATGTTGTGCATATTATTTTCTGCACAAGTTAAGGGAAAAAATAAACTTGCGTTTTTGCATTCCTGAAATGCAATTTCCTGAAAAATTAAAAAAAGAAACTCTAAATTAGCCCTTTTTAGCAAAATGGATGTTGCTCTATTGGCAGGGAGGCATCCTGATTGCCAGTAGTCGCATGCTGTAACACCCACTCTCTCATCCTCTTTCATGCTCTTTAATACCAATTGTTCAGCTAACTTGGGGGTCAGTAATCTATAATACCAATAGTTTGGGCCACTTGTGGGGCCGAAATCTTTAATACCAATAGTTCAGGGCACTTGTGTGTCAATGCTCTTTCATACCAATTGTTTAGGCCACTTGGGGGCACTAATCTTTTATACCAATAGTTCATGCCACTTGGGGCTCAGCAATCTTTAATACCAACAGTTAAGGTCACTTGTGTGCCAATGCTCTTTCATTCCAATTGTTCAGGAATCTTGAGGCTTTAATACTAATAGTTCAGGGCACTTGTGTGTTGGTGCTCTTTCATACCAATAATTCAGGCCAATTAGGGGGCAGTAATGTTTCATACCAATAGTCCAGGGCACTTGTGTGTAAGTGCTCTTTCATATCAATAGCCACTTTTGGACCACTGCTCTTTAATACCAATAGTTCAGGGCCCCTGTGTATCAGTGTGGTATCCACTGTTTCAAGGCACTTAAGGTACATTTTCCTGTGAATTCTTTTTGTCCATTTTGGGCTGCTGTAACTGCAGAAAGCAGCAAATAAAGTACAGGGACGTGCCCATGGTGCTGCTGCTGCTGCTGCTGGTAATGAAGCTGGTGCTGCAGGGAGAGGACATGTTTCATCCTTGTCTGCTATACCTTCCTCTGGTGCAAGCAGATGCCTGGGTTTGGAGCGTATTTCTGTAGATGTACAGTTGAGGTAGTCATAGATTATATAGTACGCACTGCTACTAGTTCCATAGGATTGTCATTCATCCATTCAGCCTCTGCCGGCAGTGCTGAGCCACTTTGGGATCAGTGGTCTTTAATACCAATAGTTCAAGGCCTTTGTGTAGTATCCACTGGTTCAGGGCCCTTAAAGTGGACCAACACCCAGGATTTTCACTATCATGGGTGTTGGTCCACTTCCGCGGGGCACCCCGATTGGGGGTGCCCCGCTGTGTGAAACCCCCCAGAAAGCCCCAAAAAACTCACCTCACCCCGCTCCTACGGCGCATGCACGAACGCTCCGCCAATCATCGCTTCCATCGGATGTGACCAGCAGACCATCACAGGACACGCTCGATGATGACAAAACCCTAGTGCTGACTGCTGCAGCTTTCTGCAATGTTGAGGCTGAGAGGGAGGCTAGCAGGGAGGAGCGCAGGGGAAGAGCATGTTAGGGGTGATGAGGAAGTCCTAGACTTCTGAAGGCCATCAGAGTTCAGAAGAAGAGGTGGTGGTAGTCACACAGCCCGAGGCAGCCAGAAAAAGAGGGACAAGGATGTCAATGGTAAGCCCATTGCTGCCACTGCC
The DNA here is from genome assembly GCA_027917425.1 of Gastrophryne carolinensis. Classification (NCBI taxonomy): domain Eukaryota; kingdom Metazoa; phylum Chordata; class Amphibia; order Anura; family Microhylidae; genus Gastrophryne; species Gastrophryne carolinensis. The sequence goes on from CM051239.1 coordinate 326,354,421, forward strand.
CACCATATCCAGGGACTGAGCGCACCAAGGCAGGCTAAAAGGATCTCACCAGCTTGGCATTTTTTCAAGTGGTCCGCAGCAACAGACAAGACACAGGTCATTTGCAAGCTGTGCCACCAGTGCCTAAAATGAGGAAAAATTCTTAATACTCTCAGCACCACGTCCATGATCAGGCACCTGCAATCCAAACACAAGCTGCAGTGGCAAAAACACCTAAGAAACATGGAAACCTGAGGCTCACTCTGCTGCTTTGGTTGACTAAGCTGCTTCCACCACCTCCCCAATGACAAGGCCACCTGTTTCCCCCCAAAAGGAGGACTTGGGATCACCACTACTTCCACCACCACTTCCAGCACCCACAGCAGCAGAACCACCTCCGCTATCTCCAAGCTAATCCACACCATCCCAGTGAAGCATTCAGATTTCTGAATGTTGGACCCATCCCCAACCACAACTCCTGACACTGAATGCGATCATTTCCAAATGCTGAAATGCTCCAATTCTGTCTGGTGGAGACGAACAATTTTAGAGATCTGATGGCGGCAGCTGTTCCACAATACACTGTTCCCAGCTGCTACTACTTTTGTCGCCAGGCCATACCTGACCTACACCAACAGGTTGTGGAAATAATGTTCATTGGAAAGATGTGCATTGGGCAATGTTGTTAATTACAGTGTCCACCTCACCACTGACACATAGACAAGTAAGCATGGGCTGGGACGTTACTATGGCGTATATTTTTCCACCACCCAAAATTGCTGGAAATCAGTTGGTGCCTCCTATTGTCTCCTCCTTCTACTTTGCTTCCTCTTCTAGCAGTTATAGCAGCATCTGCACCACACATTTGAGCACTGCCATAGGGAAACAGTGCTGTGCTAAAATTCAGTCAAAAAGACCCCACACCGCCCACGAGTTGTGAACAGCATCCAGGAGCAGACAGATGAGTGGCTGCTCTTGTTGCAACTGAAGCCTGGCAAGGTGGTATGTGACAACTTTGGACGAACCTGGCTGATGCATATCCCTTGTCTGGTGCATGTGCTCAACTTGGTGGTGGAGAGGTTACTGGTCCATTATCCAGACATGCTGCTGCATAAAGTGTGTAGCATGTGCACACATTTCCAGCATTTGCACCCAGCTGCTGCTCGCCTGACTGCACTTCAGAGAAACTTTTGACTTTCCACCCACTGCCTCATATGTGATTAGCTCATTTGCTCACCAGGTGGAATTCCACATTGTAACACGCTGGTAAAGGTGTGTATCTATGTATTTCTTTAATAATCTTCCCTAGTCTTTTTTGTGCAGGGAATTCGCCCAGCCCCCCCTCCCCACACACAATTTTGGCCTTTAACTCCTGTAAAAAAAACAATATTTCGTTTTTTCTAATTTATGTATCTACGTATTTCTTTTTTTTTTTAGTTTTCTGTTAATATTTTGAGTTCTTTCCTTAGCTCACCCTGGTGCCCTGCCCCCCCCCCTATTTGCCCTCTGGCCCACTAAAAAAAAAGGAAAATTTTAATTGTTTTAATTTATTTATGTATGTCTTCGTTTTATTATGTTATTATTTTAAGTACTTTGCCAGCCCATTTTGTGCACGGCAATCACCCTGGTGTTCCACTCGGTTTGCAGTCCTCTAGCCTTTGCTGCCCCCATTTTACAGCCATTTTTGGTCCCCCAAAAACCTGAACTGGACTTTATCGGCAAGATCGGCAAAACTTGTTGAGTTTTTTAAGGGAGAAAGGGGGCCCTATATCTGGGTGACCCCTATTTATGAAGGGCTTTCTAGGGGAATTGGGAGTTAATCTCCTTGGTTACACTCAGCTTTATTAAGTATACCTGAAACTATAGAGACCATAGGGAGGAACATACAGGTAATAAAATCACTATAAGTTTGTAATATTAAAGTGGTGACAGGGCAGCGCTTGTTTCCTGAACCGTCCGCCACCTAATTCGTAAATATATAAAAAACACTTTTAAATATATCCTTATACTTAATCATGCATTAGAGACCTGGGCTATAGATATAAACTACAGAGGACTACAATAAAATGGCGCCTGTCATTTTTTCACAGAACGGCCGAGGGCCGCCCAGCCCACAATGACGCCATTTGCGTCACAATGTGGGACTGCCTATAGGCAGGAGGACACTGGGGAACTGACTAAGCCCGCCCCCTATGATGTCCCTGGGCGGCCCCCGGAACTAAGAGACGGCAACGCCGCTGCAGCAAGCCAGACCGGAATGAGACCGGCACGCTGCTGCAGGGCGGGAACAAGCTGGTCTCGCAGCCTGTCTTACTGACAGGACCCGCGCTGTGGAAGGTGAGTGCTTTTTTCTTAAAGATATACCAATTAATATACCAGGCACCCCTTGGACGTTATTGTCCCTTTCTTATTTTTCTAACTACATAGCCAGTGAAGGCCTGAAGACCATAAACGTTAATCCAGCGATTACCTTCACTACAAACCATACAGGTATATCTTTCTCTTTATTATTAAAAAATACAATTCATATAACTACAAATTTGGCATTTAAATAATATAGCCCCTGTAACCTTAGGTCCCACAGCCAAGTAAACAATACTAGGATGGCAGGAAGCAAGCGCTCTCTTACCATTACAGGAAATTAAGAGGTATGTTACTACACTGTCTAATATATACAAGGATTGCATTAACATAAGGATTTGAGCTAACTGCATACTCTGCTATGTACAACTAGAGAAATTTAAGTGCACTGAGGAAGCTCATAAGGAGTGAAACGTCTGCACATAAGGAATCACTTGCTACAACTGAGAGTGTATCAAGCTTGCTACAAACTGGAATTGGATGGGACTGAGCCCCCGATTAATGGGCAGTCCCCATATGAACAGAGACTTGTACCTCATTAACAGCACCTCTGTACAGCAATATGAACTGAGTAAGATATGTGAAAAAACATATGTATGAAATGTACTACATATTGATACTGTTAAGAGCTGATGTATATTAATTGTAAAAATAAATGTTGAACCCTTTTTTAATAATAATGTGTACATAATACTTACACCAAGCTAACCAAGGAGATTAACTCCCAATTCCCCTAGAAAGCCCTTCATAAATAGGGGTCACCCAGATATAGGGCCCCCTTTCTCCCTTAAAAGTTTCTATAAATTTGCAAAGGGTGGGGATAACCAAATAATCTCTCTTAGACAGGCCTAACTCAAGGGAGAGCTCGCAAGACCTCATCCCTTACCCCCATAATCAAAACTTAGCGGGTTCGCCTATCCCTAATTGAAAGGATTAAGGATAAGATTTGGGTAGTAGCGACTGCAGTAGCTTGTTTTCCTTGGATTACCAGTGTTCAGAAGAAGACTGGAAAACCTCTCCAACTCAGAAAAGAATTTTCCATACCTGGTTTTGCTGTAGATGAGTTCTCTTTGAGAGTTGAAGAAGTCTTCCAAGAAGATGAGGGTATCTTCTAAACAACAGTTATGGATATGATTTTTATTACACACTAAACAATTAACATCTGCTCAGAATGTGGTATAGTCAGTGGTATGAACATGCATGCAAGCCAAAAGATGTGCCATTCCTCTTCCCTGAATCATGTGAAGGAGCGAGAATTCTGTCATGCGAGAATGCTCTTGCATGGAACAAAGAATTTCAACTCCGTGGTAATTCAACCTTGTTGTCTTTTATATAAACCTTCCGGTAGGTCACCTCCGCGTCTTCAGCAGTTAGATAGCAAAAGGTACAGTGAAAACCATGAAAGGCAGATAAGTTGCTTCAAATGGACACTTCCATAAAAATGTCAGTAAATAAAAAGGTAAATTGTAACTATTACAAGTATTTAAATGGTTGTAATCCTATAATATTTTTTTAGATTTCAAAATAAATTTATTTTCATTTTCAGTTACAAACAAGCTTTTTTCTAATTGGGCGCGGCAAGCCCTTCAAACATAGATCAAACCCAGCATTATGATTTACAGTATGGTAATGGTTAACAAGGAATAAAAGACATCATCCACATCATTACCCAGGTTTTATAATATTTGTTAAGATCATCATTATTGTATAATGCAGAATCAATAGAGATACATAGCAAGAAATAAGAAGGGTAAAGTAAATAAAAGGTGCGTGGGGAGGAGTTCATAGCCAACTAAGAATTCTTATATAACAGGACAGGAATATTCAACAAGTTGTTTATTGCGATCTTTTAGTATACTGGTCAATTTCTTATTAATAAAAAAAGTTGTTCATACGCTCTTCTGCTTCCTTAAAGACCCTGTTTTTTCCAGTATAAACAATAGTCTGCATTGCTTTTAGCAAATGCATTTGGTTGTGAGGATATTTCATTATAATTTCCAAGACAATACAGCTCTCTGATGGTGTTCCTATAACAATGTATAAATAGAACATGGGAGCACCCAAATCCAATACCAACATCAGTAGAAAGAACATATCTTCTCAGGGGTGGTTATTTTGCCCTTTCCTTTGTATGATGCAGAAATGCTGCTGCCAGGATTCAACTGCTGTAACTGACAATGCACAGTAACAGGAAGCCCAGCAGCACTTCCTGTTTACAGGTGGCCTGCAAATGTATGAGCCTCCATTTTGTTTCTAAAAATCACTACAGCAGGAGTTAGAAAAAGGTAAATTAAATTTTATGTAGAGAAATCTGAATTGCCCGGAGGAGGGATGCATATGAGCACTGTTTATTGTGTTGGATAAGAGTCTGAATAAGAGTCTATCTTATATGTTCCCGCACCCTGTACATACAGATTGCTCACATTAAAAATCATCCATCCTACCTGCATCTACTGCATGTTATGAGCCTTTAAACATCCAAGATGGCGGGTCATGGAACATCAGGCAGCATGCAAACAGGAAGTGCCTTCTGACTGTGCTGCTCTGCATTCTGGGATTGCTGACCTTTTCCTGACCCCAGTTCTGCTCTGTCTGAGCAAAGCACAGCTATAACCCACCCCCTATACTTTATCCCACTCTCCTCAGTAAATTTGATGCCTCTGAGTCAAAATGGCAGCGCCCGTATCCTAAAGTCCTGAACAAAGTTTCAGCCCAGTGGGGGAAAGAATAATAAGTAAGTGACTAAAAACTTAAAATATATTAACTTTAGATTAGGTAATTGTTTTTTAAGGGTTTGGGCTTTTCAATAAATCATGGTGAAGGTCTGGTTTAAGTACCACTTTCGTTTATTTAAATAGCGCCATCATCTCCCGTAGCGCTTTACAAGTTATAATTACAGACAAGTTAAAACATATAGTACAGGGACTAAAACAAACTAGATGCCCGGATGTTGGAATCAAATATAGTGAGCATAGGAGGCAATAGGAAAGAGAGCCCTGTCATTGTGAGCTAAAGTTCTAAAGGACCTTGTGCAGTAATTTTGTATTTGTGTAGCAAATCAGGTTTGAGTAATGTATAGGTGGCAACAGATCAGGTTGATAGGCTCAGCTATATCAAGTACCACTTGATAGGAAGGTACCACCAGTCTGAACCTAAACCTATAAGAGGTTTGTCACTCTATGATAGGTTGGCTCAATGAGGTTTCTGGTTGATGTGAGACCTCTCCGCGTAGAGGGGCCAGAAACATGGCTAAGGTCAGTACCTTTCCAAGGGTGACAAGATAACAAGAATACTACTCGGAGACGGATCGTCACATTAAGTTTGTGCACCTAATGCGGACTGACTCAGTACTTCTTATCCCTAGTGAATCCTCGTTTACATAGGAATTGTTCAGTATTGCAGGGTGTAATATTACCTCTCCCTCCCCTCTTGGGGGACAGAATATTGAGAATGCAATCTATGTGAAGAAGGTGAAGTGACTTGTGACTTTGAAGTCTGTGAAGACTTGCGCATACCTTTTACAAATGCAATGAACAGTGTGCAGTCATACTAAATTTTTCCATGTTGTAGCTGGTTATATCTTCCAACATAATTTGACCAGAGGACCTGTTTTACCCAAAGGGGTTTAAAAGAAAACAACTACAAAAAATTTTGTAGTCACACAGTGTTAAAACAACAGTGCAGGCAACAGCAATAATAAGGCAGCAAGAGGCAGCAAGCTCCCCTGTAGCCCAACCCATGTGCCTCTCTTCCATTTCCTGTGGATCGTTGATGATACTGTATCAGGTTGACTTTCTTTTTTTATTTTTTCCTTGACCACGCTCCAAATGTTCTGAATTGCATGGCCACCTCTCTGTTCCCAACCTGTGACCACTGGGACTTGTCTGTATCACACCATTTGGAGCATGGTCATCGAATTATGGAAAGAAAAGGAGGGGCAAATTTGGGTTCCTGCTACAACATCTATGGCTCGCTACAGGAAATGAAGGAGAGGCACATACGACAGCCATCAGGTGAGCTGTCATTTAAAGTGGTCTCACACCAGTTTTCTACATAATGGGTGTGGGACCAAAATGCGACTGTCTCCGGGGGCACCCAGATTGCTGGATCCACCTGTGCATAAACCCCCACAATCTTTTGCAATCCTTAAACCGGACCTTCACCATGATTTAATGAAAAGCCCAAACTCTTAAAAACGATTCCCCAGCATCTAAAATTAATATATTTTACATTTTTGGTCACTAACTTATTATTCTTTCCCCCACTGGGCTGCAACTCTGTTCAGGAATTTAGGATACGGGCGCCGCCATCTTGACTCAGAAGCATCACACTTACTGAGGAGAGGAGAGTGGGATAAGGTACAGGGGGGCAGGTTATAGCTGTGCTTTGCTCAGACAGAGCAGAGCTGGGGTCAGGGAAAGGTCAGCAGTCCCAGAATGCAGAGCAGCACAGTCACTTCCTGTTTGCAGGCACTTCCTGTTTGCAGGCTGCCTGATAAAATGGCAGCTTCCATAAGCCGCCATCTTGGATGTTTAAAGGCTCATAACATGCAGTAGATGCAGGTAGGATGATTTTTAATGTGAGCAATCTGTATGTACAGGGTGGGGGAAACATATAAGATAGACTCTTATTCAGAGTGAAGGTCCGCTTTAACTAAAACTCGATCCGCCAGCGAAATGTGGCCCCTCTATTTGCCCATGGGCAGTCATGAGGGATAAGGGATGGAGTCGCTTACTCAGGCCCATGTGTTGGTGGCCAATCGCAGGACCACATTTGGCCAGAGGATTTGTGCCAGGAGCACCATCAATCTTTCACTATGTAGAAAATGGGCTTGGGACTACTTTATATATAACACTGCGTGGAGTATAAATACTGTTTGACTGTTGTCTCTTCCCATTATAGTCTGACAAATCAGTCTCCATGATTTATAAAACAACAATTTGTACAACAGAAAGTGTAGTGTTGAATTAATGCTCACTGCGCAGCAAGATCTTGTTTTTCTTAGGTTACAGCAAACAAAGCTGAGTATTAAAGAAAGGAAAAAAAGTAATAACACAATTTTAATACAACTTTTCAAGAATATCAATATTTCTTTTCCGGAGCAACTTAAAATGAAATACAGAACAGAACCTTTCTTCTTGTAGTTTATATTTTCTTTCAGATAAAGTAATCTTTAAAGTAAACATCGGGGACTAAAATCCTAATACAATGACTGCTTGAAAATAGTTTAAACTTGAAGTGTAAATTTGTAAAGCATAAATAGTTTCTTTTTTGAAATAGTGTTTTATATTGTATCAGATACACATGTCCACATTTCAGCACTGAAAATTATGACCTCATTGATAGCCTTATATTGGCTGATCTCTTGCACTCCGGCTTGAACAGCACTTGGGGGGGTCGCCAAAAACACTGCATTCTAACACTTTGGGTTAACTTATGCAAAATACATCTGTTAGATATGGTTATAGAAATGAAAACAGCGTTGTTAATGGGACCTAAATATTTACAATTGTTCAAATGACACGCTCTGCCTTGTTCCTTTAAATAGGGAGTATTTTTGTCTCTTTAATGCCTATATAGTTGAACATGGTTTTCAACCTAATGTGGCTTCTGTCGGGTTTCTCGCCTGTCTCACTCCCCTATCATATGGGGTGCTGTCAGATCACCATTACTGTCTGGGCGCAGCCACTGACGTGTTCGCTTGGGTGTTTGTACTCGATCTGGCTCTTCATTCATTGCACTGCTCAACAGCGCCACCTGGTGTTCAGTTCACTGCAAGTGCACGAAGCCTAGAGCATAAGCTCTAGGGCTTGCTTGGAACTTCCGAGCTTTCCTTGGCCAGTGGACAGGAAGTGACTTCACTCTTGCTCTGAGACATCACTCCCAGTTTTATTGACAGCACTATTCAAATTTACAGCTGGCCTGTATTCATTGCTGTGTTATCAGCTCAGTTCCTGGAAGCTGTGATTCCTGTTTCCTGTGTTTCCTGCATTTCCTAACTGTCTTTCTGGATTGACCTGGCCTGCTTTCAAATCAGCACTCATATTACGGATTACAGACGGATTACACGGTTAGATAAACTTTGGATTGTTTATTGGACTTTGCCTGTTTACTGCCAGCCCCTGAACTTGAATTGTTCATTGGACTTTGCCTGTTTGCTGCCAGTCCCTGAACCCGGATTGTTATTGTTTATTGCCGCTAACCCTGGAATTTGTATTTGTTTATCGGACTTCGCCATCACCTGAACTCTGTTTTGTCTTATTGAACTTTATTTCCTTGCTGTGCCCCCACACCTGGAGCTCCGCCCAGCCCTCACTACTTACCAGAAGTCTATCTTTTCTGTGGTTGTAGCCTGGAGGCCTGACACTTGGCACTCTCATGTCTCAACCCCCATACAGCCAGCTTTATGCTGTTGAGGGGCAACACCCTGAAACATGTATCCAGAAGTGGAGGGAATGGCTTTGCATTGGTTTAGCTATCCCCAAGCATTGCACACCCTGGTGGTCTTTTGGAGCTTTGGAAATAGCTTAAGAGAGGGCAGTCCCAGAGGACTGTACAGCCAAAAGAATTAGGTAATATACTTGCCCGTGGGCCCCTGCCTCTTCCTGCATTCCTTTAACATTCCTCCAAGACAGCCCTGATGTACCTGAGTACCACAGATAAATCTTAGTACAAGGCACCCTGCTGGGCTGTGGTATGAACACTGAATGCACAGTTTGAAAGATCGCAGTGCAACACAGGGCACAAATAAACACGTGCCCATTGAATGTAATGAGCTGGCATTTTCCCTGCTTGAGTTTCTTTTGAGTATTTCTGCTAGGTATAATGGCACCTTAATGGTTGTTTATGAACATCAGTAGTGGATGAGTTCAACAGCGCATATATAACCAGGCCTAGGTGTGGAGCTTTTCAGAGAGTTAGCTATTAGTAGTTTGCATGTATTGTATAATTGTGTGTAAAGCTTAAGAATCATATATGTTTATAGAAAAATAATGTACATTTTGTACATTAATGTTTATAGAAAAACAATGTAACCATGTTCTTGATTTTATTTTCTTGTATAGAATGTAGAATTATGTTTTCCTTATTTGTCTATTAAGAAAATAAGAGGGTTTAAAGTTGCAAAAATGTCCTGAAGAAATAAAAACACTCTTCACCTTGACACCTCTGTGTCCTCAGTAGATGTATTTTTGGTTCTTTTTGGCTGTTTCATGAGCTGTTTGAGCTCCATTCCCCGCATCCCTGGAGCTATGGAAGCAAATGACCTCTCAGCTGAAGCCACAGATGCAATGAAAGCAATTACTCAACATCCCAACTCTCTAGTCATAGATGCCGCTGAGTAAGTGTCCGCAAATGGCAAGTTTCTGGCAGTTCAAGCATGTACTATAAAACTAAAATGCAATCTCAGTTTGTGAACTGTTTCATAATTAGCAATAGGCACTCTTTCCAGTAGTGAGGAGAAGATGTGGAAGGCCAACAAATAGACACCAGCATAAATATGGCATATCCAAATGCAACAGGCGATATAGAAATATATCAACCCTAAAACTCTACTCCATCCACAATGGCTCCTAAATGATTATTTTCCAAAAAGCCAACAGAGAGCACATGCAGAAAGTACAATGTAACTTACTAGTGGCCCTAACTCATCTTTACCTTTTCTTATGAGTTGTTATGTGTATCACATGATGAGCAGCTCTTCTTTTTGTGACACTGTAACAAGATGGTTATCTAGGCTATTCTATTAAGGGGGTGTGATTGTATGTAGATTTGGGGGAATTATTTACTGTTTCACATACTTGGCTGCTCACTTAGCCTGCTTGACCCTTTAACTGCCAGCCTACCAGGAGATTTTGTCACCCTCTGTTGCCCATTGGTTGTAACATTTTTCGCTATTTTAACCTGTTCAACTGTGATTTTTGATAATATTTTCTGGAATTTCCCAGAAAATGTATATATTGTTTTCTTTCAGCAGAGTCTGGGCTTTAACATAAATGTCTTATTTGTCATTTTTTGTGTATTCCCAATATTTTTGGGTAAAATATGTGCAAATAAATAAAAAAATCTATTTTTTACAATTTGTAGTGTTTTCTATAAATTAATAAAACATATACATGTTTCAATAAATTCATATTGCGTGTAAAAGCCCCATTTCTCCCAGTTACAGTGGTACCACATATGTATTGGTAGACACCGTTACCTGCCCAGGAGACTCCCCCAAACTAGAAACAGTGCTTTAGGAGATTTTTATATAAAATACAACTGCTATGTGCACTTTGCAGTTTTTCAAGAAAAAACACCCTTTACATTTGAAATCTTCCACACAAATAATATATTCTCTGGAAGTACACACCTCAAGCTTTCTAGATGTACCAGGCTTTTGGATGTGGGTGAATTTTCTAGGAGTAATCCCTCGATTAATTATTTGAAAAAATACAACCACTAGCCACATATAAAGGGATAACTAAAAACATGGTGAGGGGTCCACCTCCCCAGAGGAGAACCCCATTTTTGGGGGTTATAATGGTTAAAAACTCCCTACCCAGCATAACCAGCCAGGGGACCAGCTATGGGAGCTTGTAGAACAGGGTGCAGGGGCCAGCTTCATTGGCCCCTGTCCGTGCAGGCTTCAAGCCTGCACAGCCTAAATGGTCCAGGGCTCTTCTGCCCCCCCGGGCTTTGGGGAGGCAGGTAATTGGGTGCTGGGTGTAAAATGCAAGTCACCCGCTAGCCGCAGGTGACTTGCCAGCCCCTGATCCTTGTGAACTAGTATAGGGGTCTCATGGATCCCTTACACATCAAAGAAGACACAGACACGCAGAGAAAAAAAATTTAATTTTGTTTCTTTACTCACCTCTGATCCTCCAGTGTCCCCCCGGCGATCCCGGTGATCGGGGGAGGGGGGCTGAGGAGGCAGGGGATCACAGTCCCCTTCCCCTCCAACCCTCCCCCATCGAGCACCTGGCACTACTGAGCATCTTCGGGCGGATACAGGATGATTATATAATTCACCCCACCCACAGGCGGGGCTAGCGGCAACGACAGAGCGGTGTGACAAAGTGGGTGAGAGCGGGGATCAAATGCCCTCTGGGTGAAGAGAAGACCCAGCCGGTGAGTGCTTTTTTTACTTTTTGTGTCTGCTAGCAGGGGGGAAAGCCAGGCATGTAACTCTCACCTGGTTGGCGATTAAGGGCAGGAGAGGCAACCATGTGAGAGTTATGCGCTTGGTGTTTAAAGGGTTAAACTAAACTACTCTCCCTCAGCCCCTAGCATAAATTTACAACACTCAAAAATAAATTACCCTCTCATAGTGTGGCGAAATCACCCTTTAGCATACAATAATTAATATGCAGAATGCATGTTAAACCGCCTACAACAAATAATTGCTGCCCCGAACAAGCAAATTCCCCTTAGCCCCTCAAAATCTAATATGCAACATTAGTCTGGACCCCACACCCAATCAGCCCCGAAGTATGAATCTGCATAGTGTGCATGGCTCCCCCCTCAGTCCTCCAAAATTAGTAGGTAGAGTGTGCATGAATCTGCACATTACTAGGCATTTCCCTGCAATAATAGACTGAACCTCAAGCTGCAGGAAGACCCTTAGGAGTGCAGGTGGAGAGGTTGCAAGTGGTTGCTTCACATCTCCATTTACTTTCTGTGTTGCAAGCTTTGTCCTGGTTACCCACAAGTGGCTATTAGAGCTTGACGAGCAAATCTTGCCAGTAAACTATATCAGTTTTAATAGGTATAATTATTACAGGGTTGCAGACAGGTGAGTAAATGGCCCACTTTAGGTCCAGTTTTCCATTTTATAGTCTAAAGTGACATACTTTCCATTTTGCAACAAGAGAAATACACTTGAAGCCAAGCTTTGTTGTCAATAATAAATATCATTTTTAGTGTTGTAATTGTTGGGTGTTGAAAACTCTCTATATAGTGTCTGCATGGCCCTGGAGATACACTAACAAGTGGACCTAAAGCCTTTTCCAACCTGACAGCCACTGGTGGAGAGGATAACATTGATGTCCTTTGTGCCCAGATAATGAAATACTGTAGTATTGATAACAAAATTACAATGTCTTCTTTTTAACCCTTTCACATAGTTTACTCTCCAACCCTAAAGTGTCAGCCACGTAAAATTCACTGGCCTGGCATTTACTCCTGCTAGTGGCCAAGACAAAAAAAAATACTCACCTGACCCCTCGATCGATCCAGTTTTTTATTCGCCTGAGGGGCATCCGATCCCCCCCCCCCCCCCCCGGTGCTCTTCTGGCTTCCGGAGAGGGCCAGGTATTGCCAGATGAGCATCTGTATAGCGGTGCTTAGAGTGACCGCTAGCAGACGCTGTAACTGCGAAATAGGCACTGTGACAGACTGTCTCAGACGCTTTAGTAACCTGGCCGGCATTGATGAATGTGATGTGTGTTGGGCGCTAACACCAGTACAGCTCTGCAGCGAGCGAAAGGTAGTGCCAGCTCAGTGCGACCGACTCTCAACACTCCACACCATGTATAAAAAAAGGACACACACACAGCTTTGGCGCTCTAAAGCTGGGTGCTGTAGCACAGAGCGCCAGATGCTGTGTGATTAAAGTCTGTTTTTGAATACATATCCACCAGTAACAAAGCGAAAACACATGTAATGACATTGTTTTAACACTGTGACGATGACACTTTAGTGCCAGACCTGTAAATGCAATTCTGCATAAAAATATTAAAACTCCCCAAAATTTCTAAGCGTGTTTGTTTGCAGCCAGGAGAGATCACACAATGATTTTGGCAAAAAAAAAATTGTATTGCCGAATTTGAGCTATTTATACACAACTAATGAAAGCCCATTGAAATGTATGGGAGAGCGCTACAGAGCGACAGGTACTACATGGCGCTCTGAAACCTAGAGCACCGGTGCTATACGCTGAGCCGCCTGTAATAATACATGTGACGCTACATGGCGCTGTTAGAGGCGGTCACCAGATTTGCTTTCTCAAATGTGGTTTTACGTACAGCGCCCGGTGTTCCCCAGATGCTGCCTGCCGCTGCGAGGCACTACCTGGCACTATCCCTTCTTAAATAATCCCCTTAGTATGATAGGGTGGACAAAAGTACAGTATATCTATTGGCTTCATGCTTTTTTGTTGACATAGGGCCTTTTTTAAGAAGGGATAGCGTGAAGTAGTGGCTGGTTAATGAGAGGTAGCGACTGGTGTACGCCGGACACGGCACGCAATTACACATTTATCATGCTGAATCTGTTTAGCGACTGGGATAACGCCATGTAGCGTCTGATTCATCAATTTTACAGCCTCAGCGAACAGCGCCGGCATTCAGCCTTGCACAGCGCCAGGTATGACCTCTCGCTCTCCCATACATTTCAATGGACGATCCTTCTCTTCTCTTTAAACAGGGTTTTTTTTTGGGGGGGGGGAACCTCAAATAATATTGTGACCTCTTCTGGCATAGAAAAATCAGTTTTTCCACATATTTTTCATATTTTATATATTTCTGCAGAAATGACATTACAGGTCTGGCATTAAAGTGTTCATGTTACAATGTTATTACAATGTAATTCCATATGTTTTCACTTTGTTACTAGTAGATACATGCTGAAAAACAGACTTTAAACACGCAGCCTCCGGCGCTCTGGGCTTCAAAGAAGCAATTTTTCAGCGCCAGAGTTTTGTGAGGCTGTTTTTATAATGAATATGCTGTGAGTCGGTCGCACTGACCAGTCGCTAACGTGCGCTCCCATACAGCGCTGTACTGGTCAAATATGAATCAGCCTGCCCCTGTCTACAGAGTCTGCTGTCACTTCAAGTCATTTTGAATGTTGTTGAGTATTTATGAACAAAACGTTTTTAGCGTGGTATGACTAAAAGAAAAATCTGCATAGTTTACAATTTGAAGATTAAACAATAGTATTTGTTTACTGCTATAAAAACATACTTACTTGCAAAAATACAAAGAAAAATGCAAAGAAATTGAATTCAAATCATATGTGATATAAGTCTTATATGTAATGTTATGTTGTCAAACAATAAAATATTTTGAAATAGAAAATTTGCCTATGTAACAATGGTCCTCTGCATTTGATGGTCACTGGAGTGCAAGTATACTTCAGCATGTTTTGTCTAGAACCTGTTTAAATTGAATTTGCAGTGGAGAACAACAGCTAGAGGAGGAGTGAAAACCATTCATTTGGCATCTTATGACATTCTGCCTGAACAGACTTGATGGCACCAGACTGCCAATAAATCAGATGGGCAGCAGGATTATTCTGCAAGAAGGTGTGTTACAATTAATATTAATTTAGTTCACCATGAAAAAGCTGGCATATTATTGCTTGCTGAGTGAATATTACCAGGTGTTAGATTACCCCAATGCATCTCTGGGATGTATGGACTCTTGACCCGTCAGCTTTTCTGGCCTTGTGACATAGAGTACATGCTGCATGAACTCAAAAATAATTACTGAATGACTCCATTTAGACCTCAGATGTCCAAAGATAACTTGAATTTTCATGAAACAAAAACTATGCTTTTCACTATGTACTCTATGCAGTGATCTACCAAAACTGCAGACCTGCACTGCTGCATTACCTAAGAAGAAGACGCTACACCCCTTTTAAAGAGGTGACCCACTCTTTTCCCTTTGACCCATTGACTACCAGCCTACCTAGAGTTTTTGTCACCCTCTGTTGGCAGACCACTTTTCACTATTTTGCGGTACACATGTTCAATTGTGATTTTTGAAGGGTTTTCCCAGGAAAATAATACTGGGAGGCCGATTCATCAATAGCGCCAGGTAGCGACAGATGAGCGACTGTAGCGTGATTTTTTCAGCGCCAGCCAGTATTCGCTGTGCTTGGCCGGCATTAGCTTGATGACAGCGACTCAGTCGGTGTGCGGTAATGTTGAATACGGGCTGGGGGGTCGCTGTTTCACAGGTCCAGCGTTGTATGTGAGCGCCTGACAACCAATGGCCAGAGCGAAAGGCTAGCTTCATATTCATCAACAAATCACGCTCCGAATGTGCTGTCGCTGTCCATTCCTTGTTTAAACCCCAGAGCGCTGGCGGCGATCTGTATTAACTAGTTTTTAACCCCTAAACAACCATATTTTTTGAATGTAACATTATACATGTTTTTAGAATCATTTTGTAATATGAATACATTAATCTCATACCTGTTAGATCAATTCTGCACATATTTTTTTTTTTTTTTTTTGACTTAAAAAAAAAATCCTAACATTGCAGAAGTGTTCTCCGATTTTTTGACATTAAAAAAAAACAAAAAAAAAAATTATTACCAATTAATTATGAATAATTATAGATTGCTCCATTGAAATGCATTGGACATCGCCAGGGAGCGACAGCTCATACCTGGCGCTGTGAGGGAATTTGCAGCGGCGCTGTTCGGTCCAGGCGGCTTCATGATGAATGCCGCGCTAGCCGTCGCTCTCGCCGGCGCTAGCCTCATTTTGCTTGATAAATGCGTCATTGTGACCGCCGCCCGGCGTACTTGAGTCGGTAGTCGCCGTTAGCTGCCGCTACCTGGCGCTCGTCAGACACTACCTGGCGCTATCGCTTGATGAATAAGGGCCATAGTTTTTTTTCACCAGAATCTGTCTTGTTTGTCAATTGTTAAGTGTATTTTCAATATGTTGGGGTGAAATATGTGCAAAAAATAAAAACAAATCTGTTTGTATTGTTTTTGTAATAAAAGTTTGTTTATGAAATGTTATTGCATGTAAAAGCCCCATTTCTCTTGGTTACAACGGTACCACAAATGTATTGGTAGACACCCTTTCCTGCCAAGGAGACTCCCCCAAACTGAAACAGCGCTTGCGATTTTAAGATAAAATACAACTGCTATCTGCACCTTGCAGATTTTAAAGAAAAACATTTGAAATACCCCTCACCCCTCAAGCTTTCTAGGAGTACCAGGCTTGTTGGTGTGGGTACAGTTTTCTGAAAGTAATCCCTCAATGAATTATGTGGTTGCACAGGGTTTCCCTAAAAAATCAAAGCCACATTTTTCTAAAAAAAACAAAAAAAAATATGCAAACAAGAAAAAACTGCTTAAATCTGAAAATTCAAGGTCCCCCAAACAGAACAATACCCAGGTACTGTTAAGGGAAGAGTTGCCAAACTCCCCAAAGTAAAGCATGTGCGTAAGGGTAACTTTACTTAAAAATGTATCTGCAGACAAAGTGCACACCTTGCACTTTTTAAACTAAAACAACCGTTTATATTTGAAATACCCTGAAAGTACATACACTAAGCTTTCTAGACATACACAGCTTTTTGTTGTAGGCTCATCTTTCTGGAAGTAATCCCTCGAAAATTCTTTGGTTGCACAGGGTTTCCCTAAAAATGTATAAAAAGGCTGAATAAAAACACATTTTCCTAAAATATCAATATGCAAACAAGAAAAAATAAGCTAAATCTGAAAGCACAAGGTCCCCCAAACAAAACAATATGCAACATGCATAGCTACTTTAACCCTTTCGCTTTTTTAATTTTAAGGGTTAGGGTTAGCTAACCCTAACCCTTAAAAATAAAATAAAAATGACGTAAGGTCCCCCTCCCAGGGGGGGGGGGGGGGGACCCATTTTTTTTTTAATTTTAAGGGTTAGGGTTAGGCTAACCCTAACCCTTAAAATTAAAAAAAAATGACGTAGGGTCCCCCTTACCCGTCATAACCAGCCCGGGACCAGCTATGGGGGCTTGTAGGAACAGAGTGAAGGGGCCAGCTTTTGTGGCCCCCCACCCTGCAGCCTACGAGCCCACATACCCTGTGTGGGCCCGGGCTCTTCTGCCCCCCCCCCCTGGGCTTTGGGGAGGCAGGTAATTGGGGGTGCGGAGGTTAATGGCAAGCCACCCGCTAGTTGCAGGTGACTTGCCAGCCCCTAGCCTTGTGAACTGGTATAAGGGGTCTCATGGACCCCTTACCAGTTCACAAAGGGTTAACAGTAAAAAAAAAGACAGACACAAAATTTTTTTAAATAAACCTTTATTAAAAAAAAAAAAAAAAAACACTTTACTCACCTCACCCGATTGTCAGCTCCTGTGTTCATCAGCTGTCAGATGCCCCGGTGATCGCTGGCCAGAGGAGGGGGGGGCAGGGGATCAGAGCATCCCCTGTCCCTCCACTGCTCTGCCCAGAGATCACCAGGGCATCTGACAGCTGAGCCGAGGAGAGGCAGCAAGACGCCCGGGAGTGAAGTCATAAGCTTAGCAGCAAGATGGCGGCGCCCGTCGGGAGAGGAGGGGGAGAGCCCTTTCAGGCTCTCCCCTGAAGCTGAAGAGGCTCCAGGGGAGAGCCTGTGAAGAGGAGACCCGGAGGGAGGCAGCGCGACTGCAGGTAAGTAAATGTCATTTTTATCTATTTTTTTTCTTACAGTTAGCAGCTGCTGCTGCCAAACGGGGGGGGGGGGCTATTCCAGGGGCTCTCCTGGAGCCATCCGACCCCACACAGGGGATCGGATGGCACCAAATTAAAGAGGAGACCCGGCCGGATCCAACGAGGGGTCAGGTGAGTATTTTTTATTTTTATTTATTTTTTCTAGCAGGGGGGAAATTCAAGCACGTAGATTCTACGTGCTTGGCACTTAAGTGGAGTGGAAGCGAGCAAGTAGAAACTACGTGCTTGGCACTGAAAGGGTTAAACCCTTTTAACTTCCAGCCTACTTGAGATTTTGTCACACTCTGTTGAAAGGTCATTGTTAACCATTTTGTGCTATGTTTAACTGTGATTTTTTTTCCAGGACAATTACATATTTTCTTTTTAGAGCTTATGCTTTATCCTGACATGTCTTGTTTCAAATTTTTCCACAGTTTTTTAAATATTTTTGAGTAAAAGACCTAAAAAAAGTCTTATTTATTTTAAATAAAACATTTATTTTATTAAAGAAAGCCATATTGCATGTGAAAGCCCCATTTCTTCCAATTTCAGCGGTACTACATATGTATCGGTAGCCCCCATCTCTGTCCAGGAGAGCTCCAAACTGAAAAGAGCATTTTCTGACATTTATAAATAAAATACTACTACTACTATACTACTATAAACTACTATCCCCACTATAAAGGGTTAAAAAAATTATTGGCCTGGGGTCCCCCTTCACAGGGAGATTTAAAATCACTTAAAAATCCCCCCAAAAATGGTGTGAGGTCCCCCCTACCCAGCATAACCATCCCAGGGACCAGCTATGAGGGCTTGTAGAACAAGACGCAGAGGCCAGCCTTGGTAGCCCTCGGCCCAGCAGATTACAACCCTGCACAGCCTAAATGACCCTGAACTTATCTTTCCCCCCCTCTCGGGCTTTGGAGAGGCAGGTAATGGGGGCCTGGGGGCTAAAGGCAAGTCACCCGCTAGCCGCAGGTGACTTTCCGGCACCCAAGCCTTGTGAACTGGTATAGGGGTCACATGGATCCCTTACAAGCTCACAAGGGTTAAGTGTAAAAAAAAAAACAGACACAGAGAAAAACAAGTTATTTATTTTTTTTAACGCCCATCTCCGATCCTATGTCCCCTGGCGTTCCTGTCCCCCGGTGATCTGATGACAGCTGGAGGGGTGCTGGGGAGGCAAGGAATCACAGACCCTTAGCCCTCCAAACTATCTCCAGTGATCACCCTCTGCATCTAAAAGAATATTGCCGGGAGTGAGATGACATAACAGGGTGATGTAATCCACCCCACACACAAGAGGTGGGGCTAGCGACCCCTGAAAAGCTTGGGGGGATTTAAAAAAAAAACGAATTGTTCAATTTTTTTTAGCCTATTTTGCATAGCCCTTAGGGTGCTTTTGTTTCTAAAATAAAAAAAAATATATCCTTACCTCATTGGAAAAATGATGTACCTCAACTGTAGCTCACAGGTAGTGATGAATGGGTAGGTTGAAATTCAGATTCGCTGAGGTCGGCCAAACTTTCCACCAAAGAACGGGTCTGGGGCCCCATATTGGAACCCGAACATCATTGAAATCAATAGGGACCTGAATATTGAGGCCCAAAAATGCCTGTAAAATGGGCTAGAGGGACGAAAATTGAGGGTAACATCTAGGCGATTGCCCTGAACATGATGGGCTAGGGAAAGTACTCAAAATAATCCCAAAAAATAAAAAATTAAAGAAATACACCAATAAAGAAAAAAAATAAAATATATTTTCTTACAAGTGTTGGAGGCCTGCACATGATGGGCTAGGGGAAGTGAAAAATCGCAGAAAGCAAGAAAAACTAACTTCTGTAAAGATGAATCAGGCATGGATAGTTGATGATTTTAAAACCCCTGTTCCTGATGCAACTGATTAGCAATAGCGTGCTACTATGACCTCCAGCACCCCTGCTGCTGCGCACTAACACCAGTCCTACCCAACCACCACAGATCTTCTGTCCCATGGCCTAGTTCTTCTTCAACAGATGTGCCTCTGCTTTTGGGGGGGGGGGGGGGGGAGTATCACCAGGGAGATTGGCCTGCACAAAATGAGGTAGAGACAGCACTAATATTATGTATTCTTTAATAAGAATAAATAAATTACTAACTAAAATAAATAAATAAAATAATCTTCATCTGTAGCAGACAGAGCACTGTTTGCATCTGCCTTCTTGCTAGCCTGGCTCGGAGCTCTACTCCCAGCTTGCGGCCATCCCCCATCGCAGCCAAGCACTGCCTACTCCCTTTCCTGATTGATTGGGGGTGGGGTGTGGGTCTGGCTGCAGGGAGGGCTAGAAACTGATTTATGGGCTTCTCAGAAGCCCTGTACCATACAGAGACTCCTATACCACTTAGGCCCCCCCTTTTATCAAATTCTGTGGCCAATCAATACCCTCTGGGCTTCCCTATAGAAAAATGCCAGAGGCACCCCTAGAAGAGCAACGGACCCATGCTACACCAGGCTCTTCTGTACCTCATTGCCTATAGTAGTGCAGTGGTATAGATAAGCCACCAACCAGGTGGCTCGCTGAGCCCCAACTCTTTTAACGAATATAGGGGTCCAACCCATTACAAGCTCACAATTAGTGTAAAAAATATCAACTTGATACAATAAAACACAAAAAAATTAAAATAATTTTAACTCACTTATCACTAACTTCTCCACTCCCAGGTAATGTGTCCCTCCTGGTCTGGCCTGTTGTTTGGAGACCTCTCTGACAACTCTGGCATCCTGTCTCTGAGCTCTAGGGATACCAGCTCTTATACCAGGTGCACCAAGCTAGTAACCCCCTGGGGGAGGAAGAACTGCAAAATCTTTCGACCATCCTTTACCCCTTGTATTCAGAATTGTTTGTAGTGAATGGGTCCAAAAATCAGCCCAGGAGTTTACCGCCCTCCCACAGACATGAGACTGAGGGTATAGTATTGGGGCAAAACATGAGCTAATATTTCTTGGCTGGGAGGAACAGTGAGGCTGGGGCTAGGGGAGAAACTATGGGAGCAGAGATTGGATAGGGCATTGAAAGCAGCAGCCCAGCTTGCCTGAAATAAGTGCGGCCTACTGGGATATCTCCCTGGGTCTCCCCATGGCCAATCTGCCCCGGCCAAACACTAGCACTGAGCTAAACTTTTTGGCTTTTTAAAAAACGTCTGTACACCAGAATCAGGTTATACCTGCATTATACACCAAATAATATGGTTTACATGTAAAGATGTTCTGCTGTGTTTCCTTAGAAGAAGACAAGTTAAAGCAGAGCAGGTTGGGAAACAAATGACACAACTGCAATAAAAAGAATGACATCCATTGGTGAGCATATAAAATGTCCTGCTGGCGCAGTATAATCCCTGCTTTACTGAAAATTAAAACCAAGATGTGATTTTGTAGGTCATTGAAAACAATAACCTCTAGCAGTAAATTACAGCAACAGCAGCGCTTTAGGATGGATGAAACCAAAATGTTTCAGACAAACATATTACTCAGAATTCCAGGCGCCTTTTTCTCCGTGTGAAAAGAAAAGATTATTTTTCCAAGCAGAGCAGCATGCAGAATAACGTGTAAAAGGGAGAAGCACTGCCATGTTATGCATTCATTATGTATCTATATTACAGGCTAAACCCCTGCTGCCCCTCTCCCTCTAGGAGTTGCTGTACAACAGCAGGCAGCCCTCTGGGGCTTGCTATTAGGCCTTTAAGCAATGCAGTGACATGGCTGATGCTGAATATTCAGCTCTACCATCAGGCTGTGGAACAAGAAATAGATTCAAAGGACAATTTCAATGAATGTTTAAATAAGAATTTACGCTTTATTCATAAAATATAGCTGCTAATCACTAAATAAAAATAATTAAGGTGGCTGCTTTGCCAAGAAACGTCGCATTACTGAGGGCACAGTTTGGATCTTAAAGATACGTGCGTTATCTTTGGAACAACTTTAAATGCAATTTAGATGAAAGTGGACAATTTAATCGGAAGTTGAAGCTGGCATCTTCTTTGTTTTGCACATTAAAAAATTAAAAGCAATACTCATCTTCGGACATAAAATAAAAAGGGGCTGATTCCCCTCCCAATGACCCCTAATTACATTTTGGATGTAAGCTTCAATGCCCGATCCTTGCCTGCGCGGCTCAGCAAAATCTTGCGTGATTTCGGGCTGCTCCATCCCATCCCAGCCATTGGCATGGCTGAGATTGGGGGCCACGCGTAGTGCCTGATGGGATGCAAGATTGGAAGGTCGCCAGAACCTGAGGCACCCAGATGATGGATCTCCCAGGGAGGTTAGTAGAATCTACCCAAAGCTAAAACCGGAGGGAGAGGCAGCAGAATGATTAGATTTAGGGGAGGCTTTAACCTCCCCAATGTTCCTCTTAAATCTCATACTGTCGCTGGCCAGGGACCTGGTTACTTAAAACTTACTAGCCTTTGACAATGTGTTTGTGTGTCCCCCAAGTTTTATATAGAGGGAGCGCCCTAATGCAATGCCTGCCACACCCTCTGTTACAGTGAATAGTGGTTTGAGCTCTGTTCACTGGTCGGCAGGGGGTGGAGTGCAGTCCAGCTGCTCCCTTGCAAATGGTGGACAGCCTCCAGAAGAATTGGCATGCGCCTTTGTGTGCACAAGCGGCAGTTCCGTAAGTATGTTTTAAACAGCCAAACACATTTCTGGCTGTTGTGGGGGATTAAAGGTGAGTACTGTCTTTTTATAATATTCTTGTCTGAAAATTGAAACAGGGTTAGGAAAGGGTAGGTGTGTTGGACTATGTAATAATGCATGGGGGAGAAAAGAAAGGTAGAAGAAGGAAGAATGAAGAAGGAAAAAGAAAATACAAGAGGGAGAAAAAAAGTTTTGCAAATTAAATTATGCAACCAAAGATGAGTGATAAACATCCAAGAAACAAAAAAAAGGCTCACAGATTTAATCAGAACATTTAGTAACTGTTGGAGATACAATAGCTTCAGCTTGTCACTATATGCGATGTGCTTCTATATTTTTGGAGTGACTGCAGTGTATTGTTGTAACAATGGGTGGTGCTGTTACTAATGCCCAAGTGTAGTCTCTATTGGGCATTTTCTACTGCATGTTGTAGTTCCTGTATACAGAAGTGTACTTGTTTTTCCTGTCTGTATGATTTACAGTGTTAAGGTAAATACCTCTTACTGCATGCATATTCCAGTAAACCAGTTTGTGTGTTTCTTCACAATGTCGGTGTGAATTGACTCTGCTGCATCCAGCACTCAAAGTCTGCAACAGTAACTACATGCAAAATATTTGGAGTCAACCTAAATTCTTAACAAAAGATTGTGAAATCTTGCATACAATAAGTAATAAAAAAATAAACCACAAACATCATTCTCTATTAAATTTACCTTGTATGAATTAACACAGTAAGAACACAGTCTGAACATTTGACCAATTGATTTTTATGGTGCAGAGAAAAACCAAAAATACAATATCTGTACAATGCCACAACAGAACAAACAAACATCAAATGTTCAATCTGCTTACGGTAGGTTTTTATGCTAGAAATTTGTCCAGATTAAACAACCCAAATCCCAATAATGTAAGAGCAATTTTCAATTTACCTTATGTTTCTCATGCACATTGTGATGGGAGTGACAGGACTGAATCATACAATCATACATAGGCTTACAACAACAAAAAACTTAGGCCCTTATTTAACAAGGGATAGCGACAGGTAGCGACTGGTGAGCGGCCGGTAATGACGGGCCCCGCCACGAGAACGCCGGCTCCCCACCACAATCACACATTTATCAAGGCAATCCTGCTTAGCGACTGAGATAGCGCCAGATAGCCACTCATTCATCATTATTCCAGCCTCAGCCCACAGCCCCAGCGTCCGACCTTGAACAGCAACAGGTATGACCTCTCGCTACCTGGCGCTCTCCAATGCATTTCAATGGAACAATCTTTAAATATTCATAATTAATTGTTATTAATTTTGTTTTTTGTTTTTTTTTTAAATGTGAAAAATTCTGTGACCACTTCTGCCATTTTAAATAATTTTTTAAGGTAAAAAAAAAAAAAATGTACAGAATTGATATTACAGGTCTGATATTAATGTATTCATATTACTAAATTATTTTAAAAACTTGTTTTTTTTGGTTTCCAAAAATATGGTTGTTTGGAGGTTAAAAAACTACTTTTAACCCATCGCCGCCAGCGCTCTGGGGTTTAAACATGCATTTTACAGCGCAATAATTTTTTGAGCGTGATTTGTTAATGAATATGGTGGAAGCTATCATGCGCTCCCATACAGCGCGGAACCTGTCAAATAGAGACTCCTCACCCAATATTCAACATTACGGCAAACCGGCTGAGTCGCTAACAACTACCGAACAACGGCCAAGCACAGCGACTACTAGCGGGCGTTCTGAAAATGCCGCTACAGTCGCTCAACTGTCGCTACCTGCCGCTGTTAATGAATCGGCCTCCCCGACAGGAAACACAGAGTGGCTTCCCACGTTCAGTGTGCGGCCCTGACAGCCTATTTATTCTGCTTTTGCAGGAGAACCAGTAGCGTTGCGGGATTCAGAGGAGGTAAGATGGGGGAGGCAGAGTGGGGGGTCACTACTTCACTGGGCTTCCATTTTAAAGTTTGACTATTCAATCCCTTTAATTTAATAAGGGTCATGCTAATGATTTCCTGAAGTAAGTGCAACTCTGGGTGCATATTTGGGTGTGAATCGCAACTAGGGTTTCCACCTGGAGGTTTTGTTTTTCTTTACTGGCCACTGGCCTGGCGGTGCCAGGTTTTTTATTGGTAATTGCGAATAGGAAAAGTATACCTGCAATTACAATAAGCAGTAAAAAAAAATACCAGCACCACCAGGACAGTGGCGGTCCAGAGAAACAGAGAAATTAGAACATAAAAATGTTGTTACACTTTTTGTGTGGTAAAGTTTAAAAGCTCAATGAGATGCCAACACTAGCCTAATCTCACTTGACTCCCGGTGGCCAGTGGAGAGGGGAAGATTGGCATAGGGGCAAGGACCAGACACAATTGTCAGCCCCAGAGAGTAGTTAAGTGTATTGCTAGTGCAGGCACACACACCTAGAGGGATGCCAGATGCTCTTATCGCCCTGTGCTGGTCGTGTTCTATGCCATTTATTTATACACATGGCACAAAACACTGTTTGAAGGAGAGTCCACATATTCCCTTATGGGAACGCTGGTGATTTAAATAAAATGGGCAAAGGCAAACAGGAGGTTTTACACAGCAGGGGCATCTCAAATTGGGATGCCCCAGGGGCATGGACTATAATCTAGGATAGTCAAAATCATCACTTTAAGCTTAAACTGGTGGCTATTTGACTCATCCCTATGTAGCAGAAAATTTGGCCTCAGGAGTGCTGTGTGTCATTAGGACACTGACTTTCTCTAGGTGGCTGCCTCCTAGAGCCAGTGGAAGATTGGGACGAGAAATTAGCCCAGGAATTTACTGGCCTTGGCCAGTCTATGAGCTGCTGTCAATGAGTAAGTTTGTCATCTGTGGCTATAGCACTGCAGGAGCAGACCACAGACAGGGGTGGGAATGCACCCCACAGTTTTGATGCTGGAGTTATAAGCATTGGAGGGGCAAAATGTGGGCTGGGGAGTCTTGGATGATGGGCACAGTGGGGCCAAGTATGGAAAATGGGCCTGGGGGGCAGTCACCTGAGGGGAATATATAAAAGGACCTGAGTCAATTCTGGCACAGGATCTAAATGTGAGTCAGCCCAGTTGACCCCAAAGTAGTGTGGCCCACCGGGAGTTCTCCCTGTGCTTTCTATGGCCTGTCCGCCCTGCCTAGAGACAATATGGATAGTCAACGAACATTGACAGAGGTTGTTACGCACTTAGAGGCTGATTCATTACTAACGCCAGGTATCGCCAGATGATCGTCTGTATAGAGTCGCTTAGAGCGACCGCTAGTAGAAGCTGTAAGCAGGTATCGCTGTAACAGAGCGCCTCAGTCGCTGTAGTAACCTGGCCCGCATTGATGAATGTGATGTATGTTGGGCGCTCTAACAACAGTACAGCACTACAGGGAGCGAAAGGTATCGCCAGCTCAGTGCGACCGACTCTTGGCACTCCACATCATACTTATCAAAAAAGGACACACACACAGCGTCGGCGCTCTAAATCTGGCCGCTATAGCATAGAGCGCCAGATGCTGTGTGATTAAAGTCTGTTTTTGAACACATATCCACCAGTAACAAAGTGTAAACACATGGAATGACATTGTTTTAACACTGTGACAATAACACTTTAGTGCCAGATCTGTAATGACAATTCTGCATAAAAATAGAAAAAGTCAAAAATGTTTGTTTGCAGCCAGGAGAGATCACACAATGATTTGAGCAAAAAATGAAAAATATCAAGCACACTGTTTAAACACAAGCAAATGAATTGCTGAAATGTATGAGAGCAACAGTGAGGGAACGGTAATACCTGGCGCTTGGGAAGCCAGAGCGCCGGTGCTATACGCTGAGCCGCCTCTAGTAATACATGTGACGCTACATGGCGCTGTTAGAGGCGCTCACCAGATTCGCTTTCACAAATGTGGTTTTGTGTATAGCGCCCGGCGTTCACCAGACGCTGCCTGCCGCAACGAGGCACTACCTGGCGCTATCCCTTCTTAAATGACCCCCTTAGTAATGTTCATTGAAAGCGTTCTTTGAGTATCCTCAATTTTTATCAAGTTTGCTGATTACGTTTTTAGAATGTTCGTCTGAGGATAGGCCTTTGTTAGATACATGTGTTATTTCTGTTATTTTAAATTTAGTTCTTTTAATGGGCAATCATTTCATTCAATCACAGATTTCAGAGTGACCTTGTATAAGAAAAACTGCAAACGATCTTATATAATCCCCAATGCAGTAATGAATTTAGCCACAAGATTCCAGTTTTAATCACTGCTTATATCTCAGTGGAATGGGTGATTAATTACTAATTCAGGAAATTATTGGATGACTTTCCACTGTTTTCTTCTACCTCTTTGAGATAAGTCTGATGAAATTAAAAGTGAAACAAAGTTCACCAATACCAATAGTCTAGTATTTTACAAGTAAAATGTGCTTATTCTGAGAATAGCATCCACCACTCCTACAGAATGGATTTTTGGCAGGCAAACTTAGCTGACTGTTTATGTGACCAAGAACTGGTGCAGGCAACCAGTTAAGGCCTCTTTCAGAGTCTCCTCCTCAAACACCTAATTTGTTTTTTAGGAACATCATTTTTTTTAGATCCATGGCTCAATAAATTCTAGTGTTATTGTTGGTGTACCCCTGGTCAGACAAAGGGATTCTCTGATATATAACATCTTGCACAACCCCAAAGTAACCCTAGAAGTTTGGGAGAGAGCTATAGATGAGGATTTTGATTCAACAGAGCAGGGTTGTCTGTCAATAGCATTGTATAAGACATAAAAAAAACTCATAAACGAGGACTAGTTAACAAGTTATTATGTTGGTACATGATTCCACCAATGGGCTTCACCTCTATGCTTTAGGTCAGGGGTCCTTAACCTTTAATAATTAAATAATTCTAACCTGGTCCCAGACCAAATTAAATAGGTTCAGAATGTTTTTATTCAGAATAGCTTAATGAAGGTTTATTAAATATATATGATATATAGTATCAGGATACCCACAAACTTCACTCATATATCCTTCTAGTACACCCCTACATTCATATGTAAAAATAACCACATGCTAGCAATATACATTCTGGTTTGCTTACCTCTCTAAATGCATGGACCCCTTCTCCATCAGTCTCACATCGTGTTCCAAAAACGTAACCCATTTAAGCTCCCACCAATGTCTAGCATACAATTATTACCCAAAAATACCATTCTACCAAATGTTTCTGCCAAAGATTTCACCCAGGGTGTTTCATACTATCAATGTCACCATGGCCCAGCTCATTGGCTGCAGCAGGTTGGCGCTACAGGTTCCAACTTCAGTGGGGGCTGGACAGCCAGCATCCTTGGCAGCCGAGTGTTCTCCCTTTGATGCATTCTCCCACCTTTCTCCAGTAGTGTGGGGTAGTGTGTTCCCTGCTGCATCTGGTGAAAGTTGGGTCAGGTCACAGACAGTGGGGCCCAGTGTTGTCTATTTATTGTCTGGGGTGCTCCTGCAGTACAGGGCAGCAAGTATTGAAACTCAAGCTGCAACTTTTAAAATTAGCATTGCTGCTGCGTTGTGCAATTAACAAGCAGGACAGAGTCCCTGCTGTTACACTGTAAAAAATAGCTGGGCAGCTTCCTGCTATGTTACATTGTAACAGCCAGTAACATAACTGATGTCACAGTTGTAACAAGAGTTGCACCCGGCTGAGTTGTATGGTAAACACAAATGTGCTAAGCTTGCGGCTTTCTGCAGTGTGTGAGCAATCTCTCCACCAGAGCACTGCATAACGTTTTCCTACCAGCTGCTGGCATAATGCAGTGGTACCTTAGACATAAAAAGGACCACATTGGCCACTTGCACCAGACTCCCTTTTGCCACTGGCCCGTTATCAGCTGTCCCTTCCTCTATGGTAAATACTCCCATGTATCAATCTATATATATATATATATCTGTTATCTTTCTTACTCTATCTATCTAGGAAAAATCTGCACACTCTTGCATAGTCTATCTAGTAACACTTTTAACCCTTTAACTGCCAGCCTACCTAGAGATTTTGTCACCCTCTGTTGGCAGTCCATATTTCAGCATTTTTCTCTATGTATGTATGTATGTATGTTTCCTAATAGGAAAGTATTTGCATGGGGCATACAACCAAGGATAAAGGAATTTCTCTCAGAATATGATTATTTTGTGATTTATTAGGTGGTTAGTGCTGCCATCCAGAGGTTGAAGAGAAAATTGCACACTCTTTGTTGTAGACAATTTGGTCTGCTGTGTAGAGTTAGTAAGCCAATACACTTCCAATCATAGAACCAAAAAAAACATATAAAGTACAATGGTGCTAAAGTGCTTCTACAAACTACACTAATACTGCTAATTCATATAGACTACTGTAAAATGTGAAACAACCCCATAGTGCACGCAGACCACTCATATTTGTCCTTGCTGGGTGGTGCCCACACAATCAGTATATATTTTTGAGTGGTCTACATGTCGGGTTGTAGGACTTTCACATTTTTCAGTAGTCTATATGAATATATCATTAATTGGAAGTGTATTGGCTTATTAACTATTAACTATACTATATGTGACCTTGCGTTTTTAGTGAATGTTTGTTGTTTGCAGTATGTACAATTTGTAATAATAAATTGGATTATCATTATTTTCATTAACTGTGCAGCATTATTGGGTTCGGGGGAATTGGTACCATTTTTTGGTTACTCTTTATGTGTTGTGATTATATTGGCTCCCGACCAGCTAGCATGTTAGGTTACTTGTTGAGGCTGGTATACTGTAAAAAACAAACACGCAATAGTAAAAAAGTACTTTAATATTTCTTTTCTACTTTCTACTGGAAGTGATCGGTTGCACTGAACCTCTGCCTGCTCCCGGCTGCCCCCAGTCACTCTGACCTCTCCCGCCACTGGGAGGGGCCTTTTATACCAGCTGAGTGAGCTGATGTCATTTCAATCACTAAGATGATGCGCAAGATAACAAAAGCTGGCATTTGTCCAGCTTGTAGATCCCTGCCCACTGTAGATCCCGGGGGAGGGGGCTGGGAGGCCCCCCCAAAGAAGGAGGAGACCCACAGGCCTAGATCCCGGGCAGAGGTGAGCATTTTTTTGGGGTTGGCTGCAAACTGGGGGGAGACACTAGGCATGTAGAATCTATGTGCTTGGCAGTTAACAGATGGAGAAGCAAGCACATAGATTCTACGTGCTTGGTGTTTAAAACGTTAAATGGCAGCTTGGTGCTAACTGCACTATACTGGGGGTTTTACACTACATTATGCCCAAAAACAGGCTTAAGGCAGAGCACTAGTGCTTACCATGATGAGTCCTGTGCCATTTAAAATGATGCACTGTAAAATCATTAGTAAATCAATACTGTTTAAAATAAGGTAGAGTAGTCATGTTAAGTCCTAATGTGGTTGCTATTCTGTCCCACATTTGACACACCTTTGTATCTATCTATCTATCTATCTATCTATCTATCTATCTATATCTATCTATCTATCTATCTATCTATCTATCTATCTATCTATCTATCATCTACCTTTCCATTTAATATTGCCCTACAACAAATCATTTTTTTCACAATGTAGTATTGCTATTATTATATTTCTATGATAAGTCTTTCTTGCATGTAAATGTTTATGTTGAGAAGCCCATATAAAGCCGTCTATTTTCCACACATTAATATGAAGGCCAGAGAGAATAAAGCTCCGTCTGTGGCAAGCGACGGATCCAGAGATAAACCACTGCAGGGCACTTTCTTTTTATTCCTGTCAGTAGTAAACTCTGGCAGTCAGCGGGGAGTACATAGTGTTGATTTGCTGAAAATCTGAGATTATATCAGCACAGTGGTGACTGCAGATTGGAGAGGGTAAAGGTAGAGGTGCCCAAAAGGTGAAACAACGCTGAAAGCTACAGCGGCAAGAGAAAAATGTCTTGACATTTAAAAGAAACTAACAGGCCTCAGAAATAAAGCAACACACACAGGAGTTCTGAACCTGACAGACCTGAGAGAAATGCGTTACTGTACATGGAAAAAAGAACTAGTAAAAAAAACACCTCACATATGTGTACAGCCATTATAAAGTGTCACTACTATGTTTTTATGGAATTTTCCAAACTTAGTTTCAGATTTATCTATATAAAGCATGATTAAATTTCTATCATTCATAGATGTAAGGTCACAGATTCTCAGTGCTCTATCATATTCAACAGTTAGCATCATGTGACCACTGTGTTGTGGGTGAGACCACTGGGGAGATGACCTGCAAGATACCAAGCTAGCCAGGGAACAGACAGAATGATTTTTCAACCAAGAGTACAGGCAAACAGGAAATACTTATATGTCTTGTGCCTTTTTCTGAAAAGAAATACTTGCCACATCCAACATTCTAACAACAATGGGCAAGCAGTGCAAACCCATAATAAAAATGCTATGCCTTATTTTTTTTAAATGCTTCTCTAGACGCCAAGAAGGGTTTAGTGTGGCCCTTCTTCTAAAATTGACAATGTCAGGCAACCTGTAGAATTCATGGGGGGCTCGTGAGCCAGCGCCTAGAGACAGCCTAGATAGTCTAGCTCAGGAGTTAGCAAACAGTGGTACAGGAGATCTTGTAAGGTGATACCTTGCAATGTTGCAGAATGTTGGCAGCGGTTTGTACACGACCCTCTTCTTGCATCCAGGAACAACAGCTGTTTATTCAGCAACAATCAGGAACATAAATATGAGCTTGATAAATCAGCAAGATATCTCAACATAGAGCAAATGAAGCTCCTTTCTGTTAGCAGGTTAAACACACTATACATACAGTCACGTGGTCTGCATAAGACTTCCTGGTTTTCTTTTAAACTAACTTTATCAAGAGCATAACAAGCAGACAGTCACAAACAGGATGTAGTTGTTGCATTAAAGCTATTTCAACACAAACCGATTTCGCTCTATAAGACAAACTTATTCTCCCCGAAAAGGAAAAATGTAAACTCACCTTTCCATCGTTCATGCGCTGCTGGCCAGGCCGCCACAACCAAGGGAGGGCTGAAGATGGAGTAGCGGCAGGCAGGCAGGGCAACCAATCCCTGCCTGCTGCCTCCGCCACTCATGCTGTCCCCACCATCTCGCTGTATCCTTATCTATACTAATTAACGTAATGCTTATTATGTTTATTTGCACATATATTCTTTAATTTCCTATTGTGTAAAAAGATAACATTTATTAACACTGTGCAATAGATGTAACAGGGTCAGGTCACTTGTAAGAGAGGAATGTTCCATACACCCGTAGCTGTAATACCACCTGCACATGTCAGTTCTCCTTGGTGAGGGGAGGAGAATTACATGTTGTACCGTCAGACATACAGCTGAGAATGATTGGGCAATCGGACACCAGAGAGGCACACTAAATTCTCAGGCTTTTTCTCATGAATTGAATTTTTTACTACCATGAGAGTTTTTTTCAACTCTTAGTGAATCAAGGCCTATGTTCAAAAAGGTGTGTTTAATATGCCCTTTTACATAGAGTAAGCGTGAATTGTGACGCCCAAATCGTGTAGTGCCACTACATGT
Organism: Gastrophryne carolinensis; assembly: GCA_027917425.1. Taxonomy (NCBI): domain Eukaryota; kingdom Metazoa; phylum Chordata; class Amphibia; order Anura; family Microhylidae; genus Gastrophryne; species Gastrophryne carolinensis. The sequence goes on from CM051239.1 coordinate 326,386,398, forward strand.
TTTTATAGGACCTTTGGAAACTATGGACCGTTTATGATATGCTTCTGTTGGTGCATCAGTGGACCTTCACCCTGAATAAGAGCCTATCTTAAATGTTTCCCACACGCTGTACATACAGATTGCTCACATGAAAAATCATCCTACCTGCATCTACTGCATTTTATGAGCCTTTAAACATCCAAGATGGTGGCTCATGGAACATCAGGCAGCCTGTAAACAGGAAGTGCCTTCTGACTCGCTCTGCATTCTGGGATTGCTGTCCTTTTCCTGACCCCAGCTCTGCTCTGTCTGTGCAAAGGTCAGCTATAACCCCACCTCTTGCACTTTATCCTGCTCTCCTTTCCTCAGTATGTGATGCTTCTGAGTCCTGAACAGAGTTGCAGCCTGTTGGAGGAAAGAATAATAAGTAAGTGACTAAAAACTTAAAATATATTAATTTTAGATGCTGGGGAATAGTTTTTTAGGGGTTTGTGTTTTTTAATAAATCATGCTGAAGGTCCGGTTTAAGACTTGCATTTATGTGCTCCCCCCAGCCATATAAAATCCTATACCCACAGGATTCTGGTGATGGACTATATATGTAAAAAGGATTTCTTATTGTTTTTGTCTCCCAACGGTTTTTCCCTCCTTTTCTGAACATGTCTCAGCAGACACAAACAAGTTTAAATACTAGGATATTACACCCCCGAAAAGACAAAGAAAATGGGATATGATGTTTTAGAGGAAAGATAATAATCCGATTAATGTGGACTTAAAGTAAATGATGCAGGAACTACAGGAGCGGAGCCACCAAGATTTGAGAGTATGGTGGGACTTTTCCACATGAAAGCATTAGGTGGCTGGAAAAATTATTCTGAGGGGTCCCCTTATTTAAAAAGCACCTGCCTTTGTACAAATTCTGAAAAATCTAATAGTAACCAAAATGCACGAACCAAGTTTGTAACACCTCTGGTGTCTATCAGTACCCCAGATAGTGTGGATGTATTTAGCTTTGAAAAGTCCTAAGGGTATAATACATAGGATACATTCCAACACCAAGGGGAAGAAGCTTAATGAGTTAACGAGTATGGTAACCCTTACAGGATGTGGGATACATGAGCAGAGAAGGGCAGGAAGGTTTGATGTTTTGCAAAAGACACCCATGATCTGAAGGTTCAGCAAAAAAAAAAAGTTAATAGAATAAAGTGACCCAACAACCATTTTAGGCACACACCCCAAAACTGGGCCCCATGCTTGGTCTGGATCATTTCAGTGGCCGGAATCTCAAAAAAAGACTCCAGACCATCTGCCTATTAGCGGCCAATAGTGGGGCCTGGTTTTACAGAGGAATTGCAGTGCAGCTAAGTAAAAAGTGTCTTTGCGGGAGTGTTTTTCTGTGTGTGTGTGCGTTTTGTAAAAAAAAAAAAGTTTTGTATTGCTTTAATTGGATGAATTCAACTCTGGTTAAAAGCGATTCAACACCCATTTAATCCAGGCTCAGGAGCAAATTCAGCATTTTTATTTTAAGATGGGAATTGACATAGTATCCTCATAGTTTGGGAGCCACAACATTGTGGGCAGGTAGGTTGCCATAATTTGCCCCTTACTCATTCATATGTAAAATAAGAAATGTTCTCTTTTTTTTGATTGTATACTTCTCCTCCATTGATTTGTGCTTAAAGAATTGTATGCAGGGGACGGTAGCCCTTAAGGGGGGAAGGGAACCCCACTCAGTGTTACAATATTTCAAAAAAAATGATTTTCATGCCTAGAGCTGGTGGAAAGGAAATTGAAACTAGGGAGTAAAACAGGTGTCAAAAATAAGTTAAAACACAAGTTTATAAAACTAATTTTAAGCCCTGTTTTAACATTTAGCATTAACAATGTAAATAATGCTTTTTTATTTAATCAAGGGGAATGCATGGGTATGTCTGTGTAATATTAATCATTGGTTTGAGATCCCACATGTACACTGGCCACCCAACTAGACAACAGATCTCAAAATAGAGCAACCCAACTGTCTTTTGAAGTGAATTGAGCCATATGTTAACTTTAAAACCATGACATGGAATAGACCCGGGGTAGCAATCAAATTTAAAAAACTGCACTACATATTTCCTATTATACCTTTATCAGACAAATCCAAGGACCATTTAGCCAGACAATTTTTAGGCTCTTCTACTATATAAATGGAGTAGACAGATTGTATTAGGCTTTGTTCTACTTTTTTATCTTACCTTTATGGGTATTGTGTAAACAAGATATCTAGTTGTTTTGACAGGCATTATTACAGTAAAACTCAATTTCTTTATTTCTACTTTGGGGTATAACAGAAAATTTATATTCTCTGTGTATACCACATTACAGAGAAATGTTTCATCCATGTGTGAAGGTGCAATTCAAATGAATAGGAGATTTTACCTCTCTTAAAAGTATTTAGGAATCCCACAGCAATCACTGAATGGGAGAAGCTTTCAGCCATCACTTGCTACATCTTGCTGAGAACTTCATGACTGATGCTTGATGTATTATCATTAGGAGGAAAAGAAGGGCTTCTTTTTCTAAGGAAAACATCTTGTTTTGAAATCTAAAAATATATTACAGCTTTATATGTGCACTGGGATATTTGTTTTTTATTTGAAAAGATGTCTCATCTCGATTTTAGCCTGTGAGACAACTAGAGAGACGCACACACATACGTAAAGATGTTACAAGTTTCTTGTGAAGTATTTATTTTCATCAACAGCGTGAAGAACAGAGTGTTATATTTCCAGAAAAACTTGAGCTAGCAATTATTTTTTGGGGCATTTCACTGATTCTGAAGCAAAATACAATAAATACTGATAGATGTGTCCCACAGCATGGGCAGACAGGCACTGTGGAGTAGAAACGTTCAACAACCTGGCCAAATGTGGACCGTTTTAGAGGGTTTGTATAGCCTACTAGGAGGACCGTAATGGCCTTTGATAGCCAATGTTTGTCAGTAAGTCATGTAAAACAGTAAGTTTAGTTACATAATAAACAAAATTGAAAAATACCCCTTACTGTATAATTGCTGGAAGTGTCGTAAAAGATATGGCTAAATGCCAGGGGGGTAATAAAAACAGACCAGCGACTTTTTGAGGAAAGTTACTGTATTACAAGGTATTAAACAGTATTTATTTATGAACTACTCATTTTCATTTTAAAGTTAGTGGGTCTTACTTTATCTAAAAAAAACTTGTCACCTAGAATTGTCTAACGTTTTTACTGTTGTCTTTCAGACTAGTAGTTTTGAATCACAATGGTAAACCTTGAAAAGATGACCATGTTTAATATGGCTGTTCTGTCCATTCACCTTTGGTTTCACTATTTGTAATTTGACAGTTTCAAATACAAGGTTTGAGTACAAGGGTCGGAGAGGAAAAAGAGGAGTGTGAAACCCTAAATCTTCTCTCATTTAACTCCAACACCCAGAATCTCCATGTGGTTGTACAGTATAACATAGTTTCTAGGTGGATGCTGAAATGTTAGCGGATACCCTGATGGGTTTCATTACAGATCAGGACCTGTTAATTATTATTGGGGGACACTTGATTTCTATAAAAAGTCATATTTTCTTAAATAATTGACTTAGTTATGCCCCTGCAGAACATACATCCACCTTAGAAGGAAACATTACCATAATGTAAGCCTTTAAATGTCAGCTATGTTGATTTCAATAAAGCACTCTTTTCAGTTTGGGGGGGGGGGGGGTCTCCTGGGCAGGAATGGGGGGGTCTACTGATACATATGCGATACTGTTGTAATTGAGAGGAAGGATTCTACAAACGAGAAATTTCTTGTTAAAGCCCTGGAAATCCCCGAAAATCACAGTTAAACAGAGAAAAAGTATGAAAGATTGCCTGGTAACAACAAAGAGGGGGACAGAATATCAAGTAGGCTGGCACTTAAAGAGTTAATGTCTTTGCATTAAAGCAGAGCAAAACCCAACTGGGCAGGCCATGGAATCTTTTAGATCTTTTAGATTGCCTTCCCAGATGGGGGTGCCCCGCTGTGTCAAAGCCCCCAGGAGTGCCACACCTCTTATAGGTGCTTCCTCGCCCATGTAAACAAGGGCAGCAGCATCCTCGCTACTTTGGGCTGTGCACATGCTCCCACGCCTAGTCATTCAAATAGTGCACACGTTGCAGGGGATGCAGCTGCTCTCGTTCCCATTGTCAGGCTCTGCGTGTAAACAGAGCATGTTTTCGAGTAATTAATATGCTGATTGTATGAAAGCTCGCCCATTCACCATTGGACTGGAAAGAGGTGAGTTTGAAATAGTGATCTGAGGGGTTTCACACAGTGGGGGCACCCCAACTCGGGATACCCTGGGGGCATGGAACAAAACCCGGGAAACTCAAAATCATTAAACTAGGCTTATGGTGGGCACACTGTATGTTGGCAGTTAGAGGTTTCAATGCATGTAGCAGATGCTAGGCCTCTACTGGAATTAATATGCTAATCTGACTTGGCCTAACATGTGTCATCTGTACTATTTAACCTATTTCATGGTATAGAGCAGTGGTCCCCAACCCCCGGGCCGCGGACCGCTACCGGTCCGTGGCTCAAATGGTACTGGGCCCTGAGGCTACCCGCTTGGAGGTTCGCTACCATCGGGTGCAGAAGGAGGAGGACGCGGTCACCGTGCAGCTCTACAGGTGGGTGACCGTATATAGCAGGGCCGCGGCCCTAGGTTTCCGGACCCCGCGGCCAGTAGTCGGGCAAAATGAAAGAAAGCGGGGCGTGGCAGGCAGGTGGGAGGAAAGACAGCAGGCAGGGCGGGAGGGAGGTAATGACAGCGGGCGGGACTGAGGGAATGACAGCTTGTAAAGAAAGCAGGTGGGAGGGAGGAATGACAGCGGGCGGGAGGGAGGAAAGGCAGTGGGCGGGACGGAAGGGATCAAAGACAGCGGACGGGGCGGGCAGGCAGGAGGAATGAAAGCAGTGGGCGAGTGGAAAGATAGGGGGTGGGGCGGCCGAGCGCGAAGAAGGAGCGCGTGAATAAGGTAAAAGCTGGCTGCCAATGTCAATGAAGCTCTCTATTCCCAGCTTTGTCCCATCCCAGCTCTGCCCCATCCTATCTCTCTTCCCAGCTCTGTCCCATCCCATCTCTCTTCCCAGCTCTGTCCCATCCCATCTCTCTTTTCCCAGCTCTGTCCCATCTCATCTCTCTTTTCCCAGCTCTGTCCCATCCCATCTCTCTATTCCCAGCTCTGTCCCATCCCATCTCTCTATTCCCAGCTCTGTCCCATCCCATCTCTCTATTCCCAGCTCTGTCCCATCCCATCTCTCTATTCCCAGCTCTGTCCCATCCCATCTCTCTATTCCCAGCTCTGTCCCATCCCACCTCTCTATTCCCAGCTCTGCCCCATCCCATCTCCCAATTCCCAGCTCTGTCCCATCCCATCTCTCTTTTCCCAGCTCTGTCCCATCCCATCTCTCTATTCCCAGCCCTGGCCCATCCCATCTCTCTATTCCCAGCTCTGTCCCATCCCATCTCTCTATTTCCAGCTCTGTCCCATCCCATCTCTCTATTCCCAGCTCTGTCCCATCCCATCTCTCTATTCCCAGCTGTGTCCCATTCCCATCTCTCTATTCCCAGCTCTGTCCCATCCCAGCTCTGCCCCATCCCATCTCTCTTTTCCCAGCTCTGTCCCATTCCATCTCTCTATTCCCAGCTCTGTCCCATCCCAGCTCTGCCCCATCCCATCTCTCTTTTCCCAGCTCTGTCCCATCCCATCTCTCTATTCCCAGCTCTGTCCCATCCCATCTCTCTTTTCCCAGCTCTGCCCCATCCCATCTCTCTATTCCTAGCTCTGTCCCATCCCATCTCTCTATTCCCAGTTCTGTCCCATCCCATCTCTCTTTTCCCAGCTTTGCTCCATCCCATCTCTCTATTCCCAGCTCTGTCCCATCCCATCTCTCTATTCCCAGCTCTGTCCCATCCCATCTCTCTATTCCCAGCTCTGTCCCATCCCATCTCTCTATTCCCAGCTCTGTCCCATCCCATCACTCTTTTCCCAGCTCTGTCCCATCCCATCTCTCTATTCCCAGCTCTGTCCCATCCCATCTCTCTATTCCCAGCTCTGTCCCATCCCATCTCTCTATTCCCAGCTCTGTCCCATCCTATTTCTCTATTCCAAGCTCTGTCCCATCCCATCTCTCTATTTCCAGCTCTGTCCCATCCTATCTCTCTATTCTCAGCTCTCTCCCATCCCATCTCTCTATTCCCAGCTCTGTCCCATCCCATCTCTCTTTTCCCAGCTCTGTCCCATCCCATCTCTCTTTTCCCAGCTCTGTCCCATCCCATGTCTCTATTCCCAGCTCTGTCCCATCCCATCTCTCTATTCCCAGCTCTGTCCCTTCCCATCTCTCTATTCCCAGCCCTGGCCCATCCCATCTCTCTATTCTCAGCTCTGCGCCATCCCATCTCTCTATTCCCAGCTCTGTCCCATCCCATCTCTCTATTCCCAACTCTGTCCCATCCCAGCTCTGCCCCATCCCATCTCTCTTTTCCCAGCTCTGTCCCATCCCATCTCTCTATTCCCAGCTCTGTCCCATCCCATCTCTCTTTCCCCAGCTCTGTCCCATCCCATCTCTCTATTCCCAGCTCTGTCCCATCCCATCTCTCTATTCCCAGCTCTTTCCCATCCCATCTCTTTATTCCCAGCTCTGTCCCATCCCATCTCTCTATTCCCAGCTCTGTCCCATCCCATCTCTCTATTCCCAGCTCTGTCCCATCCCATCTCTCTATTCCCAGCTCTGTCCCATCCCATCTCTCTATTCCCAGCTCTGTCCCATCCCATCTCTCTATTCCCAGCTCTGTCCCATCCCATCTCTCTTTTCCCAGCTCTGTCCCATCCCATCTCTCTTTTCCCAGCTCTGTCCCATCCCATCTCTCTTTTCCAGCTCTGTCCCATCCCATCTCTCTTTTCCCAGCTCTGTCCCATCCCATCTCTCTTTTCCAGCTCTGTCCCATCCCATCTCTCTTTTCCCAGCTCTGTCCCATCCGATCTCTCTATTCCCAGCTCTGTCCCATCCCATATCTCTATTCCCAACTCTGTCCCATCCCATCTCTCTATTCCCAGCTCTGTCCCTTCCCATCTCTCTATTCCCAGCTCTTTCCCATCCCATCTCTCCATTTCCAGCTGTGTCCCATCCCATCTCTCTATTCCCAGCTCTGTCCCTTCCCATCTCTCTATTCCCAGCTCTGTCCCATCCCATCTCTCTAGTCCCTGCTCGGTCCCATCCCATCTCTCTATTCCCAGCTCTGTCCCATCCCATCTCTCTATTCCCAGCTCTGTCCCATCCCATCTCTCTATTCCCAGCTCTGTCCCTTCCCATCTCTCTTTTCCCAGCTCTTTCCCATCCCATCTCTCTATTCCCAGCTCTGTCCCATCCCATCTCTCTATTCCCAGCTCTGTCCCATCCCATCTCTCTATTCCCAGCTCTGTCCCATCCCATCTCTCTATTCCCAGCTCTGTCCCTTCCCATCTCTCTTTTCCCAGCTCTTTCCCATCCCATCTCTCTTTTCCCAGCTCTGTCCCATCCCATCTCTCTATTCCCAGCTCTGTCCCATCTCTCTATTCCCAGCTCTGTCCCATCCCATCTCTCTATTCCCAGCTCTGTCCCATCCCATCTCTCTATTCCCAGCTCTGTCCCTTCCCATCTCTCTTTTCCCAGCTCTTTCCCATCCCATCTCTCTATTCCCAGCTCTGTCCCATCCCATCTCTCCATTCCCAGCTCTGTCCAATCCCATCTCTCTATTCCCAGCCCTGTCCCTTCCCATCTCTCTATTCCCAGCTCTGTCCCATCCCAGCTCTCTATTCCCAGCTCTGTCCCATCCCATCTCTCTATTCCCAGCTCTGTCCCATCCCATCTCTCTATTCCCAGCTCTGTCCCATCCCATCTCTCTATTCCCAGCTCTGTCCCATCCCATCTCTCTATTCCCAGCTCTGTTCCATCCCATCTCTCTATTCCCAGCTCTGTCCCTTCCCATCTCTCTTTTCCCAGCTCTGTCCCATCCCATCTCTCTATTCCCAGCTCTGTCCCATCCCATCTCTCTATTCCCAGCTCTGCCCCATCCCATCTCTCTATTCCCAGCTCTGTCCCATCCCATCTCCCTATTCCCAGCTCTGTCCCATCCCAGCTCTGCCCCATCCCATCTCTCTTTTCCCAGCTCTGTCCCATCCCATCTCTCTATTCCCAGCTCTGTCCCATCCCATATCTCTATTCCCAGCTCTGTCCCATCCCATCTCTCTATTCCCAGCTCTGTTCCTTCCCATCTCTCTATTCCCAGCTCTGTCCCATCCCAGCTCTCTATTCCCAGCTCTGTCCCATCCCATCTCTCTATTCCTAGCTCTGTCCCATCCCATCTCTCTATTCCCAGCTCTGTCCCATCCCAGCTCTGTCCCATTCTATCTCTCTATTCCCAGCTCTGTCCCATCCCATATCTCTATTCCCAGCTCAAAACAATATTAACAATCAATGCCACTGCACTGCCCCAGCCACACCCCCAGCCCTGCCACCTGTCAGCCCCCCCAGTGCCCCACCGGGCCGCGGTAAAATTACCAAATCCTGAACCGGTCCACAGTGAAAAAAAGGTTGGGGACCACTGGTATAGAGCATCCAACTCCCTCCCTTTTTGTAACCAAACCTTAAAAAGATAAGAAGAATCATTAGGTTACCAGGAAGCCATTATCTTCCAGTGCTGTAATTTTCCAAAACTGAAACCTCTCCATAGTGTCACGAACTACAAGGTATTTAGTGCTCCATGGCCAAGATAAGAAGACTGAAACCCAAATACCGAACAAGACACATACATGGAAGAGCCAAGAAACAGATTTTTAAAAGGTTTAATGGACGGTTGAGATTAGAGTGACTCTTGATTGACCAGATGGATGAGCCTGTGGCTGGATCAGTACCAGGTGGGGAGCTCCACTTCAACTCAGATGCCAGCAAGATAAGCTAGTTGGACCTCTTTGTGTTGAATATAAACTTAAAATCAACTCCCAAACCTACTGCCGGTTTTTTGTGCAATAAAATTTTATTCAAATTTTAGGGTATACAGATAGTTTTGAATCGATATATTATCAATTGTTAGAATATTGTTTTCAGGTGATACCGGAGCGTAAATAACAATGACAAGAAGTTTTCTTTTGTATCTTGTTTAACAGCAGTTAAAGACCTTTGGTCTTTTATTGATCACCAGAGTCTCCCACCTTCCAAGGCTTCCAAGGCATTAGGTGCTTATCTGGAAATTAACAGTGTGATATATTATCCAAAGCAAGAAGGGAGAAAGGCAAAGAAACAAAATAACGAGCAAGAGAGACAATGGGTGCGAGGAAGGAATTGGGAGAGAGAAGCAAAAGGAATGATGTTAAAGTGAGTAGAAGGGGTACCCTCCCCACGGAGAGAGGGGAGTGAGATCACCTACACCTCCACAGTTAGATGAGGGTTCTGTATGCCAACCAACCACTGCCAGTTTTTAAAGACACTTTCTGCAAATGGTTCAGGAAAAAGTCTGACTTATATGTAGGGCAATGCTCCAGTGCATGCATCGAAGTACTCCACTGCATTGCTAGCCAGTAAAGCCTCAAAGATGAAAGAGTAATGGCATGGCCCCCTTCTAAACCTGACCTAAAACCTATTGAAAACTTGTGGGGGACCTTCTTAAACTGGATACTTACAGTGAAGGAAAATCTTTGAACTGTGTCTTAAACATTCAAGTTTGAGGTTTACTAACATTTTGGATTGACCAACAGCACTGTAGTTGTACAAAAATAAACAGAATCCTAAAAAATAAAACTTGCCGGTTAACTGTGCACACAGTGTAAACTCATCTAGCAGTAAATGTGTAGTCACATCAGATATACGCATTCAATTTGCACAGAATATTAAATAATGCCAATTTCAGTGATAAGTGCCCATAATGTGCTGCTTTGACTCACATTCATCTTTTCTTGAAGCCATTATGGTGTTATTTTCCTGTGAGTGAATCCAAAATACGGAAGTCCAATACAGAAATCCATTATCTGTTATTCGTGGCATACCATATGCTAAAGAAATGTGGCACTGAGGTTGATGCAAGTAATGCAATTTCTGAATATGGTTAATACTCATAAATTGTTATCAGAATGTATTGTCCATCAGGCAGCAGTCTATGGATATGGTACTTCATTTCAAACAACTTTAAGTAGTTGAGACATTTGCAAGTCTATGATGAAGGCATAACTACTGTAGCTGGCATTTGGAGAAATGTTTTATCATCTATGCTTGGAAGTTAAATTTTTTCTCTAGGTTTTGCATACCAACAATACTGGGATCAAATTTATTAGCATTAGCTATTTTACTAAGGCATCAGGAACAATTTGATTTTAACCTTGAGAATGGTTTTATCTCCTTGAGATTTACTTCAACATCTGAGTGTAAGTTGTGCCGCTCCACAATGATGGGCACTCTCCACAATGGGTGAAGTACACAGGTCCTCCACCCAGTCAGCACAGCCGCCAGAGTTTTGTATACCTGGAAGAGTGAGCTGATTTCACTTTGAGTGAAGTGTGGAGCGGCGTGGAGCACCCTGGTGGTTGCGAGCTGTCTGAGCAGAGGCTTTGTGTCCTCTGCCTGGCTGCAGAGTAGGGTGAGGCGTGGGATGAGGGGCATCGCTTGGCACAGGATAGAGAGGCAGCAAATTACGTTTTTTTTTTATTGTTTCAATAAAATTATATTCGGAACAAACTGAATTTCTTGTCTTTTCCATATGAAAAGATTGTAGAGTGAACAGATTCTAGGACATGCTTCATTTTCAGAAGCTCATAATATATGTACCACTGTCTATGATATTCACTTTGGTAAGGCAACTCTCTGTATGACTTAAGTTGGACATTCAGCATAATTTAATGAAAAGTCCAAACCCTTAAAAGACTATTCCCAAGGATCTAAAATGAATATATTTAAAGTTTTTAGTCACGTACTTTATTAATTATTCTTTCCCCCTCTGGGTTTGAACTCTGTTGAGTTGAAACCCAGGCGCCGCCGGGCGTCGCCACCTTGCCTCAGAAGCATCACATATTGAGACAGCAATCCCACAGTTCAGAGCGGCATAGTTAGAAGACACTTCCTGTCTGCAGGCGGCCTTCTTTTGCATGGTGATGGGGAGCCTAATTTAAGAAGAAGAAGCATCAGCGCTACACAGAGCCACTTTTTTGGCCCCATCGACACTCTGCGTCAGATTTAAAAACTGAAAAAAACATTACTGCCTTTCCTATTGCAAAGTGCAATGCAGTGTGCATATGTGAACTAACTCATTGAATATAATGGACAGGGTAATCCTTAGCTGTGACTGCATTTCGACACAGCACAGCAACACAAAGAAAGTGCAAAGGTGTGAACAGATCATTAAATCATCTCCCTTTTCCATTGTAATGCCAGATTATCTGCTATTTCTATGGTCCTATCCATGAAAAGAAGTTCATGCAGAGAGTAATTTTGCTAAAGTGCTTTCCGTATTATGGATAAAAGCTTGAAAGTGGCTGAAAGACCATTCCAGTTCAATCTATCAGCATGGACCTGGACAGGATCAGGTAAGTAAAAGGCAGATTGGGATTAAACAAAAGATAGTTTTTTATATGTTCCATTTTTTTTATTTGTTTCTTCTGTTCATACTACAGAATTGAAATGGCTTCTCACACAGGGCCGGCTTTAATTTAATAGTCACCATGTGCTAGAATTCTAGGTGGTGCCCCCAAACACGCATATACATTTGCTTTCAAACAAGAAATACAGACGGACAGGAAGCATGAGAGGGAACATAGAGGGAAAGTGATGGGAAGATAATGTGAAAGAAGGAGAGATAGAGAAAAGGGGAAATAATGGAAAAAGATGAAGATGAAGGAAGCTCAGAAAAGGAAGAATAGTATGTGGACAAAATAGCTGACAGGGGGAGTGTGCAAAAAAGAAAGATGGGGAAAAATGTGATAAAGGGGAGGAAGGGCATGTGGAACAAAAAAGGGGGATGAAGTAAATGTTAGAAAGATTTAAAATCTACAGGGAATGTATCAAAGTGAGAAAAATGAATGGGATGCAAAAAAAGAGAAAGAGATGAAAAGCAACAAAGGAAGGTAACTTTTGGTCAAAAGAAAGATAGGTGGAATATGAAACAAATAGAAAGATTAATGTGTAAAAAAGAGAAAGATGGATGAAATGTGTAAAAGAGGGTAAGTTGGATAATATATGAAACATATAGAAAGATGAATGGAATGTGGAACATTGAGAAAGATGTATGAAATGAGGAAAAGAGGGAATGATAGAATGTGGAACATAGCGAAAGATAGATGGAATGTGGAAAATAGGGAAAGATGGATTGAATGTGTAAAAGAGAGAGAACAATAGAGGAAATGTGTAAACGAGAGAAAGAAGGATTCTGTGTAGATATAGCTTCTCTAGATTTTGCAAAAGCATTTGACACTGTTCCCCATAGACACTTATTGGGGAAATTGAGATCTTCAGTATTAGAAAAAACAGTTTGTAACTGGACTGAAAACTGGCTGAAGGATCGTTTCGTGATTTTTTGGTTACACTTTAAGTAAATGTAATTTTATATTATTATTATATATATATATATTTTTTATATTTCCTTTCTGTGCATCTAGGATTTTTGCATCCACGAGTATGATTATGCCATAACCCAGAAGGCCAGCATTGTGGGGGGAGGTGAAGGCGACAGTATCCCGGCATCACTGGTCTGACTTCAAGCGCTGGGACCCTGAGTACGTGTATAGGCTCTATGATGCCTATTCTTCTGATTATACACATACACACACACACACAATTCTTACATATGGCCACTTTAACCTGCTGTATTTGTTAATGTATATTATTTTTTGGGTTCTCTCCCCCGAACAATAGTCCCAGATTCGGATTACTCAGTATGGGAGAGGCCCTCTTGCCGGTGCCGAGTCGAGGACCCAGGGGAGGAAGGGGATGATGAAGTTAAAGCCCCAGTGGAGCCTGCATCTGAGGTGAGGGCGGTGTGGAGCCTCAGCTCCTCTGAGTCCGACTCGGCAGAGTCAAAATACTGCTGGGGCCACTTTTCAGTGGGAAGTCCTGGTGGGGAGGAGGAAAGGGACTCCACCACACTCCCTGAGGGTTCAGGGAGTCAGAGGGAGGAGGGTGGCCCCTCAGAGTTTGGCTCTGCTGGGAAGAATGGGAGGAGTAGAGGTGCCTCTGCTTCTCCTCAGACTCTTCCTTGGGAAAATAGCAACACCTCTTCCACTGGTGAGTGTACTTCATTGTTTTGATTGTCTGGTCATTTGCAACCGTCTTGTGTGAAAAATTGTCCGCCACCTCCTCCATGGATGTTGGTCCAGCTGGGAACCGGCATGTTTGAGATAAGGTTGACATTAATAAAGCTCACCACCTCTATGCATCTTGTTGCCTGCCTTAATCATTATTTTATAATGTGAC